>VWZW01000881.1:36272-61963 GCA_013397115.1 Edolisoma coerulescens | reverse complement strand
TGCCCTCAGCCGGAGCTGCCCGGCCACTCGCCGGCCTTTGCAGCCGCTTGCCCGAGGTGGCCCAAGCGCCGGCGTGGGGTCACTTGGCAGCTCGCACAGCCCCGGGACGGGGTCAGCCCAGGTGGGCTGTGCCGGTGGATGGACGGACGGACGGACGGACGGACGGACGGACGCTGCAGCTCCGTGCCCTGGATGCAGCCGGGCCGGGCGGTTCTGCGGCACCGGCGGTGGGCTCCGGGGCCGCGGGCAGGGACCCATCGGAGCCGGGACCGATCGGAGCCGGGGCGAGTGTGCCACCTAGTGCCGCTGCAGCCGGGATCTGCATCCCGGATTCGCATCCCGGATCCAGGACGGACGGACGCATCCCAGATCCAAATCCCAGATCCAAATCCCGCATCCACATCCCGGATCTGCATCCGCATCCCTCATCCACATCCCGCACCCAAACCCTGGATCTGCATCCCGGACCATCGATACCTCATTCTGGATATCCCCAAACCCCTCTCCCACCCCCCTTAACAGACCAAGTGACCAAATGAATAGAGTACAGAAAATTAACCCTTTTTATTGATGCATTGCAATTGTTCTACATTTTTACCATATTATGTAGAAAATACTTAAAATACAAGCTACTTTGTAAAACCAAAGACAAACATTGAATCCAAAGATAAACTATGTTTTCACAATGGACCCTTCTCCCATATAGTTAGTATTAAATTTTTAAATATCTATTTCTTTTGTTAAAATGATTTTTACATACCCCCTAAGTACATCAGCAATACAAACATAGATCAGTAATTGTCAGAAACTACCTGTATCTAGCGGCTTGTAAAAAGGAAGAGCACAACCATAAAAGAAAGTTAAATTTTACACAGTAACTAGCATATCAAATACATTTAATAAAGTAGGAATTCCATTGCAATATCAAGGATTCAAGCAGAAATACTAACATTACATATAATGTACTGCTACATGTAGTGAGATAGATATAGTTCAAGCTGAATCTGAAATCACACATTATATAAAGTTTAGCAACAAACAACCATGTGGACATGCGGCACCATTCAGAAGTTTAAATAAAATTAAAAAAAAAGAAAGCAGGGCTGTGCCAATCCTGTCATTTAGAAGCAATTTAGTTTCATGTACTAAAAGAAATTGCTGAGTCAGAGGTAAATTACTGCATCCCATCAATTAGGTGCTAAGCAGGAAAGCCTCAGGAGTTGCCTCTGCAGGGGCTATCACAGCTGCAAATACAGGCCAGGTAAGAGAAAACTGATTGAACAGCTCAAGAATCACACAGACAAACCTAGCTGGGACCACGGCTATCAAATATTCCAAAGGTGAATCCCAAACTAGTTGTAAAGAAAATTAAAGGATGCCAATTCCTATCCAGAGATAGCAGATTTCTCTCCAAAAATGTGTAGCGGGCTCTGACAATGAGGAGAGTCAATTCTTGAACCCAATTTGAGGCTGGATATGCAAGGGAAGAAGGGATGGATCTCCTTAGAGCAGAACACAATACACCTACACTGGGCATCATATACTGGGGCCAGACTGGGAGGCCCTGGCCCTGCTGGGGTGGGCTTTGCTGCGCATCACAGAGGAATTTTGGGGTATTATTTGACAGCTTGTTCCAAATGGAGCACGTTTGATTTTACCTACGTCGTTTCCATCTCATCCCCCTGGTTCCAACGCTTCTGGGAACTCGGGCAGTGGAGACGACACCGTGCTTTGGGAATACATTTGACTGGGATTAATTGTGTTACAGGGTCTCTAAATGGACATTTTAAGCTGCTTTTTTTAGGGGAAAGTGGGCAAGTTCTCAAAATTATTAGCAGATTTTGCTAGAGGTCTTTATTTATTTTTTTTTCCTGTTAGTGAAGTATTTTCCATGAAGTCCTATTTGTGAAACAGGGAGTTGGAGCTCGGTTTGCCTTTCGGTGGAAAGGCACAACTGTGTACCCAAGAGGTATCTCAAGGCAAGTACTGAACACAAGCAATGTCAAAAAAAGCAAGAAAGTGCCTACAGCAACAAACAGCATCGTTTGCAGCAACGATGTGGCACAGCAAGGTTGGTTTTCCGCGCGCTCACGGAAGTGCTCCGACTACAAACACACTGAACATCAAGGTGGGCTAATGCTACCGTCCAGTTCCTCAGCCCTCCATCCCTCCCTCAGTCCATCCATCTCAGGCCAGTCCAGACTTCCTTCTAGCAGGAACGTGGGCTTGCAGAAATGACTTTGGCGTTTCTTGCCACAGCCCGGTCAGGACTGGCCTCCTTCCCACTGGGACGGAACATAAACTGGGGTTCAAGGTTACCAAACCTCTTATTGCTGCAGTAACACGACCGCTCGAACCAGTTTATATCATCCTTTTGGACAAGATACTTCATGTGTTAGATGAGAAATAATTCCTAGTACAAGGGACCCAAGGAAACAAAGTGTAGTCCAAAACCTGCACTGATTATCCAAAGTGAGTATTTCCTCTGAACACTAACCAGGGCTACAGCTGACAGACCTTCCCAACAACTCCACATTAGCAGTAGCATTATAAAACTTTTTAATGGTATTATGTGCTTTACAGCAGGCTCTCTTTGGTATAAATATTCTATCACCAAGCTAGCAATATTTTACACGACACGTCTGCTATTCCTGTGGGGGAAGGTAACGCCACACTAAACCTAATAAAAGTGATTGCACGTATTTAATCACTTCTGCAATATTAGACTAAACATTCCAATGCATTCCCAGCACTACCTTATTCGAAATGCACTGACAGACACTAACAGTACATGTGCCATTTCAAGGGAAAGCTTCAAGGGGACATCGCTTCACTGGGAACAAGAACGGAGCTCGGATGAGAGCGGTGACAGGGAGAGGGCTCTGCACCATCCTGCTGCTCTGGCTGGGGAAAGCTGGGTGGGTGAATTGCTTCAATTCGACGGGGGCTTGCTGGTCCCTCGTAAGGCAAGCTCACTGTAAACTCTAGTCACACTACATCATCATTTAAGGCACTACAATAAGGGGACACACCAAACAACTCTTCATCACACATACCTGTGCAAAACAAATCCAAGGTATCCTTTCCTCTCGTGAAGCTCTACTCCTCTCTCAGTGCTACAGTGATGAGCTCTAACCATTGCATTATATCACATACATTCCAACATGAATCAATTCATTTTGGTTTAAATACAAAGGATACAACACTTCCATCCCCAGGAACGTTTAAGAATTAGACAAACACTAAGTACAGAGTTCAAGTATAATCACTACACATTTTGATTACAAAGACAGAACATTTGGGGTTAGCAGGAAGTTTTGCTTGTTATATTTTTCTAATCAATATGTACATATTTCATTTTCTGTAAAATATTAAAACACCACCAATACAAAACTTCTAAAATAGTTTTAAATTCAGTAATAAACTTTAAAATCTGGATTTTTTTTTTCCTTTTTTCTTTTTCTTTCTCTTTTTTTTTTTCTTTTTTTTTTTTTTTGTTGCAATTCCTACATGCACGTACTGTTTACAAGTCTTGTTAAGAGCGCTTTAGAGTAGCTGCTGACATATCCAGGAGGATACGCTCACAGGAGTATAAAAAGCTGTACACATCAATACAGTGATGTTTCATTGTATTTCAAATTCATCTCCCTCCTAAATGAATCACGTGAGGCAAAATATTAAGAAAAACAGAACAAAGCAAAGCCCTGTGCTTCTGTGAAGGAATCCAGCTCCATTATAGGGCCAGCATCTAATAAGCTGCAGAAACCAAATTTTAGAGCAATGCTGCACTATTCACTCTCAACTGGAGACAACAACAACACCCTGACAGAGCTGCTGAGCTCTGCCACACAGTGAGATCCTGAATACTGTTTGAACCACCTAGAAGAATTCTGCAACGAACACAACAAAAGTTCAGCTGGGTTATGGAGAATTTTTGAGAAAACAAAGCAGACTCCAGGGTTTACAGGACTCCTGAATGTATCGTGTTGCTGGTATAAGGCAGCTGCCTCCACCAGTCCTTAAACAAAGCAGAGGAGTAAACAAAACACCTTTTGACAGAAACATATATGGAGATGTAATGGCTTTTGCAGAACCAGCAATTTGTTAAAGACAAAGTGATTTAGAGAACAGATGTTAAAATAGTAAATCTGATTTTAAAACTGCCCCTGCAACATAATGAGATAAACATGCACTACATTTTTAGTGGCGACGTGGATTTGTGCAAGCTGCTAAAATAGAATCTGCAAATCTTTTTAAGTTACACAAGTTAAAAAAGACATCAGGATCTGTCTTCCAAGACACTGATTTGACACCCCTTTTGATTAGCACAACAGAACAATTTTAAATAAATGTGACCATGAATTTTTTTAAAAGCATCTATAAAAAGTAAGTAAAATTTTAAAAACTTAATTAGTGACCCTCGTACTGGTAACGAAGCATGCTGCTCAGTTAGTGACTGAACTCACCAGAGACATTTGGGAACAACATACAACCAGATCAGGGAGAAACACGAACCAGGCAGTCATTCCCAGGCAAAGGTTCACCTGAAATCCTTCTCCAACCTCTCAGGCCCATCGCAGGACAGTGCTTTACTGGGAACTACAAGTAGGAGTACTGGTTGATCTTGGTGGGGCTCAGCGGGTATCCAGTGTAAATAGCAGATCCTCTGGAAGCACCAATATAGGACTGGGGAGCGAACTGGTGTTGGTACTGGGCAGGGGGGACGTTGGCAGACGTCAGCAGGCTGGGCCCCACGCTGACAGGGACCTGGTGCACCAGGGTGCTGGGGTGGGCAGCGTAGGTGGTGTGGCGCGACGAGCCCTGAGGGGAGAACAGGTGGGCGATGGAGGTGGTGGAGCCCAGCGTGGCCGCAGTGGTGGGGGCATAAGTGTACATGTGGGGCTGGCTGGACAGGTGGGCACTGGCCGTGGCTGCTGCCAGGTGGGGATGCACTGGGCTGCTGTGCTGGAACGTGTAGGGAGCCTGAGAAATCGTTGACGTGAGGGGGGCCACGTAAGCTTGCTGCCGGCGTGGGACAGCGTTTCCACTTCTCTCCTGGGAGGCCAGCACTGTGGTTTGCTGGTTCTGCAGGGGAAGGAGTAAATGAGGTCAGTGGTCATGCTCAGGTGAGCAAGGGGCAGCCAGAGTTCCCTGATGGACACCTCCATCCCCCCTGACACACCTGCAGACCCTCCCTCGTGCCACCCTCCCGCAGATCTGAGAAGGGTGACTGCAGTTCCACGGGGACGAAAGTTACACTTGCTCTCTACAACGGGGCCAAACTGCCACTCCTGGGGCACCACAGCTGGGCAGGCCCTAGATCTGACCCAGCCCCAGAACTCCTCACACATCCTCTGCACCTTGGCAGGGTGGCAGCAGGGCTGCCCCATTTGAGCACCACAAAACCTGTCTGGTGCCCATGCCAGAAGGGAACTGCAGGGGTAACACTCCCTCTCCTCTGAGAGGCTGCTGCAGTGTGACCCAGAGATCAAAAGTCCTGACACTAAATGAAGTGAAACCAATCTTTGAATTGAAACATTTAAAGATGTCGGGTGCTTAATGTTAGTTTGAAAGCCCAGTCTTAATCTCCTGGTTGGACTTCTGTGAGATCTAAAGAAAGGTAAAGAACTAAAGAATTTCCTCATACTGTGCCTTCAAAGCTACTCTAATTCAACAGCTGGATCTTGGTGTCACCCTCCCATCTGAGTGGCAAGAAGGACCTGCTGTAAGACAGGTGTGACAAGGAGCACAAAGAGAGACCATGGACATAATAACCACACTTCCTTCTCCTGCCCTCTGGTACAGGAACAAATCCTTTGCCTTGAGAAACCTTCCCTGTCCTCCCCACAGAGTCTGTCCTACCCTGCCCCACCCCAGGACAGAACCAGCTCCAAAGAATTAGCGCTTGCAGCTATTGACCCTCTTTCAACCCAGCCCCTCTCCCTGCCTTACACGTTTCTACAGCGGTTCTAAAGCATCCCCAAGGCCGGCAGAGGCAGGCAGACTCACCTGGCTGAGGTTGAGGGGCTGCACGCCGTTGGTGACCACGCGGTGGGAGCGGTACCCCGTGGGGGTGATGCAGCATCCCGACGACTGCCCGCTCACTGAGGCCACTGGCTTGGTCTTACTGGTGCTGCTCAGGATGCCTGGAAGATGTCACAAGCTTAGTCCACTCCTCCCCTTCCCACGCTGGTGGTAACCAGCTCTGGGCACCGAACTGACTGTCTCTGGCACAGAGGCTTTTCTTTAATTACGATTTCAAATGTGACTAAGAAACCATCAGCAATGTTTACAGATCTTTCTAAATGCAGCCAAATGTAAATGAAAGGTAAATCTATCTAGGACTATGAAAACAGACCAAGGCTTTCAGAACAGCAGCTGTGAAACCTAAAGCTGAGAAAGACCCAATGTGGAAAGCCCAAAACTGTGAGGATGAATGTGTCAGGGACAGGAGAGCACCTGAGCCTTGGCAAAGCCCCTGAGCACCCCGAGATACCCACCTGAAGCCTGGGTGGCTACAATGCAGTCATTGAGCTGCGTTTTCAGGGGCGGGACGATGATGGTCCGGGAGCTGGAGCTGTCAGCAGCGGCTCTGCTGGGCAGCTCCAGGGCCCCCCCAGTGCTCCTGAGCGAGGACAGGGGGTCTGGGGCATAGGGGCTGCTCAGGGACGAGTCAGAGTCAGGGGAGTCGTTGACAGTGACGTAGCTGATGACGTTGGATCTCTGCTTCATACCCAAACTGCAGGGAAAAAAAGACAAAATGCAAAGGGGGAACATTCTAGCTTTGCCCACCAGGTTACAGATTCCCCTCTGGGATCTCACACCCTCCCTTCCTTGTCAGATAAAATTCGGATTAACTACAGGCACAACAATACAGAGACGTGATGGAGAATATTCTGTCTTATACAGCTCTTCTGAGCCTGCCCAGGGCTCACACATCGTGTTCCCCACTCTCCCTGATGCGTGAGCTGAGGCCAGCACAGCCCAGCACAGGTTAAATGACCATCCCACCTGGCAGGTTTGTATTTGCTGTCCTCTTCCTCATCAGTGTCGCTGCGGATGGTGATGACACTGACAGGGGGGCTTGGAGTGTCAGGGATCACGATGGGCTGGTGCTGCTCCTGCACGGGGACGAGCACGTTGGAGGAGGAGGAGGTGGAGCGCAGGGGGCTGCTCCCGATCAGAGAGTACACTTGGGTGGGCACAGGCTCTAGAGATGAGCTGGGCCTGCAGGAAAAGCACAGCAGGATTCAGCTCCAGGTCAGAGGCTGGGACAAACAGCATTAGGAACATACAAGCAGCAGCATCTTGAAATCCATAAACAGAACCTCAGTGCAGACAGTCAAACAGCAAAGTGCCACAGACACAGTCAAAGGCACTCAGGGATGCTCTGAATGGGACTGATCCACCTGAACACTGCCAGAAACCTGCCAGCCCTCGTTCAGCAATTCTGTCACTTGCATTGCTATGGCACCAACACCCCTTGAGTGTAAAATCCCTCAGTAAAGACAGCAAAGCACTTGGTCAACCCTGTCCTTGCACTCACTGAAATTAATATAATTTAAATCCGTGACTACAGCACAAAGGCTTTTTCCAAGACATCTTTAAATGCAATTGTAGCACAATAAAGTTACACCCTCAATGCCTCTCTGATCAGAGGACACATTTTTCACACCACAAAGGCAACCTCCACAAACAAACTCATGGCTTTTCTAGGACTGGGAAAGGAAGCCATGGAATCCTTACTTGGCTGTGCTCGGTGCTGGCTGCTTGTTCTTCTTTGCTGGCACATTGCTGCTCTGCTGCTGCCTCACAACATGAGCAACCCCAACATTCAGAGGCTGCGCTGTGGCCAATGTCACGTGGTTGGTCAGCAGAGATGGCTGTTGCATGAGAGTGCTGTACTGATTTCCATGGGAATGTGCATTCCTGGAGCAGAGAAAACACAAGAGACTCAAATCCCATGACTACACTGCAGGAACCATGAGCTGCACCGAGCCCCTGAGGGGAAGGGAGACATTCTGGGCACTGTGATGGATGTATCCCCACTTGGCAGGGAGCTGGAGCCCCTGCAATCCCTACCTCCAGTCAGCCAGCTGCTGGCTGCTGCCGATGGTCTCCGGGATCACCGCCGCCGGCTGAACAGAGTTGTGCAAAGCAACCCCTGGGAGCTGCTGCCAGGTGGAAGGGAGCAGGATCTGCTGGGTTCCCCCCGGCCAGGCCTGCTGCAAAACAACAAACACAGACACGAGGCTCACTAGGCTTCAGTTCCTGCAGGGGCAGGCAGAGATTTGTCCAAGCAATAAATGCACTGGGGTGGATTGTTAGCTTGCAGAGATACAGCTCATCCTTGCACGTTTTCCCAAGAACAAGAAAACCAGAGGAATGAGCTTCCCCAACATTTTGCTGATCTCTTTTATCACTGCTCTTTTATCTCTTTTATCATCTGGAGAAAACAGTGTTTGCATCATGCTGCACATGCAGCCACGTATTGCACTGCCAGGTACTGCAGCAGTGTTCAGGACTCTTTCTGAACGTAAACTTACACCACTGTTCTGCTGAAAGGTCCCAAAATATTAAGCCAATTTGGTCCTTTCTGCTTTTCTGCCTTGCAGGGCTCACACTGAGAGAGCTGAGATGGTGTTATTATTGTGGAAATTCACCCACCTCAACTGAAGCATTTAAGAAAAGCCACGCTGAGAGATAATTCAGTTACGTGAAGGCAGGTTCAATTCATTAATATTATCAATGTTCCTGTCCAAATAAATTTGACAGTGTAGTATTTCCACGATTTTGATAACATATGGCTTTCTCTCTTGCAGCTTAAACTGCAAAACCTGCTGCTTTAAATTCAATATTTCTGCAAGTAACAGATCCACTCAGTACAAATACCAGTTCCGAACAAGAAGCCTTCAAAGCAGAGAGCTGCTAAAACCTCTGCCAACATAAGCGGAATAATAATAATAATAATAACAATAACATTGAAAAAATAAAAAATAAAAAGAGAAATATGTTAAAAGTCACACCATGCGTCTTTCCAAAAGCCAACACCTGCACAAGACAAAGCAGAGAGTTTAATACAGCAAGATATAAATTCCCAATGAGAGGCAGAAATCGGGCCTTCCAAGCGACGAACTGTTTTGACAGAGGAAGGACAAAAATATGCAAAGCTTAGCAAATGGCTAATGCAAACTCAGGGGAAGCAGCAAGGGAGAAGTGTCGGAAGCACTAAAGGTGAGCAAATTCACGCCAAAGGCTCCCAGAATCCAAACAGAACTAGTCAAGTCCTCCAGAGAAACTCAGAATGCAGGCTCAGAGTCTGGAGACAGCCGGCTCTGATCTCCACTGCTGTACAGGGGAGCTGAACCTCAAGTCCACTGCACACACACAGCAGAACAGAATTTGCCTGTTGAATCAAAGCCCAAATACACTTTGGAAAACATCACCAACAACTCACTTGTGTCCCAAGCTCTGCTACAGTCACCCCTTGCTGGTTTTGGAGCCCAGATTGCGGCCTTTCAGCAATCAAAATTCAACAGGAGGAAAGAAGAAGCACCCCTGGGTCTGTTTAGCTCAGAGCTGTGACCAGGAGAACCCCGCTCTCCTGCCTTCCCATCCTCACAACCAGGGAGCAGCTCACTTGGTTCACAAGAACTCAAATGAGTGGGTTTAAATTTCAGGACAGGTGTGACTCGAGCAAATTCCACTTCAGCAGAGGCCTCCCTCTCAGAAGAAAATGACATTCAAACTACCACTTTAAAGCCACAAGAAACAACATGGTTCACACAATGGAATGTGCTTTGAAGGACATGTGAGGATACCAGCACTTCAGTGCACTGCAATGTTTTCAAAAGCTTCACTGATCTGATTCTGGAGTTTTACAATGACTTCTTTGTGACACTTGCAAAGTCGTTCTGATGCAGGTGCCAGAATACAGAAGAGGACAATTTTGCAAACATACACTTCTTAAAGGTGTGTTCGTTCCCTTCCCCCATCCTTTTTAAAAATTGTTCCAAATGACCTAAAAGCTACCTATTGCCATTTTGGATACTAGAGCTCACCTTTAATTTCAACCAAGAAATACATATCAACTGAAAGTATCTGTGAAGAACAGAATCTTTATCTGGAGGAAGCAAGCTACGTGCGATTGGCTATAAATAACAAAAGGCCAGAAAATTATTGTCAATGTTCAACAGAGGTTAAGAGAAATCAACTGCTAAAGCAATACATTAAAGGATTTGCTGTTATTAGAGATTTTAGCCTGCACTTAATGATCTGAAACATTTCTCCATACAGAGCAGCTTTACACGTGTTGGAAACAAAATATGGAGCTAACTTGCCAAGTAGGTCAAATTCTGGCCATCCAGGTACCTGTAGCAGAGTCAAGCTAAAGACTGATTCCTTTGTATTCCACTATCAAAAGGCAAAGATAGGAGAGTAAGCAAAGAACAAGAACGATTACAACTCTTCTAGGGTCTAGTTTAGAAGAGCTCTCAATACTAGGCTAGCAAAGGGAATAGTCAATGGGTCTGGATTCTTTACAGAGCCACACTAAACGTCAGAGTCAGACAGTGCTTCAGCAATGTTGGGGAGGAAAACAACAAGACATTAAGATGTAGCAAGAACACAGCCACAAGATGGCACATGCTTCCATGCCCTCTGCAAGTCTAAGTTAAAACAAAAACTCAGTTAGTGAACACAATCAAGGGAGGCAATTACCAGTACTGCAGCCGTCTGTTCGACCAGCGCCGGCCGGCCGGCTGCGCAGTTCAGGGTAAAGGGCACCGCATACTGCGGCGTGATGGTGGCTACTTGAGGATGAAGAGTTGCTACCATTAGTGGTGTACAGCTTCCCTGCAATGTAGATCAGGCAGTGAGTGAAACACACGAGCTGAGGCAGGTCAGTGCAGGTCAGCGCGCTGGGCAGCGGGGCCAGGCGAGGGGCAGCGCGCTGGCGCTCTGCGGCGCGGGAGGGAAGGGACGCGCCCACACCGACACCCAGACCCTGCAGCTCCTCCACGGGCACCCACACGGCCCTGAGGAGAGCACGAGGAGCTGGGAATCTGGGAACCACATGGCCAGTGACACAGTTCAAAAGTCAAAATGAGCTGGGGAAAAATCTGGGGACAGGATCTCTCTGATGACACAGTTCAGAAGGCAAAGCAAGTTCAGCTACTGGCACTTTACTGGGTCCCAGAGGGCAAGTGACAGCCACGCTGCACTAGCCATGGCACACAGTGCACCCAGGGCAGCTCCCTGTACTTGCTGTCAGACCTTCAAATCCACACACGGAACTCTTGGGAAAAGGTAAACTATGGGATTTTCATGGAAGGCACAGCAGGTCTTTTGTGTCATGAAAGAGCAAAGCTATCTGTGATGAAACCACCCAGACATGTATTAGTCCATCAAATGTCTAATTAAAATTAGATTCTTAGTGTACAATTTGCACTCTTGGATTCAGGTGGGCCTTCAAGTGGATTCTGCTTTTTGGATACTGTGACCTGTATCATTTAATGCTACAGAAACCAGCAATCACAGAATGCCACCAAAATATTTGGACTGAACAAATTAAAAATTAGTCCTCTACAAGAAGGTCAGTAAGTGCAATTACTGCCTGGAGAATAAAACTAACAGAGCATGTGTTAATGCCAGCAGAAACTAAAACTATGCAAATAAATAAAAATGCACTTAATTACAAAGGCAACTACAAATTTTCAGTGAATAGAACTTGTGAATCACTGGGCACTTATTGTATATTAAAGGATTACTTTTTGGAAATTAAAATGGTCTTAATTTATGACACATTACTAATATTTAAAACAGCATTTTTAGAACGATTTGTGCATTTTGGTATTGCATGTTGCTTAAACTGCAAACTGCAGATATAGATATGTCATTGCTACACATTAATTCCCACTAAGAACGTAACTAGCTGAGAAGGGTTCAGAAATAATTGTGTTGATTTAAAGATGAAATTTTAGCACGAGTAATCTGTGTTGTCACCTCTGTTTACTGGGATCTCACTTCTCACAGCAATGACTTCTCCTGCCACGTTTTTAAAGTGTAGGCAAAAATGACCAGCACTGCCTGTAAGGCAGTGTCCATGCCTGAAAAAATACAGCCTGTTTTTAGCAGCTGAAAACCACGTATTTATTCCCATTATTAAATCAAACTCCTAAAACCAGGGAGGCACATGACATAAAATAGCTCAGACTTTAAATATTCCAGAAAAACAAAACAAAACAAGAAAATACTGTCTTCGAAGTGACCTGCATTTAACCTTTCAGAGTGTCCTGAGAACCCCCTGCACTCAGGCAGGTTCTCCTGGATGGTGGAATTGCAGTTGAGTCTATAGGGGGGGGTTGGGGTGGTTTTTTTACCTGTGTGAGAACTCCAGACTGGATCTGCAGTGGCTGTGCTGCAGGTGCTTGTGGCACAATTGGGACAGCATTTTCCATCCTGACTGGGAACCCAGAATGCTTTGTAGTTGCCTGAAGTCCAGCTGTGGAGGACAAGACACATCACTAAGCTGCTTTATTATTCTTTCTTTCACTTGTTTCCAAAAAATCAAATTCCTACCAGGTAAGGGCAGAGGATAGGGTCAGATTAAGGGATAGAAAAGCTTTGACAAAATGCCAATAAAACACCAGCTGAAGTAAATACTCCTGCATGCTGGGATGCTGAAGGGCCACGATGCACAGCCAGCCCTCAGCAGCTCAGCTCTGTGGAGTCTGGTTTGCAGGAACAGGAACACAGACACTTAATCCACGCTGCTTGAGACGAGTTCAGAGTTCAAGCCTTACACTCTCAGTTCCCCTATCACAAATATCCCTCCAGACTAAGACAATCCAGGTATCAGCACAACTACAGAACCCTGAGGATGAACAGAGGCACGAACAGAGCTCTGCCTGTGCTAAGCTCACTGACCCACAGCCTGTGACAATCTGCTGGTAGCAAACACCTGCACCAGGGCTGTGAACTGAGGCTCAAACCCCAGATATTTGCTCTTGAGATAACAAACACAGCAAGGCACTCTGATTTTCAGGCCGGTCTGGCTCCTCTGTTCCCTGCTTTCTGTGGAATGCTGCTGTGTTCAGTTTGGGGGGAAAAACTGGTTGAGCAACCAGCTGGAGCCTGCAACCCAGGCAGGCAAGATCCTGTCACCTGTTCCAGCACGACCTGGAAGAGAATCAAGCTGTCTGCACACGTCTGACCTGGTTCTGCACTTAGATCTGATGCAAGAGCCTCGTGTGACACCCACAGAGAGCTCTTCTCAAGTCAGGGTTTTCTCAGTTTAGTGCAAATGACAACTTCTCCTGCCTTAACTGACCGAAACCACAGCATCACACCAAGGCTTCTCCGCTTACTTTGAAAAGCAGGGGGACAAACAATGAAGGTTTGCTGGAAGGGGTCTGTCTGTGTGCAGATCTGGGTGGTTCCAGGCTGCAAGGAAACGCTCTGCTGAGCCACTCCTGCCACTGGGGCTGCAGAGGATGGGTACAGGGCAGACTGGTAGTTGAGCAGGGAGACGTCCGAGTTGGCCAGGGAAAGGGTAGCAGCAGCAGTGGAATTGGAAGCCAACACACTGGCCTAGGAAAATGAAGCAAACAAAAAAATCATTTATCACTTGTAATCTTATCTCTCTTTGTTATAAAACAAAAACCAGGAACCACCGATATTAAACTAGGAAGAAAACACCTGGAAAATGTTTTGAGGTAAAAGGCTTAAGACAACACAGAACAAAAACCATGGATTGCACCAACTTTACTTATGTTGCTGAACTGACAGACAAATTTTCAATACATGAAGTAAAGAGGCTCCTTGGCCTGAGTTTTGGAAAATCAAGACTTTGAGACAAGACTACGAATTTTGGAGAGCAGTTTAAATTTTGGCCTGAAGGGGCCCAATTAGCCTACTCCATGTCTTTGGTCAGGATAAAATAGGTGAAAGATGCTATACCTGGTTGTGTACTGTGTTGAGCTGGTTGTTAAAGCTCATTGTCAGGTTTGTGCTTGTGTTAGGAGCAACGTGAGTGGTGAAAGGGCTCTTGATCTGATTCACTGTATCATACATGTTCACTCTTCTCTTGCAGATCTCCATGTTCTGAAAGCAAGATTTCACACTGGAACAGAATGACAGAAGGAAAACATCAGATTTGTAAAAACAGGACAGAGATGTGACAGATTCCCAACTTTATGCACATGCTTTAGGTTTAGGTTCTTTTAAACCAACAAAGAACGTCCTAAAACATGAAAAGGAAGCTTATGAACATTCCATTCCTTACACATGCCATTGCTATTTTCAGATCAGCCAGGAACTGCAGAAACCAGCACTGACAGAAAGCTGGGAAGTGCTGTTCTGTGCTTCCAGTAAATCCTGAAACAAAACAACCCATCCAAGGGGAGCTTACTGGTTACTGTGGGGGAAGTCCAGCAGATGTGCCATTGTAACAAACGAATGGTTCAAAGTCTTCAGTGGAGTAATTCTCTTATCTGCATCAATTGTCAACATTTTCTTCAACAAATCAATGTATTCCCTTCGGTCAGCCTTCTCTGCCAACATGTCGGTCCCTTCTAAGTCTGTAGACATATTCACCTGGAAAATCAAATGGGAGCAGTTCACACAAACATCAAACTAATTGCTGCCTAACAATTCAATGATCTCACATCACACAGAAATATTTATTAAGCATTTCTGTCTCTGAGCCAGACTCATTTCAGGTATTACAGGGCTAACACACCACCTTCCCCTTGCTCATTCTTTGAGAAAGTCAAACTTGTATGTGGAATTCTCTTCTCAACAGGGAGTTGGTCTATTCAAAGGGATCAACCAGGCTTCATCCTCCACTCCCTCGCTAAATGTCCTCATATTTTGGGGGAATCTATAAGGGGCTGGCAAGCCAGAATGATCCCACCTTCTCTGCACAGATATAACCTGATGGTAACAGCTACAAAAGTGATAGAAAATTGATATTTAACATTTAAAGCCTGATGGTATTAAAACCACTCAGATATTCCTTCATTTTACCTCTAAAGAGAGAATGAAAATAAGAATGATCTGCAGCTCTTGTCAGTGTTTCCAAAGTCCAATAAGAGGTCTAATCCTACAAACATATTTGAAGGGGCTCAGCTCTCCTACTGCTCCACTACACTGAGAGCAGGCTGGGCACACTCCTGCCTAACACACTGAGGCACAAGAAAACACAGAACATTTCAAACAGGTTCATAATTACCATTTTGACTGTTTTTAATCCACTGATTTCTGATGCAAATTGGCACCATGGTAAACCTACATCAGTGCCCTGAACTGCCCGTGGAAAAGGACTGACTGCTCCAGCACAGGAGCCTCCTTTTTAGAGATCCCCAAAAAATTAAAATTACTAATATAAGGCGTGAAAAATTAATGAGTTATCTGTGCCCCAAGATCCCCACACACCTGCGCCATATCATCCAAACAGTTGAATATATATTTCCGAGCTTCTTTTGATTTTATTCCTGTTTCCAACTCATGTTCTTCTGGAGTCTATAAAAGAAAACATTAATATAAAGTGAGATATTGCATATTGACAAGAAAAAAGCAGCAAGAAATTGCTGAGGCAGATGATCATTTGCTGCTTTCAGACAAACCACACAGCAGCAGGTCAAACCCAAACAGCCCTGGGATCCCATTTCCTCAGCTGGAAAGATCATTCATTGCAAAGCTGAATTAACAACAGGATGACTTCATTTCAAGGCTTCCTTATGTAGTGCATTAGCCAAAAGAACTGAAGGTTTCTGATTTAGGAAGAGAAGAGGCTATAAATATTCTAAATCCCTCTTCCACAAAGAAGAAAGGCAAAATTCCCTTCTTTTTGCTGCTCACCTTTCAAGGCAAATCAGGCCTAAACCCCATTCTTTCCCGTCCTCTGCCAACCCATCACCAGATTCCTGTTAAACTAACAAAACCATCACGAAACACTCCGTATTTTACTGGTTGTATTGTCAGGAGATGACAACAAGATGACACACTTCCCTGAGAATGAGCAGCCCATAATAAGCACCCATTATCTCAATGACTGAACACCCACTCTTTGCTGGTGCTATCACGCAGCACCAGGAGCTCTGCACAGCTCCTGCCAGCACAGATCCCCAAAATCAGCCACGTTTCCAAGCCACTCCTCACTCACAACGTTCCCACAGCACACCAGAAGTGGGTGGGAATTTCTATCAAGTCCTCAATGAACACAAGAGAATTGGGGAGGGAAGAGACAGACAAACCTTGAGCCTCCATAGTGGGTATCCCAAATTTGGATCTCTGTTAAAAAACCTGCTTGTTTTCGTTCCTGCACTGAGAAGATACTCCGCTGGAAGGCCTTGAGTTTGTGAAATATAACGAATCTAGGAAAAGAAAATGACAAGAGTGAGGACTCCCAATATAAAGAGTTCATAGCTAATGAGGTAATTAACAGCCAGGTTTGTTCACAGCTAATAGGAAATTACCTGTAAAGAAAGAATGCCCAGATATGCAAAATTACAAAATTAAAGGGACCATCTCAAGTATTTATAAAGCCACTTTTGCAATCATGCAAAAATTTTAGGCTTTAAATGCATCTTTTTTATCTTATGGAAATAGTTTTTTGCTAAATTACATGTGAGCAGGCTGTGAGCTTTTAAGACAATGAGCAGAGTAAGAATTACACATTTTGAGGGAAAAATACCACAGAATTTATCATGTATGTATATATAATTAAAGGCGTAATTATCCAAGCAACACTGCTGTGCCTGCCTACACAATACTCTAGGCACACAAAATTTCAGAATAATGTCATGGCAAAGCTCTCCCTGACCAAGAAACCAAGACCAAATATCCTCAAACACATTTAATATACTTATTTTTACATGTAAAAAATATGGCTCAGAAATTTGGAAGATGCACCTGAATCTTTGTGATGGTATTGATAAGACATTGGTAAAGAGAGAATAAATTAAAAGGTATGCTCAAAAGGAAAGAAAATAGCAAATTTATGAAAAACTCCACAGTGTTAAGGTAACTATGCCTTGATCAAACCATCAATCACAGGTCCCTTAGCATTTCTTATTTCCAAAACTCATGCTATGCCACTGTGCCAAAAGGGATCACATGAATTTATGGGCTCACTTTTCAATTAAGCCAAGGTGGATCCAAGTGTCTGCAGGTGAATACTTCTTTTATCTCCACAGCAGTTCAGGTAACAGTTCTATTTTTACGAGACATAACTCTTGCTTTACAGCCAAAGGGTATTTAAAAAACCAGCTGTAAATCCCATCCCAGCCCATGAACTCATTCCTGGAGAGGTCCTCTCACAAGTTCCACCTCAACTTTCACTTGCTGCTGCAGAATCTCAGGAAACATGAAAGCCAAGCCATCCCCAGTCTTCAAGGGAAATTCAGACATCAAAATCAACCCTGTGAAGTCACACCTCACAGAGGGCTGCAAAATCCTGTCATTAAGCAATGGAAAAAGCAGCTCCTCCCCAGCCACCTACATGAGCAGATAAGGTTCTCAGAATTACACAAAACTCAGTGCACAAGGAAACCACCAGGTTCTACCTCAGCTAACTTCTAACTCATTCTGCTCATTAAGGTACCACGGTGTTTCCTTTGGAAATTTACAGTGCTGGGAAGACACATGACAAGTAGGTTTTCAAACTTAGTAGGTTTTCATGTATTTTATCACATAAGGAAAACTATACCAAGCACTGTAACAAGATCCCACCACAAAAAACCCCAGTGGAAAAGCTACTCTGGAAAAAAAACCCCTCTCATAGACTTTTTGTCTTTTTATAGGCACTGACTAGGCCAGGTAATAATGCCAAGTATCCACAGAAAGGCCTAATTAGTTCAAGATGCCTCTCAGAGTCTTGCCCTTGGATTCCAAAGACAGCTTGAGGCTCACACTTTGCATAAAAACTGAGGGTTGCTGTAGGTATTAACAGGGCAGGAATGATAGGCTCGCTGTGTCCCCACATGGAAAAACTGCCCTCATGGTGAAATTACAGAGGGTGTTTCACATCAGGACACACACAGCCCTCGCTTCTGCTCTGGCAGGAAGGTGTTTCAACAGCTTTTGGGTTTGGAAACCGGGGGTTAACTGCAAATTGGCCCCTTTTTTGGACAGGATACACTCAGCTCAAGTGAAAACACACAGAACTCCGTGCTCCCTGCCCAGAGACAATGGGAATATCACAGAGAGAAAATGAGCTCAGACAACAGCAATGTGCACTGATGGAAGCTGCTGCAGGACACGGGGGGTGCAGGAGGGTTTGAGCACAGAAAATTGTGGTTTCATGTGAAGATCCCACATCCCCCACGTGCTCTCACCTGGTCGTACTCAGATGCTCCTGGATACAGAGGCCAGCCCAGAAACAGCTCAGCTATGACACAGCCCAGTGACCACATGTCAATGGCTTCACAGAACGGCAAGCCCAGGATGATCTCAGGAGCTCTGGTAAGGGAAAAGGAAAGAAAAAGCCAAAGTCAAATTTTTTACTCTGAAAGCTGCATTTCTTCCCTATAAACCACTCTGGATAAAGCCCTTCCACGCTCAAGTAAATCTGTGTGGATATGAATTATTCACTTTAAAGCAGAAGTTGTTTCCTTGGGTGGCCTAATGGATCCCAACCTTTTTATCACTTACTGGATTCTTTTACTGCCATGGTGCCCCCCAGCTCCTAGCAGGCCTTTATATCACAGTTGCATAAAGTTACTCCTTGCATAATCAGTTCAATTACACTTGACAGCATGTGAGGTGTCCCTGAGACAGCACACAGCACCACAGAATTACCAGTGCTGGGAGAGACCTTCAGGATCATCTAGTCCAGCCTATTCTAAAAGAATTGGGAAGAAAAGCTCTGGCAAACAGAGACTTTTCTGGGAGAAGGTCTTGAGACCCCAGGTAAGCAGCCACAGGAGGCTGCCTG
Source organism: Edolisoma coerulescens (assembly GCA_013397115.1). NCBI lineage: Eukaryota > Metazoa > Chordata > Aves > Passeriformes > Campephagidae > Edolisoma > Edolisoma coerulescens. The sequence continues at coordinate 43,026 of VWZW01000881.1, read as the reverse complement.
CTCCATGTGGGAAAGAAGAGCACCTGCAGAGGCAGGAAAAGGAGCTCCTCAGAGAGCTGCTGGGTTTCTATCAGCAGGTTTTCATGCAGGGTTTGCTCGGAGAGTTTCAAGTTTAAAATGGACGCAGAGAGCCCAGCTGGAGGTTGTGTTTCAGGTTTCTGTGCACTCAACCACACCTAATGCAAAATGTACCTGTCTGGCCCAGCCTCTACGGGGAGGTGATAAAAAAAAACCCCTCACACTCCAAGCAGGGTTTGCTTCTCTACCAGGTTGGAATTTCAGGGAGATTTCTGTCTGGAGCTGGCTCATAACGCAGAAGGATGTTTTAGTACAGCTCTTCACCTACACAGAGCTCTGAAACAAACTGAGGCTGTTCCGGCAGGAACAATTCTGGTCCCGCATTTGCATAGAGCACAAAACCCCAGGTGCTGCAAACCCCAAGTGAGCTGGTGTGGGAATTTACTCTGGAAAGTACAGGAAATACGAAAGCCTTGACCTTCATCATGCATAACTAACACGAGAGCAAAGGAAGACAGAAAAGCCCCAAACTCCAGGCTATCCATTTCCTGCTCATGCCCCAGGGCTTGTGTGGCATTTCAGGCGTTACACTATGATACTTCAGCTGTTAAAAAAGGCTCTGAAACCAGCTGTGATCCCTCTACAGAATTCTAGAAACCAGGGCTTGCATAATGTACAGGTGTCAGTAAATTTGACACTCACCCTCCTCGACTGCTCAACCTCCCAACTGTTTGTTCATGGCAAGAAGTGACTCCCCAGTTAATCACCCTTTGTGCCGTGGTGACACAGATACACCTTTTGTTTTAGGTGGCTACACAGGTGTCTCCAAAACAAAGGCACTCAGCCCAGCTGCTCAGGCACAGGGCACCTGAGAAAGGACAAGACCAGAAAAAGACAGGTTGGATTGAGCTTGGAGCAGCCTGGGACAGTGGAAGGTGTCCCTGCCCATGGCAGGGGTGGGATGAGATGAGCTTTAAGCTCCCTTCCAACCCAAAGCAGTCTGGGATTCTATAAAAAAAGATAAATAGCTGAACCAGCTGCCTGTTGCAGTGAGGTTGCATTTATTCTCTATTATCCAGATTCTATTATGTCTCAGCCCCCAAAACCAGAGCCATGATACACCTTCAGTAATCAGAGTAACAGATTATTCAAGCTAAGACATAATGACACTCTCTACTCAACATTGATCTGTTTCTACCTTCTTGTTTGGCTGTTCCTGGCAGTTGTTGACTTTGGAAACATTTCTCACACGTGAAAATACAAAATGATTATGCAAATATGAGCAGTAGCTGGTATTTGAATGCGCACTGTCCCACTAAACATTTATATTTTAAGATAATATGCTAGAATAGATACAACTTTCTACAGGCTAAGAGGAATCTCTTCCCTCACAAGCAGAAAAAATACAATTCATATATTTACACAGGATTTTCAGAGCCCCCCTTGCCATTACTCTATAAGACATCATCAACAAACTGTACTGCCCCTCTTGATTATCCTGATGCAGGAATTTCCAATTCAGAAAGGACCCAGACCTGTCATATAAGGAATGCTGCATGCATCTGGACTGGCAAACAAACTAAAATATGTGGCTTGTGGAATATGCAGAGCATGCTAATCCTTCACAAGTGTGTTAAAAAACCCCCCACCAATTCCAATGGAAATAGAGATTTGTGGCAGTTTGTGGTCTTTAACTCCAGCATGGAATAGACTTATGTATTCCTAAATCTCTATACCATCATGACAGCAAGTTGAAGTCCTGTATTTTATTCCCTGCAACGAAATAAATGAACTTCTCATGAGCCACCTGATTTCGTTCTGATTGCAGGACAGGGCTGGGAAATCAGAATTTGTCTCATCTCCTTTTCCACCACTGCAATTAGCAGCCTTATGAGATGTGAGCTGAACCAGGACAGCAGGCAGAGGTCACTTCCATAGCTGCTCTGTCAGAGATTAAAGTGATTTTACCATCTTAATCTCTTTGAAATAAAATCAACAACACTCTTTGCACAGATGCTTGCCAAGCACTGCCTCCCAAAGCTGACAAATACACTCAGGCACTCTCAGAAGAGAAAGGACTCACAGCAGCCCCAGAAAACTCCAAGACTCTCTCCCAGCATTTCCAAACAGCCCATGTTTACACCTGTGCCTTGGGATGCTGGGAACACAAAGCCTGGGTGAGTGCAGCAATGCAGGGAACAGCAGGGCCACCACCGAGCTGGATTAGCAGAGTCAGACTTGGCAGCAGGAGCTGCTGCTGCTCCCCAGGCCAGGATGGCTGGGACAGAAGTAGGTCATGGAGCCCAAAGCAGAGGTGAGAAATGGATACTCCTGCACTCTGCAGCTCCCCCAACGCTCAGGGCCACCTTCTCATGGCCCAAATTGTCCAGTCCTACAGTCTGTGCTCCACACTGGCCCACAGGCAGCAGCAGGAGGCAGGGAGCCGAGCAAAACTGCCAGGGTGGCTGAACTCACATGTAACACAGCAAACCCCACTCTGTACAGCAGGGAGATCAGTATTCCAGGGTTTTTTTATTTCTGCAAGCTGTTTCCTCCCATTTATCCTCCCCAAGAACAAAAGCAACCTCACCTGAGGATGGCACTCTAGTTTTCATGTGAGGAATTCCTGCAAAAACATCCTAGAACTGCCACAGAAACTGTTCACTGCAGAGAGCTGATCTACTCCTACTCCGTGCTGGGCTTCAGAGCCAAAGAATCCTTCATGGGCACTTCTGCTCACTCCTTAAAGTGTGAGCAGCAGAAGTGTCTGTGGAAAAGGGATCCTGCCCCAGCCCTAACACCCCTGTCCAGACAAAGCCAGTGTGACATCCCAACGGGACAATGCTGCTGGAGCTGCACATGGAGCAAGGTGTCCACTGCCAGCAGGACAGCCAGACCCTGAGTGAGCAGGGCTGCTGGACAGGATGAGCTCCAGCAGCACAGACAGTAATTAAAAAAAGAAGATTTTTTTCCTCAAGGGTACATAAATCAGAAAATCCATCTTACAGGACCTGAGCGTGGCTGGTTTAGAGGTCTCTACAGCAGACAGAGGTTACCTAAGTGTCATTATCAGGGATTAAAAGCCAAAAAGTGAGCATAGAGAAGTTTATTTTTAATAGCTGACAGAGAACCATATGAAGAATTGGTCTACGCTGTTTCATTAAACACAGCATTGAAAAAATTTCCAACTTGGAACTCATCTGAACACTAATTTAATGTGAATATGGATAAAGCAATCCAGTTCTCCCACAACAAGCTGGTTTCTGTGCCATCTCCGTAAATTCCTAGATTATGGATTTTAGTAATCATCACCATTAGACTAATTACATATCACTAACTACTAGATTTCCACATCACAGCATTCTTCACTTCAGCCAAGCAGACACTCCAACGCCACCTAATCCCAGGTTATTTGCCTTTCTGGCAGTCAGTCACCCCAGGGAGCTGGAAGGGGCTGGGAATCCAGTGCCCAACACACAGGTGGAGCAGAAATTTCCCTCCCTGCAGCCCCTGGAAGATACTTATCACCCCTCACTGCTTTTCTTCAGCTAAATCTGCTTTCTGAGATACCAGAAACTGGAGAGCACCATGGGCCTCCCCAAACTGCTTTGCTGACACGTGTGGCAAGTCAGATAGAGCAGATTCTTGACTAGTGGTCACCTCTTTCCATGCAACAACAACAAAATTGATGATGTATTTTAGAGAGTGAGCATTTTTACAGAGCTGTGGGGCACAGGGGACAACTGTGCTACAAAAAACCCATAACAATCAATAGCTTAGAATTGGAAAGATTGGTGCCAACAAGCTGAGCAAAGATCATGAGCAATGGATTAAGGGAAGTCTGTATCACTTGAAAGGAATGTCATGGAAAGCTGGTACTGGGTGTTAAAAAGAAAAACAACACAAAAACAAAGGGAGCAAGAACACAGGGAGCATGAGGGATGAACAGAGCAAACCTACAATAAGCCAGGCTTTAAAGGGAAGTGAGGAGCAGGGAAGACATCAAACAGGGCAGACACAGGGTGGGGTGGAGTGTCTCAGTCCTGTCTGGTCCCAGCTGGAAGGACTAGATACTGGTTCTGAGTTTTGCGTCAAGTGAGCTCACATTCCACCCAAAGCAACCCTGACAACACAGCACAGACTCTTCACAGCCCTTCGAAGCCAGAAGTTCTTTCTGCATCCATTTATTGAAGTCTGCTGCTACTTAAATTCAAATACACACTTAACAGAGCCAAGCTGGAGGAATAATTGAAAGAAACAGCACAGCTTGCTTTATGCACAGTTTCTAAGTTTCAACGTTTCTGCCCATAGTTTATTTTTAATTCTTAGGCAGGAGTAGGGTAGAAGACATCTCTACATATTGCTAAGGGAAGCAGAGATCTATCTCATCACTGCTCGAAGGGAGCTGCAGGTCTCATGAAAGCATGACTTAGCCAGGGTTGACACAGGAAGTCATGTGCTCGTGAAGGGGGTTCAGACAAAGATGAAGAATCAGAAGAAACAAAAGCAAACAGAAATTGGCATCCCTTTGACTCCTCTCCCTTCTAAATGTCCAAGGTTAATGGACTAATTTCAGATCATGGCAAACAACCCAAAATCCACTACTTAACACTACCATACTGCTTCTGCAGTTTGCCACTTCATACAGTGTCACAAGCCAGGGGACAGGGTAAAATCAACTTAGTGCACTGATCTGGGGGAAAGGAAGGTGCTGGGCTGCAGATTAGGCCGCCCTTGCAATGCAAACATTCTATTTATTTACATCCAACTTTTAGAAGGAATCTGCAGGAAACATGCAGAGCTGATCACTTCCTGCTGCCCCTCAGCTGGGGTTAGACAGAAGAGCTCAGTGTCTGTAGAAGGAACCCCCAGCAGGATCAGCCTGACCTGGTTCAGCGAGCAGGGTCAGTGCTTACCTGTAATACCGTGACTGCAGGTACGTGGAGCACACGGCCTTGGACACGTGGCTGGCTGACCCAAAGTCTATCACCTTCACTCTGTAGGGCTGGCGTGCAGGATCCACCAACATGATGTTCTCCGGCTTCAAATCAGCGTGGATCAGACCCAAGCTCTTCAGCTTCATCAAGGCAGTAGCCACTTGCTGCAGGATGGGTCGGATGTATTTCAGGGGCAACGGACTGAACTTGTTTTGCTTTAAGAAATCATATAAGTTCTGTTCCAGCATCTCAAAGACAAGGCATGTATGATTCTTGTGTTGAAAGCACTCGTAGGAGCGGACGAAGTTGTACTCGTCGGCATTCTCACTGCTCAGGCGAGACAGGATGCTCACCTCGATCTGGCCCTGCCGGGCGTAGGAAGGGTGGTTCTTCAGGATTTTGATGGCTACAATCTCCTTCGTGCTACGTTTCCAACATTTCGCCACCTGCCCGAACGTCCCTCGTCCCAGGAATTCCAAGACCTCATAGCTGTTGGTCATAGAGCACAGGATCTCATGCTGGACCAGCTGATAATCCCCCTCCCCACTGGAGCTGCTGCTTTTCGTGGTGACCGTGGTGGTCGTGGCCGCAGCACCCACCGCAGGTCTGTTTTGCAGCATGAGAGGTGGATGTTCCTCAATGATCTGCACACTACCGTTGCTGTCAACCTCTTCACTTTTCCTTTTTAATCCACATTTTTGGTATGGTTCCAGCAAAGAAACGTTGCTCCTGTGGGTGAGGGTCTGGCTGCTCTGGAAGGACGCTGTGGCGCTGCTGCCGGTGCTGTCGGCCGCGGTGACCACGATGTGCTCGACGGAAGGAGCGGGGAGAAGGAGGTTCTGGTCGTAGGCAGGGATGCTGAAATTGGCTACCTGATGAGAGGAGCTGGCTTGCCCTTGAGCTGCTGGGAGGTTTTTGCTGTGGGTATAATACTTGTCACTACTGCTCTGTCCTGAAACATCCCAGACAGACGGCTCCACTTTCAGTTTCTTGGCACTGCAGAAGGCACTCGAGGATACTGACGGAGGGGAGAACACCTGCAGCTGTGAGGCCATACCTGGAAAGGGAGAGGAGAACTCATTAGGGGCAGCAGGTTGAGATGGACAAGAGCCTCTATCTGCACAAAAACCAGATGACAAGTGTTTTTCTGAGCACCGTGTGGTGCCCACCACTGAGGAAGGGAACCTCTGGAACTGCTGCTCCTAAGGGCATCACCGAGCAAGGCTGTGCAGTGGGATTACTGCGTTTGAGAAGCACTCAGCTCTTTATCCAGCTCTCTAAGGGCTAAAGGAATCCCAGGACACGACAGGAATCACAGAATCAATTAGGCTGGAAAAGCCCTCTGAGATCATCGAGTCCAACCTTGTGACCAAACACCTCCCTGTCACCCACACCAGAGCGTTCAGTGCCACGTCCAGTTGCTCAAACACCTCCAGGGACGGTGACTCCACCACCTCCCTGGGCAGCCCGTTCCAATGTCTAATCAGTGAAGAAATTCCTCCTATTGTCCAACCTAAACCTCCCCTGGCGCAGCTTAACACCGTGTGCTCTTGTCGTGTCGTTCGTTACCCGGGAGAGGAGCCCGACCCCCACCTGGCTACACCCTCCTTTCAGGGAGTTGCAGAGAGTGATAAGGTCGCTCCCGAGCCGCCTTTTCCCCAGGCTAAAAAAATCCCCCAGTACTGAAGAAAACAATACGGAGGCTCGGGAGAGCGCAGGAAGTGGGAAGACCCTGCGAAAATTACCATCCCGTCCCCAGGCCTGTTTCCCAGGCACTGCAAAAACGGAGTCGGTGGGAA
>VWZW01000881.1:353-28236 GCA_013397115.1 Edolisoma coerulescens | reverse complement strand
TGGGCTGGTGGCCGTGGGACTGGGCTGGTGGCCATGGGGCTGAGCTGGTGGCCGTGGGGCTGAGCTGGTGGCCGTGGGGCTGCGCTGGTGGCCGTGGGGCTGGGGACACGCAGGTGCTGTGTTGGTGATGTGCGTGCAGGCTGTGCTGGGTGCGCTGTGCTGCCCCTGTGTTGTCGTGGCTGCAGGGCAGAGGCAGGGAGAAAGTGGAAGGTAATTAATGAAGGACTGAGAGAATTGGGATTGTTCGGACTGGAGAAGAGAAGGCTCCTGGGAGTCCTTATTGTGGCCTTCCAGTACCTGAAGGGAGCCTGGCTAGAGAGCTGGAGAGGGACTTTGGAGAAGGGCGTGGAGTGACAGGACAAGGGGGAATAGCTTCAAACTGAATGAGAGCAGGTTTAGGATATTAGGAAGAAATTATTCCCTGTGAGGGAAGTGAGGCCCTGGCACAGGGTGCCCAGAGAAGCTGTGGCTGCTCCATCCCTGGAAGTGTCCAAGGCCAGGTTGGACGGGGCTTGGAGCAACCTGGAATAGTGGAAAGTGTCCCTGCCCATGGCAGAGAGTGGGACTGGATGGGCTTTAAGGTCCATTCCAACCCTTAACATTCTATGATTCAATGATTTTGTTCCATCCCCAGTCTCTGATCAGCCCAGGGCCACTCTGACCCACACAGACCCTCAGGGAAAAGCTGTGCCAAGGGCAGGTGTTCCTGTAGAGTTTGAAGTTTTGTTGATCCTTTCTTCCAGTTCAAGCCACATATTTTTTTTGTGATAAATACTCACATACAGTGATTAAACTGCAGTGTGCAACAGAACTTGATGGCAGGACCTCTGTGCTTTGCAGATGGTGCTCTGGTGAACGAGCTCTACAGTTTGCTTCGTGACCAGGACCCCATTGTGGTCGTGAACTGTCTGAGGGCCTTGGAAGAGATCTTGAAGAAGGAGGGAGGAGTTGTCATCAACAAACCCATTGCCCATCATCTCCTCAACAGGTTTGTTTTCTTTGGTATAAAGATGGTGCTGGAAGCTTCTCTTGTTCTTGTGTTTTCTATGCAGAGAGGCAGTTTCTGGAAGGACCTAAGGAACTCTTGTCAGGCACCTAAAGATGGAGGTGGCCGTCCTAAGTTAACTAAACCACTTTAGGCTAAGGTCTTCAGAGAAATCTGCGATGCCCTGCTCCTCAGGGAGTCTTTGCCTCAGCTGGTGGTTTGGTTTGTAATTGTAAGTTAATGTGATTAGACTTTTGGGATTCTTTAATGATAATACACACGATATATCTGTGGGACAGGTATGTTCTAGTATGTCTCTCCAGACCCATTGAAAGGTACATTATTAACCACTGCTTGAAGAAATCAGTTTCTCTGCGGGTAGTTCTACGTGATGTGGGAACAAAGGGGTATTGCTCTGCCCAGGGTTCTTGTCAGTGTTGCTGCCTGGTGTAAACACCAGCAAAAGTGCACATGACTGATACTGAGTTAATAACTGGGGAGTTCTCTTGAGATAAAACCGTGGCATCCACTTGGTTTGGAGCAGAGGCCGTAAGGAGGTCGGAGGCTGAGGCCTCTGCTCTGCACAGCGCAGATGTTCCTGCACTCCCTGACTCGTGTCCCCTTGCTCCTGGCAGGATGCCTGACCTGGACCAGTGGGGGCAGAGCGAGGTGCTCACCTTCCTGCTGCGCTACAGACCCCGCAGCGAGGAGGAGCTCTTCGACATCCTCAACCTGCTCGATGGCTACCTCAAGAGCAGCAGCCCCAGCGTCGTGATGGCAGCCACCAAGCTGTTCCTGGTGCTGGCCAGGGAGTACCCAGATGTGCAGGCAGATGTGCTGGTGCGGGTGAAGGGCCCGCTGCTGTCTGCCTGCACCTCGGAGAGCAGGGAGCTCTGCTTCACCGCGCTCTGCCACGTGCGCCAGATCCTCCGGAGCCTGCCCGGCCACTTCAGCAGCCACTACAAAAAGTTCTTCTGCTCCTATTCGGAGCCCCACTACATCAAATGCCAGAAGATGGAGGTGCTGTGTGAGCTGGTGAACGATGAAAACGTGCAGCAGGTGCTGGAGGAGCTGAAGGGTTACTGCACGGATGTGTCGGTGGAGCTGGCGCAGGGAGCGATCTTTGCCATAGGTGAGAGCTGTGCCTCGGCTCAGCTGCAGCCCTGCACCTTTCAGGGGGGCTGTTCTCTGCTGAAGGGTATCTGGGCAAGCACCAAATCACTGCTCTGTGCTGCAGCAGCGCAGAGACCGACCTCCCCAGGAGTGCTTTGTGTCAGAGTGTTTCTGAACCACTGATTATTTCAGAACTCCTGGCATTGAGCTGCTTCAGGTTGTGCAGAAAATCCTGGAATCTCGTGCTGTGAGGAGATGCTCTAAAGAAAATGTGTCATTTCATCTTGTTAATCAGTGTTCAGTGGAGCTGTGCAGGGGGTGGAGGAGCTCTAATACCTGCTTGTTCTTTGAGTTGTGATGGGGGCAGAGTTAAGGTGATAGTTTTGTTTTTGTGAGCTTTAAAAATAGGTGAGTTATTACAGTGTTCATAAGGAGAAAGCTGAGGATGACAAAATGCCTTTTTTAATGTATTACATTTAAAGAAAGTTCAGAAATCTTCCGAGGCATGGCCTCAAAAAAAGGAACATGTCCCTGGTGTGGAGAACAAGCTCATTTGGCCACGCTTTCAGAAATGGTAGTCAGAAAGGAAAGGAGAGAGACTGTTTCTTTAAAGCGAGTTTGTGATGAGTAGTTGGGCTCATGATTCCTTTTCACTCTGATAGAAGGTTGATTTTTATGTCTTTCTGGCATCCTTGCAGCCAATATTGCCAGGACATACACAGAGCAGTGTGTGGGAATTCTGACAGAGCTGCTGGGGCTTCAGCAGGAGCACATCACCTCAGGTAACCATTGCAGGCTGCTGCCTGGTTTATGCTCTCAGGAGGTGCCCTTGCTGGGGCTCGTGATCCCAAACTCAAGGCCCTCAAAGGCACTTGGCTTTTAATTTAATTGGCACCTTCAGGTGGAAGTTTTCCAGGTGGGTTGAGGGGTACAAAGTGTGTTCCTTCTGTAGGAGCTGCTCTCTGTGGGAAAGGGGAAGGTGGTTGTTGCTGTGTTGATGGTTCTTTCTGGCTGCCACCTGCTGACTCAGGGAGTGAGGGGCTCAGCACAGACATTTTGCTGTCTGTTTAAGGGCCAAGATGATTAACAGGTCTTTTAAATCTCTGGGATTTCTGTTCCTCATATAATAGTCTGATTCAGTTGTACCCAAGCTTCCTTTTTTCTCTTCTGCCCTCAGATCCACCTTCACATCACCGCTGTTCCTGCTGTTCTCTTTTAACTGCTCTTGCTCTCAGATTTGAAAACCACACACTTGCAGTCAGCTGTTGAATTCAGTCTCAGGAGCTGTTGGTGTTTCTGAGTGGGCAGCCAAACCTTTAAAGTTTTGACCTAAAGTTCACGAGCCTCATTTTGAATCAGGGTCAGTTTTAATTTGTCATTCTAACCTCGTGTGTCTGAAGCATCATGAGTCAGAGGCCTTTTGAAGGCTGGCAGTGGCCAGAAGAGAGGTTGCTTTCCAGCAGCCAGAGGAACAATCTGAAGTCTCAGTGCTTTATTTTAGACCTGGTGCAGCTTTGCTCTGACAAATGCAGTGTCATGGGACTGGGAAGGAGGGTGCCTCAAATCACAGTCACAGGCAGGGCACTGACCTTCCTGGCTGAGATTTGTAAAGCCCCTTGAGTTGGGGGGTTTGAAATGTTGGTTTTTTCCCTGAGTGTTTTTTATAGCTCTTGGGGGATGCTGGTAGCTTGCTTTCCTTGCAGCTGTGGTCCGTGCTTTCCGGGACCTGGCCTGGCTGTGTCCCCAGTGCACAGATGCCGTGTGCCAGGCGCTGCCTGGCTGTGAGGACACCATCCAGGACAGCGAGGTGAGGGGGCAGTGCTTGGGGATGGGTGGACCAGGACTGTTCAGCTTTCCTCTGCCTCGAGATCGGGGGCAAAAATCCGAAATCTTCAGATTTGTTTTCTCAGCATGCTTATTTCGTGCCAACACACGGCACACAGCAGCTGTTTGCTGGTGTTTCTGTGGTCCCTTCAGGGCAAACAAGCACTGATCTGGCTCCTGGGCACACATGGGGAGAAGATCCCGAACGCTCCCTATGTCCTGGAGGACTTTGTGGAGAACGTGAAGTCCGAGGCGTTCCCGGCGGTGAAGATGGAGCTCCTGACGGCGCTGGTGCGGCTGTTCCTGGCCCGTCCCGCCGAGTGCCAGGACGTGCTGGGCAGGCTGCTCTACTACTGCATAGGTGGGTTCCCTCTGTCCTCACAGGCCTGTAGGGACCTGCTCTGGCTGTGTCCCCAGGGCGTGGAGGCTGTGAAGCATCCTGGCTCTGAGGAGGCCATCCAGGCTGGCAGGGTTAGGTGGTTTCATGCCTTAGGCTGCTGCCTGGCCCCTGGCTGGCTGGTGGGTGTGGAATTACGGAGTCATGGAATCACAGAGTGGTTTGGGTGGGAAGGGACATTAAAGATCATCCAGTCCCACCCCTGCCATGGGCAGGGACACCTTCCACTGTCCCAGGGTGCTCCAAGCCCCATCCAGCCTGCCCTTGGACACTTCCCGGGATCCAGGGGCAGCCACAGCTTCTCTGGGCACCCTGTGCCAGGGCCTCCCCACCCTCACAGGGAAGAATTCCTTCCCAGTATCCCATGTAACCCTGCCTTCTGTTAGTTTACAACCATTCCCCCTTGTTCCTTCACTATCTGCCTGTAAGCAGGCTTGCATTGTATCCCCGAAAGTCTGTTTTAAATAATTAAGTGTTAGTACTCTGGGGAGATGTGGCTGGTAGAATTCTCCATAAATTGCATCTCTGTGTTCCCAGAGGAGGAGCTGGACATGGCCGTACGAGACCGCGGACTGTTCTACTACCGCCTTCTGCAGTCTGGGGTGGAGGAGGTGAAGCGGGTCCTGTGTAGCCCCAAGTCTGACCCCTCCCTGGGGCTCCTGGGGGACCAGACCAAGCAGCCTGTCAATGCCTGGGCTTTGGAGTTCAACACTCTGGCCACAGTTTATGGCAGAGAACGCTGGGCACTCGCCACTGCTCACCAGGCTGCGGAGCCCTCTTACTCCTGCTCTCCTCGTGCTGACTCCAGGAGCAGAGGCACAGGTGACCTGCCTCACCTTCCCCTGGGATCCATTCTCCCCTTGCCAGTAGATCACAGAATCCCACAATGGTTTGGGTTGGAAGGGGCCTTGAAATTCCTCTCATTGCACCCCCTGCCATGGGCAGGGACACCTTCCACTAGCCCAGGTGGCTCCAAGCCCCGTCCAACCTGGCCTTGGACACTTCCAGGGATGGGGCAGCCACAGCTGCTCTGGGCAGCCAAGATGTTCTCCCGTGGGTTTGTGTGGAAGGTCAGAGTGCTTTGGGAATGCTGGCTTGGTGTTGTGATCACCTTGTGCAGTGTGTGGCTGGTCACTCACGAGCCCAGGGGATGCTGCTGATGGCACTGGGATTCCAGCCTTCCTCTGCTCCATCAAAGGGGCTTTGTGGCACTGGGAGCTGCATCTCACATGGGATTGTGCTTTCCTTTCAGAGTCGCTAGTTTCTGAAGGGAACAAGGAAGTCCTCGAGGTTCATCCTGATCCTCTGATGTCTGAAGGGAATAAAGAAGTCCTCAAGGCTCATCCTGATGCCGGCAGCCTGAGCTTGATTGCTGATATTTCCCTGACTGCAGAACAGTTTGAGAAGACCTGGCTGAGCCTGGACACGAGCTGCCAGCTCTCTCTGCCCTGGTGTGGGCCTGTCCACCCAGACACCATCCAGACAGCCCTTCGTGTCGTCCACATCCAGACCATTGCCATGAGCAAAGCTGGAGCCCAGCCCTGGAAAGCTTATCTGAGTGCCCAGGATGACTCAGGCTGCCTCTTCCTCACAGAGCTCCTGCTTGAGGCCGCAGACTCAGAGCTGCATGTTTCGGTGAAGCAAAGTGAAGCAAAGCCAGAGGCACTGCAAGCCTTCATCTCAGCCTTGAGGACGGTCCTGGAGGCAGTGGCTGGACTGGAGCCTTGACTGGTCCCTGCTCCCAGCAGGATGCATGCTCAGGACACAGGAAAAGTTGATTTCTTTGGCTGCTTTTGCCATGCCCAGTGCTGGTTTGGCACTTTTAAAGTGCAGAGTGTTGGCAGCCCCGCCTGGAAAGCCCGGGTGGTGTGGGGGAAGCTGCTGCTGGGGCTGGGGAATGGGGCAGGGTGAAGGGTCTGCCCTCCCTCTGGGCTGGGGAAAGGACAGGGTCACTCTGGTGTGAGCCCACAGGACTGGTGGCATCCGTGGTGGTTGTCATGGGGCACGAACATCACTGATGGAACCAGAACTGAGCAGAGTTTAGAGGGGTGTTTTGGAGAGGTGGTTTCCTGAGAATTATAAATAATTAAAAAACCCCCAAAACAACAGAGGCACCAGGACTCGGCCACTTATCTCACATTAAGAGGAACAGTGCAGTGAAGACAGAGTATTAAATTCTTGGCTCCCTTTACATTTGTTTTAATTTGCTGTTTGATTTCAGTAGTAGCTTCACTTAGGGGTGAGCAGAGCTCTGCTGTGCCAGAGGAGGGTGGGCAGGGTACATCCTGCTCATCAGAGCCAGCACGTTCCATTTCCAGGAGACAGGCCTGGGTTTTGTAGTTGAAGTGTGTTACTGAGGTGGAGAATTGCCCTCTCTGAAGTTCCCCCCATCCTCCCTGAGGGTGAGGTACACAGTGAGATTGACCTAACAGGGCTTTAGGGTACTCTGTGAGGAGCACGAGCTTCTTTTAACCCTATTCTGTCAGATTTCTTGTAATTTTTGGTTTCTTTGCATGACTTGATTGTACCTTCAAATGGCAGTATGCCTTCCATGCACTTCACTGAAACCCTGTCACTGTTAAACAGACTTCTGATTTTCTTAATAAAAATGTGAATCATTCTTGGCTGATTTCTGGAGTTTCTTGTTCTTACAACGCTCAGGACTGTGGATGGAGTGATCTGATCACTGCTGTGGGTCAGGGCAGATCTGCAGCCCAGCTCCTGCCTCTGTGTCCAGCTGGGCTTTTCTCTCTGACCTTCCTTGGAGCAAAGCTTTAAGGAGCAATTGGGCAATAATTAATCTTGGTCTCATATGCCAAATTACTGTGAGGGGTGAACCTGCAGGTGAACTCAAAGGCAGATCATCAGTCAGCTGTAGCAGGGCTCCTGTTGAGTTCCCACAGCTGCGTTGTGTCCCTGTCCTTAGGGAGAGCTGCACTGGAGCATTGGCATTATGCAGTTTTCAGGATAAAATAGCTGATAATTTGTTGACTCTGCTGTGGCTGTACCAAGTCTGGGCTCTCTCTGGGAAGGGACTTGGAGCTTCTTTTATCCAGACCCCTTTCTTGATGAATGAACAGGTCAGCAGACTCCAATAACTTCTAAATATTTATTTCAGCTGATCTCAACAGAAATGACTTCATTTGGAGCTAAACCCTGCCCATAGCTGTGTGTAGCCCAGGAGCAGCATGGCTTTGCTAAACAAAGTCCTGCTGGAGTCAGCACCAAACTTCCCTTCTGCTTCTCTGTCTCAGGGTTTAATTCCTTATCTCAGGATCTTGGAAGCTCAGTTTGCTCGCCTAGTGGGAATCAAAATAATGACTGATGGGCCATAAAAAAGCGCAGTTTTACAGACCCCACTTGGTGTTCTCCCAGGGGAAGGGATGAAATCAGCCTGGGAGAGGGTGGTGGTGGGTGGTGGGTCACTCACTCTGCCCTCTGCATCCTCTTCCTGCCAGTCCCTTTAAACCTGCCTTGGATTCTTTCTCTAAAACACATGCACAGGAGGGTTTGGTTTGTTTTCAGGACAACTTGGACAATTGATAGAAAGGGCTGTGCTACTTTCCCGAGGAGAACTCGGGCTTTTCATGGATGTGACTGCAGAAAAGCTGTTGTGCTTCTTGCAGACACTGCAAGCAGAACCCAACACTGAGCAATGTGTGAAAGAGATTCTCTATCGCTACAAACAAAAGTAGTAAAGTCTGTTGTTATCACTTGGTTTTTCTTTTTGTGTTTCTCTTAAATTTAGCAGTAAAAGTGGGCTTCACTCCTACTCAAGCCTCCAGGTTAGTGCTTAGTGCTGCAGACTCAGCAGGTGAGTATTTGTTTTAAGATGTTTCCATTAGTTATTCTAAAGGTCACTCTTCCTCTCAGGTGACTCCAAGGCTTACTTCTGCAAAATTAGCATTTGATATTTTAAACTAAGAGTGATTAGCAGCCCTTTGCCTTTTAGCTACTGAATACAGAAATCCTGGAGCTGCTCTGTACCCCATCTGCAAGAAAACACGAAAGGGGACACCTTGAATGGCCTCAGTTACAGTCAGGGAGGGAATCAGACTTGCTACAATGAGTCTGAAACCTTTGTGCAACACATGAAGTATTGGAAATATGGAAGATGTGATTCTCATGTCTTTTGGGGGGGTTTTTTTGGTCCAGGGATGGGGCTTTTAGCTTAGTTTTGTTTAGCTTTCCCCAATTCTGCACGTAGAAAAGATGGATGGTCTTCCAGAACTGTGCTGTCTGCCTCCTCTTCCCGCCTGGGAATGGCCTCCCCTTTGCCTATGGGGTTTT
Organism: Edolisoma coerulescens; assembly: GCA_013397115.1. Classification (NCBI taxonomy): domain Eukaryota; kingdom Metazoa; phylum Chordata; class Aves; order Passeriformes; family Campephagidae; genus Edolisoma; species Edolisoma coerulescens. The sequence continues at coordinate 19,627 of VWZW01000881.1, read as the reverse complement.
TCAAGTGTTACAGAGTGAGAGAGGTGAATCAGGCTGGCATCATTAATTCAACTGTTGGAGTCAGATTTGATCCTCTCTTTTGGCAAAAGCCATGAGATGTGGGGGATTGTGGCTGGAAGAGCTGACCTGAAGCACATGGATGGTTTTTCTCTGCTCAGAAGTCCAGGGCAGTAACACCTGTTTGGGTGTCAGCATCTGCCTGAAGGATTCCTTCAAAATACTGTACAGCTGATGTGGAAAACAGACTAAAACTTCCATCCCTGGAAGTGTCCGAGGCCAGGTTGGATGGGGCTTGGAGCAACCTGGGGTAGTGGAAGGTGTCCCTTGAGAGGAGCTTTAAGGTCCCCTCCCAAACCATTCTGGATTCTACGTTAAAAGTGTGAAGGGGAACAGTGGATTTTCCATGCTGTTTTATGGACTCTTCCAGTCACATTCTAGGTTTGAAGCCCTCCTGGTGAATCACAGCCCCTTGGGACGTGAAAGCTCCACAGCTGCCCCCTGTGCTCACCCCTGGGTACCCCTGGCAGCGATGGCTGGACATGGTGCTGGAGGAATTGGGGTGGTGGGGGCTCGGACTGGTGTCCAGCATGTCCCCAGCCCTGTCCTCGGTGCTGCCCACCCCGTGCCAAGTGGGGGTGGTTTGAAAAGAGGGCACGAGGGCCCCGTGCCGTGAGCTCTGTTGAGTTGTTTGACCAGGATTATCTGCTACGCACTAATTTCCTTCAGGGCTGCGATGAAGTCAGAAAACCACAGCCAGCGCTCCCCGCGGTGCCTTCCGCTGCGGATCACTTGACATGTCCCTTCCCAGGAGGGCCAGGCACGCTCCGGCTCCAGCACCATGGACCAAAGGGGGATCCTGCTACAGAACCTGGAAAGGGCCCGAGGCAAGAAGCTCAGCCGAGGAGAGTTTGCAGAGGAGTTTTTGGTGAGTTCACTCAAGGCTCGGCTCAGTGTTTCAGCTCGTGTCGGAGGGGATCGCTCGGTCACTTCTCAAACACGTCACAGGGAGATTTTCTAGGAGTTTTATGGCAGACACTCAGGAGTTAACTGGGCTAAGAGGAATGTAAAGACATGAGAGAAATGTAATGGTTTGCATTTGAACTGTTTGCTTTTTAACTAATTACCCGAGTGCTTCCTGTTTTCTGCTTGGCGAATGCACTTGTCGGACACGGTTTCACTTTGCCTGGTAACAGAACCGGGGGGACAGGGAGGAATATGGAGCCTTTGGCCCTGGCGACACAACTGAGGATACAGGGAGGAATTTGGAGCCTCTGCCTCTTCTCCCCACTGCAGTCTGTTAGACCTGTGGCACACGAGTTCCTGCCAGGGATCTCTGGTTTCTCCTTGACTTCGCTCGTCCTTGTTTCCATAGAGCACAGGAGCCACAGCTGTGGCTGCCCCATCCCTGGAAGTGTTCAAGGCCAGGTTGGACGGGGCTTGGAGCAACCTGGGAGAGTGGAAGGTGTCCCTGCCCATGGCAGGGGGTGGAATGAGATGAGTTTTCAGGTCCATTCCCACCCAAACCATTCCGGGATCTGGGATCTATGTGCTCTACATCCAGCAGTGCTCCTGGCCCCTCCTGGAAACTGCTTTCTTATTCCCTCAAGACAAAAGCTTCAAAAAATGTTAATGGCTCCCACCACTCCCTGAGTTCCGCATTGCCCTGAATTTGTGAGCTCTCTGATACGTTTTTTGGTTTGGGTGCCAGGGATGAGGCTCAGATGCCAACGCACCATCTCATGGCTAAAGCTGGTGGCTGGAGATGGCTCTTGGTGTATCAGCTGGAGGCAGGTGGCTCTGACAGGCTCTCTGGGCTGCTCTGAGAGGCAGTGACATTGCCCAGCTTTAACAGACATAGGGAAGGGTAAAACTGGTACCTCTGTGAGATCTGAGATGTGCCAAACACTGGACCGACCCCTGGCAGTGGGGTCCAGGTTACTGAGGGGTCCCCACAAACTCCAGGCCTGCTCTGTGGTACCAGCGAAATCTGGCACTTCAAACACTTGGGGAAAGCTGAGTGCTTGGTTTCCAGGTGTCTGGGGTGGAGGGAAGTGATTAATCTGAGCCTGCAGTGACAGCCTGTTGTTCCATGGAACAAAGCGCTGTCACAGCCTGCTGAGTTTCCCCTCTCTCTGCCGGGGTGTCTGTGCGTGTGAGGCAGTGGGCTCTGAGTCCTGCTGCTCAGGCTGGCTCCAGCAGCCTGATGTGTTAATTTCTGATCAAAATGGCAGGTGGAAATAGTCAGGGCTGCATTTCCTCTTGTATGGGATAAGACCTTCTCAGACTGACCTGATTTGCGGCCACTTTGGCAAGGCAGTGGCCTCACCAAGCCATCGTGTTGGCTTGTGTTTCCAAACATGACAGAAACATTCAGTGCCATTCCCCCCCTAATTCCTGCCCTCTCCTTGTGGGACCAAGCATTTGTACGTGCAAATGGTGGTGATGTTACTGTAAATGACAGGGGGTTTGTTGGAGTCCCCTTTTTCCATCTCTGCAGTCTCAGCTGCACACTGCCCAGGCTCCCCGGGGAATGGGCACGGCCCCAAGGCTGCCAGAGCTCCAGGGGCGTTTGGACAAAGCTCTCAGGCACAGGGTGGGATTTTGGGATGTCTGTGCAAGGCCAGGAGTTGGACTCAATGATTCTTGTGGGTCCCTTCCAGCCCAGGATATTCCATGATTCTGTGGTTCCCACTTGCTTTTTCATACCTAGGCATTTCCCAAACGCTTTCATGTCAGATGATTCAGGGACAGAAAAGTCAGATGATTCAGGGCCTTGGCTCTGGCTTTAGTATGGAGTGATGCCCCTTCCATGAAAGCTTTCCCTGGAAGCTAGGGGTGCACTGGAAGGAGGCAGGGGAGGATGTGACCAACACCAGAATTTCTCAGAAGGTTACAGGGATGTGGGGGCTACAAAACCCATCCTGCTCCCACAATTTCTATCCAACTGTGTCTGCCTCACATTCTTGATTAATAGAGGCTGGACACATGGACTGTCCTGAGCCTCCTGTACCTCCTCCCTGACTCATTCCATCAGATCTCTGAGATTTAACTCCTGGGGTATTGTGGCTGAATTTTGTATTTTAAAACTGCAGTTTAATATTAAAAACCAACAAGCTGGACACCAAAATATGAAAGAAAAAATACAGCGAGGATGGCGCTTCTGAAGTGGATGGTAACAAATAATATATGTTTTTTAGAAGCTGGTGGCCGTGAAATAAAATTATATGCTTTGCCAGGAGAAAGCTGCTTTAACTCTCTGTGAGTGCTGCAGCTTTATCCTGAAAATGAAAGAGATGAGAGATTTGCAGCCCTAAGGGTCTGTTCCAGGACTCCTTCTCCCTTCTCTTTCATCAGTCTGTGGAGCCACTCTGCTCCAGTTGCTTGTGCTCCCTTAGTGGCTTTAGCATTGCTGCTGCCAGCTACGGGCAGGAGCATCTCTACCAAAGTGAGAAAAATCAATAGATCTACCTCTCCTTTCTGGTATCGTTTGTTAAAGGTGCTTTGACACTGTCGCTCCTCTGATCTGGGTGCCATTTGTACTGAGAGTGATTCCCCTGGGCCTCACTCTCTTGTGAGGGCGATGCTTTGTGTCACTTCACAAGCCGACGTGTGGGCACTGCCTCAGCACACACTTTCCACTCTTCAGAAGCCTGTGCTGGGGCTCTCGGGTGGTTCTGACTCTATTCTTGCTCTGAGAAAAGCCACTCAGGAAAGAATTAATGGTGCCGACCTTGCTTTGTGGTAGCAAACGCGACCCCTCGAGACCTTCATGTGCTCTCTAGTAGCGCGCGGGCTGTAGCACGTCTGCTGTAATTTGTTCCACTCTTTTATCACAGAAGCTGAAGAGACAGTCAACAAAGTACAGATCGGATAAAATCTACCCTACAGCAGCATCTGAGCAGCCAGAGAATGTCAAGAAGAACAGATACAAGGACATCTTACCTTGTAGGTTGGAAATGGCACATGTTCCTACTCAGCCTTTTGTTTTTCTTGCTTTTCTTGTTCTCATCCTCTGGTGCCTGCCTGCACAGTTGTTGTATGTGAGCACCTCACTGCTGGCTGCTGGCTTTGAGTCCTGCTGTTCAGATGTAGGGCTTTGGCTGCTGCAGTGCCTGCTCTGGCGGCCTTTGGCACATACCGACACTCTCAGGCACACGGTGGGATTTTGGGGATGTCCTGTGCAGGGATGGGAGTTGGACTCGATGATCCTTGTGGGTCCTTTCCAACTCAAGATATTCTGTGATTCTGTGATATTTTCTACAGACAGAAGGACTCCTATTCACTGGGAAACACATCCTCCAGTGACCATCCTTGCAAGCTGTCTGGGTAGCATTGCAACCACTTGCCTCCAAAGGCCTTTGGACAACTCTGTGATGTTCAAAGCAGACAACAGGCAAACACTGCTGTGGCTCATCCTGGCTTGGTGCAGTAGTCTCCAAAGGACAGTCTGTCCCAGGATCAGAGCAGACTGTCTCTTTCATCCATTCCAACTTGGAAAAGAAAGTAAATCACAGAATCATTAAGGTTGGAAAAGACCTCCAAGATCGAGCCCAGCTCTCAAACCTTTGTATCTAACCCCACAGACCTGGTCTGAGCCTGCAGTGCATTTAGGTGGTTTTGGGCTTGGCTTTCTGCATGGTTGGAGGGGATCAGCATTGCACTGGGGTAGCGGCAGCACCTGCAGCTCTCCCCTAAAGCCTCCCCCACTCTCCAAAAGGATCTTGTCCACCCCCTGTGTGTGTGGGCAGCGGCACTTCTGAGCAGGGCTGTGGGAGGTGTGGGAGGTGTGGGAGGTGTGGGAGGGACACCAGCTGCTTGCACAGCCACCCACCTGCCCTGGATGAGCTCTCTGACGTGAGTGCTCCCCCAAAGCACCTTGTGCTGCCCTCCAAGGACTCAGTGACCACGAAAGACAGACACTGACTGCTGCTTCTCCTGCTTTTGCAGTTGACCACAGCAGAGTGGAGTTGTCCCTGATTACATCCGACACAGATTCTCATTACATCAATGCCAACTTCATCAAGGTAGGGCCTCTTCTCTGGCATTTTGTCCTGCAAAGGCGTTGGTGCTGCCACCTCGGTGGGTTGTGCCAGGAGGAGCAGGGCGGGGGCTCTGGTGAGCCAAAGAGCTCTGCAGCAGTTTCTGGGCTGTGCTCAAGGATAAGTGGTGTAAGAAGATGTGCACAACCAGCGAGCCCTCCAGAAACCCTCCGTGCAGCACAGAGGCACCGGGCTGCGGGGCAGGGGACACATTTGTGCCAGGGCCGTGGGTGGAACAGTTTGTGGTTCACAGCCCCAACTTCCTTGTCGCCATTGCTGCCTTTGGTGGGTGACAGTGGTGCAAGATTGCCTGTGGCCAGAGTCACCTGGGCTGAAACCAGTGCAGAGGCAGGAAACCTTGCAGTGCTGCATGGCTGGGACCTGCTGCCAGGGCGAGTAACGGGGCAGGTTAGTTGGGACAGTGCTCCATCAGCAGCTCCACGTGTTTTGGGACTGTCCTGGGCCTACAACCCTTCTCTGATTGACTGATGGATGGATGGATGGATGGATGGATAGATAGATAGATAGATAGACAGGTAGATAGGTGGATAGATAGAAGGTTCCCTTCATTCTCCATGACAGTGGCCCTGAGCTCTTCTGCAGAAGAAAAGACCTTCCCAACAGGATTGTGGTTCATTCACACCACCTTCAAGCTCCCAGAGGCACTGTAAGAACTGGTGCTGGTCTCAGCTCAACCCCAGCTCCCGGGGTCGGCCATGCCTTTGCTTTGCACACCCCTGCTTGAGTTAATGTATGTGCCCAAAATTCAACCATGTGAAAGCCCTTCTAAATTCTTAATGGGCTTGCTGATAGAAGTAAATTCAGAGAGAGGAATGACTTTATTTCTGCTGGTGAACTATGCACAGATGCGTCCATGTCTGGTTTGAATGTTCCAGGGTGTCTACGGGCCAAGAGCATACATTGCAACCCAGGGTCCTCTCCCCACTACTGTCATTGACTTTTGGAGGATGATTTGGGAGTATGAAGTCCTGGTAAGGTGCAGATTTATATTTAAATATAATGTGTAAATGTCCTTTTTTTTTAAGGAAAGCTGCCCTTACAGCCAGAAGTCCTTTGTGAGCCAGGGTTTCACTCCAGATGTTGTGGGTGTCCCACATCCCTCCCGTCATCCTCCTCACACTTGTGCCAAGGCAGGAGTCTACTGGTGGCTGTCCCTGCCTTTGGGCTCTGGCTGGGGAGGTCTTTGTGCCAGGCTGTGGGTGATGTCCCAGTGTGACTTGTCTTGCAGTCGGGGCTTGGGGGAAGGCAGCCCACAGAGTTTCCTTGTCACTGATAAGAACCTGCAGGAGATGAGTTAAATTTTGCTGCCTGGATAAGAAAGTTGTGTTCAGACTTTTCTAATGAACCTTCTTCCCGCAGGTCGTGGTCATGGCTTGTATGGAGTTTGAAATGGGGAAGGTGAGTAGCGTGTCTCAGGTGGCTTCTGAGTGCCAGGGCAGGGTGAGAGACGCAGATTTTTATTAAATCCCATTAGTGACAGCGAGTTTCTGTTTGATACGAGCTGTTTCCTGGGTCTCCAGCTATAAATGGCCCCGTGAGAGACATCCCTGCCCATGGCAGGGGGTGAAATGAGATGATCTTTAAGGTCCCTTCCAACCAAAGCAGTCTGGGATTCCATGAAATTCTTTAGCCATTTCCAGCAGCATAGAGAATCTCTCTGGAAAGGGAAAACCAGCAGTGGCAGCTCCAAGGAAGGGGAGGCTGGAGCTGGACAGCAGCAAGAGCTGAGCCTCTTCCCAGCGTGAATTTTGTCCTGAAAAGTGGAAGAAGAGACAGCACAGCTGGGCCAGTGGGGAATAACCGAGCACATCCTGCTTGTCCCAACAGAAGAAGTGTGAGCGGTACTGGGCGGAGGTGGACGGCTCCCCCCTGCACTGCGGCCCTTTCGCCATCACCTGCGTGAGTGCGGCCACCTCAGCCCCTGCCCCACCCCGGGGCACCCATGGAAAATGTGACTCTGACTTCTTCTTCTGCAGGAGGCTGAGGAGAAGAGGAACGAGTATGTGATTAGAACTTTAAAGGTGACCCTGAACGAGGTAAGGAGGAAAGGTCAAGGCAGAAAAAGCTCCTGGGCTGGCTTTGTTATATAAATAATATATTAAAATATGGTACATGGTGTGCAGAAAATTTTACACTGCTCAGGCTGCTGAATTAGATTTGACAGCAGTTGAGGGAAAAAAGAAAGTAAAAAATTCATTAACTCAGACCTCAGTTTCTAAGCTGTTTGTCAGTCATGGCAAATCAGACTGCGGGTAAGTGAGGCCAAGAATGTCATAAAACGGCTCCTGCAGCAAAACCAGCTGCACACTGCTCCTCTGCCCTTTGCCTGCTGACGCAGATGGGAGCTGGAGATGGAGCAGAAATCCAGCTTCCCTTGCCGTGCCGACATCCCACACCCTGCCACTGCTCTTCTCCTGTAGGCAACCCGCACCATCTACCACTTCCACTACAAAAACTGGCCGGACCACCACGTCCCCTCATCCATCGAGCCCATCCTGGAGCTCGTCAGGGACATTCGCTGCTACCAGCCCGATGACACGGTCCCTGTCTGCATCCACTGCAGGTGGGTGACCTGGCTGCCAGCAGGGAAGGGCTGCTGGCCCCCAGACCACGTCCAGAGGGGTCACAGGGCCGGGAAGATGGCCAAGCCCACAGCCAAGCTCCTCTTGTAGGGAGCCCTAAGGCAAAGGGCTCCTCTGAGGACAGCCAGCACAGCCAGGGGGCAAGGAAGGAGGCAGCAGCAGGCCAGCAACAGAATCACAGAATCATGGAATTGTTTAGGTTGGAAAAGTCCTTTAAGGTGGTCGAGTCCAACCATTCACCCAGCACTGCCAAGGCCACCACTAAACCATGTCCTCAAGTGCAACATCTACACGTCTTTTCAATGGTGACTTCACCACTGCCCTGGGCAGCCTGTGCCAGGGCTTGACAATGCTTTTGGTGTAGAAATTTTCCCTAATATCCAATCTAAACCTCCCCTGGGGCAACCTGAGGCCATTTCCTCTTGTCCTGTCCCTTGTTAGTTGGGAGAAGGGACCAACACCTGGCTGGCTACACCCTCCTGCCAGGGAGTTGTAGAGAGTGAGAAGGTCTGGGTCAGAGACCACCACCACTGGGCATGTCCGTGTGTGGCTGGTCAGCACAGGAGGGCTGAGGGCAGTTCTCAGGGGATGAGCTGTGCCTCCCAACCCTGTGCAGCAGAGCCCTGCGTGGGCTGAAGCTGCAGCATCATGCGGGCCGGCACCTTCTGCTGTGTGGACGGGAGGGTCACAGGTGGCTGTGGGTCTTCTCCAAATATCCTTGTCAGAAAGCACAGCGTGCCCACCCTCTGAGCTGTGCTGGCAAACCTGCTGTGGCTGTCGTTGCAGTGCTGGCTGCGGCAGAACCGGCGTCATCTGCGCCATCGACTACACCCAGAAGCTGCTGAAGGACGGGGTGAGTGCCAAGCCCTCGCTGCCTTCGATGGCACCTGCACCCCTCTGTCCCTCCCCAACCTTCCCTCTCCCTTTCACCCCCTCTGACTGCACTCAGGTGGATTTCAGGTGGATGGGAGCTCCCCACAGACTGACCGGAGAACGGCAGTGGCCAAAGTGCTGATTCCCCACTCTCAGTTTGTGCCACTCCTCTCCCTTCAGACACTGGCAGCTTCACACCAGTGGGGCAGAACCCCCCCTCCACTGTTCACTCTGGCCAGGCCTTCAGCTCACAGCATATGGCCCTGTGCTGACCTTCACTCTTCAATACGTCTTCACTGTTTGTGTTTGTCTCTCTGCACTTACACATCAGATACTCAGTGTTTCCAAACCACCACCTTGCTTTACTCTGGCTCTCCAATAATGGTGCACAGGCAGTAATCCCTGGCCTCGGGGCAGGATGCTGGGACTCAGAGGAGAGCCTGCTGTCTTCTGTTCTACAGCTCCCTGAACCCATCCAACTGGGAAATCAGTGTCATGTCCTTCGTGCTGCCCACAGCTGTTATTAAAAAGGGTATTTTCTGTGGACTGTGAGACAGGAGGGAGGAGGATGGTTTGTAATAAATAAAATAGCACTTAAAGCAGGCCCTTTGTTAAAAATTCCTGCAGTAGCAGGCCTGGATTTCAGACAGTGCTCTGAACTGCATCATGATTCGGAAGCTTGGTGGAATTAGACCTGTCCATAATTTTTATCAGAGAAATCATAGAAATCACGGAAAGACTTGGGTCGGAGGGACCTTAAAGATCCTCTCTTTCCAGCCCCCTGCCATAAGCAGGGACATCTTCCACTATCCCAGGGTGCTCCGAGCCCCATCCAACCTGGCCTTGGACACTTCCAGGGATGGGGCAGCCACAGCTTCTCTGGGCACCCTGTGCCAGGGCCCCACCACCCTCACAGGGAACAATTCCTTCCCAATATCTAATCTAAATCTCTCCTCTTTTAGTTTAAAACCATTTTGTCTTTTCTCTTTCTTGCCAGATTGTTCCAGTGAACTTCAGTGTGTTCAGTCTGATCCAGGAGATGCGCACACAAAGACCTTGCATCGTGCAGACCAAGGTATGTTTGGGGAATGCCACCAACTGGTCCATGCTGGGACCTCACCTTTCCCCCAGGAGGGTTCACAGCAGGGAAACCCAGAGCAGTGGTGCTGGTGGGAGCTGGGGTGTGGAGATATTTTGTGAAGTCCCTTTTCTGAACAGAACAACGATTTTGCAGAAATTAATTTGGCAGCTGAGCATTTCCCTGTGGACAGCTGGGACAGTGCTCACAGCGTGATTTATCAAACGCTTACTCTGTGAAACCAGGGACTGTCCAGGCAATAAAGTGGGAACCTTTCTCAGCTGCAGCAGACTGAAGAGGAAGCTCAATGCAGAACAGCATTGTTTGCACACCCAAAAACCCTCCAAATGCTTCAGTGTGAACCTTGTGAGAGTTGTGGCTTCTGCCTCTTCTCAGAATGCACACCCAGCCAACGGACAGGAAAGGCAGCTTCTCTCAGGGGTGATGCTTGATTGGGAAGAGGGGCCATTTACAGGTCCCACCGGTGCTGGCTGTCACATTCTTTTCTGTCTGGAATGCAGGAGCAGTATGAGCTGGTTTACGATGCGGTGATTGAGCTCTTCAAAAGGCAGATTCAAGCACTCGATGCCCAGAAAGATTTTGCTGCTTCTCAGGTAAAAGTCCCAGGACAAACACCCTGCCTCTTGCAGCCTGGGCACTCCAGCTCTAACCTCAATTCCTGCTGCAGACTTAGGATGAATTCCCATATTTTCTGCTCCCCTTGATACCCAAACTGAGTCTCTTTTGAAGTTAACCCATGAGAATCCAGCTCTTCCCCTGAATGTGCAATGCTTATCACAAACAAGACCTAGAATTTCTTCAGTCTCAAAACCATTTTCTATTTTCTATATATTTTTATGATTGTTTAATGTCATGAGTGAACAGAAAAGCACAAGCTTTCTATGGGAGTGACTGATTTCCATGGGGATGTGCCAGTGAAACTTGTCTTCATGGAATGCTTGCAAGCAGCTGAGGGATTTTCAGACCAGGTTGGGAAGGTCCAGGTTGGGAAGCTTGGGATCACAAGGCAGTGAGGCTGAAAGTGTTACCTCGTGTGCTAGTGAGGGAATCAGCACTAGAGCCTGTCTGTGGGAGGGCATAGGGGGAAATATCTTGTGAAAAAACATGGCAAAGTCTCACAAATCTGTTACACCGCTGAGGAAAAAAAAAAGAGGTCTTGGTGTGAAGTTGCATATTAACATGAATAGCCAAAACATCCCTGCTTGAGGTTTTCTTTGCTCTTGCTGTTCTGTGACTGCTGACATGAGCCTCACTGGATCAAATCCAGGAAACTAAATGCATCACAGCAAAGCCTGGAAGGTCACATTGCGCTCATTTTGTCAGGAACTTTTATCTAAAGAATTGGGAAGAGGATCCTGCAATGGGACTTGTGCCTCAGTTTTGCCATGAGATTTGCAGGATGTTCCAAATCAGAGCTGAGTGAGAAAAGAACTGGAAAAAGCCTTTTTGGACTGGTTAAGGACAGTCTGTGAGCAAAGGTCACACAGAGCTGGGCTGACACAAAATGCAGAGGACGTTTCAAGTCAGGATGTGGTTTTGTAGCTCTTGCCCAAAACTCTCGCCCCCCTAAACCTCCCTCTCCTCTGAGGACACTGTGCAGAGCAGGGGGATGGCCATGAGCTGGTGTCACAAACGAAACCAGCACCCAGCTTGCCCAGTGTGGGCTCCTGAAGGCAGTGTCAGCACAGGCTGCCTGCCAGCTGTTTGGCACAGCTGGATGGTTGTAGGGCTCGCTGTGCTCTCATTTCAGAAAGGTGCTGGCAGGAGTTGCTGTTCAGGAAGTTCTGTCTGCAGTTTTCAGCTCCACCTTGATGTTTTCAAGCTGGTGCTGGTCATTTCCCAAGTGCTTTAGTAATTAGAAGTAGTTGGCAAAAATTCCAGCTCCTGAAGCAGCACGTTGGTGTTCTTTGCATTCTGCCTCCTCACTCTTGTTTGCCTTTCCCTAGGAAGGAACAGGGCATCCTGTAGCCAAGCCGGTCCTGACTCCAGTGGAAGACATTTATGGCCTGAGTTTACTCACCTGGTAAGGCCTCAGCACAAGTATCCCTGGTTGGTATTTGCAGTCACCCACACAATTTCAGAGAGATGAACTTTTTGATGTGTGCTTTGGAACACTTCAGCTCTCAGGATCTGCTGCCTCCTTTGAGTCCCACTTTGACTTTCATGTTTTTTCCTAACATAGTTCATAGAATCCTAAAGGTTGGAAAAGTCTTCTAAGACCACCAAGCACAACCATTAACCCAGAACTGCCAGGCCCAACACTAAGCCATGTCCCCAAGTGCCACATCTACATGTTTTTTGAACGCTTCCACGGATGGTGTTTCCACCACTTCCTTGGGCAGCCTTTTCCGATGCCTGGTCACCCCCTCAGTGATGAAATTTTTCCTAATTTCCTAATAATACCTGCTCTTCTCACTGATGTGTCTCAGCTTCTTCCCTGTGTGCCATTATCAGTCCCCTTCTTCTGCCCTGGGCTTTGTTTCACGCAGTGTTTCACATATGAAATGAAAACAGTATAAAACGGCACAAAAAAAGTCTCATGCAGATGGAGACACCGAGGGCTGGGTCACCCCAGCCCTCTGCCTGGCATGGAATGCCCCCACGCTGGTCCCATCTTCCATTTGCACATTCCACTCCAGTGCCCCTTGCTGCAGGAATAGCAATCCTGAGGATCCAACTTCCCAAAACAGCAGCTTCCAAGGGTGGTGGGATCTGCTGTGGGCACATTCGGGATTGCAGTGTCCTCTTTCTGTAAATAATTCTGTTTTTTCGTTCAGTTTGCTGGCATAAAGGGGCCTCTTCCGTTCACCATTTGGCGGTGTTGAAATGGAGCACAGTCCTTCCCTGTGCTCCTCGCTTGAGGCTGAGCTGGGCTCTGCATTCCTGAGGGAATTGCTCCTGGGAGCAGTGCTGTGGGCTCCGTTAGTGGGCTAACATTTTCTGAGCCCTCCATGGCTTTGACTCCACACCACTTTACTGTGCTTTACTGCAGCTCAGAGCGAGAGGAGCAGGTTCCACACCAACATCTCCCTCCGCAGCAGGATGAGCACCAAGGTCTCCCTCCGGTGGCACAGAGCAAAATGCCCCTGCCCTCGCTGTGTGCCACGGGAGCCCAGCACGGCGCTGCCCGGGGAGTGCCCCCCATCAGACAGGCCATCTCCTTCGGTGCTTTGAACTTCATCAGCCGCAGGAAGGCGGCTGCGGGCGAGCCCTGGGGTACTGGGGATGCCCCTCAGAAACGCCGCAGCTGGGAGCTGGACCTGGAGCCAAAGGAAGCAGGCGGGAGGGGGCCTGGTGCCAGAGCACCTCTGGCATGGACTGTATCGACCCCTCTGGCGCTGCGGCAGAGGGGAGAAGACCAGGAATGGGATGCAGGGGATGCCAAGCCTGTTTGGAGTCCAGAGTGGCCAAAAGCCAGTCACTCAAGCTTCCAGGATGGATTTTCCCCTGTGGATCTGAACCCCTCCAGACGAGCAGCAGACGCCCCCCCAGGCCACAGGAACCAGCGGCAATGCCCTCACCCTTACCTGTGCTCAGCAGAAGACCCCTACTTCTCATCACTCTCTCCAGACGACCCCGTGTCCCCTGTATTTCCCTTTCTGGAGGGGCAGGATGAGCTCCTCCCTTCTTGCTCTACCAGTGCCCCACCACAGCCCACCACAGCCAGCTCCCCATCGTCCCACCACGCTCCCCTGGACGAGGAGAGGATGTTCCCCTTGGGTGAGTGCTACTGCGACAAGGGGACACATGGGACCAGGACACTCTGGACTGGGGTGGGCTGGAGGGAGTGGTCAGTGTGGTCATCTGGTGTCCAGGCAGGGCTGTAGCTGCTCCTCAGGACTGGGCTCTCATGGGAGCTGAGGGAGCAACAGGTTTCATCCTCACACTCTTTTCATCCTGCCTTAATTTTTTCCCACAAGCATTTTTAGAACAGTGTAATTTTGGTGGTTGAGTTACACAGCTGCTCTGAACCACTGTGTCACCTCAGAACAGCTCTCACAGGGAGGCAGGGACTGGTGCTGACCAATTCTTACACCAAGGTGCTCCAAAAAGCATTCAGAAAGCTCCCAGAAATGTTTTGGGTTTTTTTTTCTGAGGATCTAATTTTCAGGTCAAACCCCACTCTTTGCTGCAGAGTGTCGTGTGGGGGACACTGAAATCTCACCGAGATTGAGAGATCCAGGACTTCAGGGGCCCTGAGCCACCTGATGTACTGGGTGACACCCCTGCCCATGGTGGAGGTGCTGGATCTGAATGGTTTTTAAGGTCCCTTCCAACCCAACCCATTCTATGATTCCATGATTCAACACAAGTATTTTGCCCAGATCTGTATCCTTAAATCCATCACCTGTCATATGAGGAAGGTGGAATTTTTCCTTGATCTGGTTAGTCCTGGTCCAGTCGGACATTTTCTGTTGTCCACAGCTTTGGCACTTGTTCCACTTTGCCCTGCCCCGGCCCCTCAGCATTCACTGTCACAAAGACAAGCTCCTTATCCCGGTGCCCTTGGGAAGTTCTGAGAGTTGCAGCCCAATCCAAGGAGCAGCAGAACCACCAGCTGTGTGCCTGGCTGTGTTGGGTTATGCCCATTTTCCTTGTGCAATTGGTGCTGAGAGCTATTTGGATGTTTAACCAAAGTTTAGAGGTGTTTAACCTCAATCTCTGGTGCATTGCAGGGCAGGAGCAGCCCCCTCCTCTGTACAGGTCTGTGGTGGCCCTCTGTCCTGCCATGCCAGTAACCTGTGTCTCTCCAATCAGCCCCCCTGCCACAGCCAGATGAGGATGATGATGCTCCACCCCTGCCCCAGCGCACCCCTGAGTCCTTCATTGTGGCCAGCGAGTCGGGTAAGTGATTAACAACATTAAATGTGGCTCTGAGAAGCGCTGAGGGCTCACCCAGCATCGGGGCGGTTCCGTAGCATCCAGCAGTGCCTGTGCCCCGGCTGCCTGGGGTGAGAAATGATCTCTGGTGTTCAATTGCTTCTAGGACAACTTCCTCAGGCCACTTCGGATTTCCAGCTTCCAGACAGAAATCCAAATATCGGAACCTCCTGGGAGTGGAGTGGTGAGTCTCACTCAGAGGGGTTTCATGACCCTGTGAGACTGAGACCATGTAAGGTAAGTAAGTGGCTTTTTACCTCTTTTCCAGCTCTATTCCTATGCCAATCTCCTTATCATGTCTCCTTCTGTGAGAAAGAGTCTAGTTTTTGGCACTTTGTACTTGCCATAAATTATTTCATAGAATCACAGAATCATGGAATGGTTTGGGTTGGAAGGGACTCTTAACATAATCCTATTCCACCCCCCACCCGTGGGCAGGGACACGTTCCACTAGACCAGGTTGCTCCAAGCCCTGTCCATCCTGGCTTTGAACACTTCCAGGGATTTCAGGGCTCAGGATTGGAAAGAAGATGTGGCCTCAGTCCAGCCCCTTCTTACCAACATCTGCTTTACTCCAAACATTATTTTTTGGGATTCTAAGACCAGTACAGGGTAATAAACATATTGCCCCTCATTTAGAGAAGGATAACGAAGACAGGACATTAGTGTTCTGCTGAGCTGCACACAGCCCTGTGGAACCAGCAGGAGCTGAACAAAATTTGTTCTCTTGATCATCCCGTAGCTGAGTGACAGCTCTGTGAAGTGGAAGAATAAGGCACAAGTCTGTCTTCCTTTACATGAGCATGGAGGTGTGTGTGGGAGGGAGTTTGCACATCACATCCTTTCCTCATCTTCTCTGGCTTCCTTGTGTGCAAGAAAACAACATTTGGATGTGGGAATTTTAAATACCTGCCTTGTTTTTTGTTTCCAGAGTGTGAAGCTTTGGAGCCCACGAACAGGTAAAAGTTTAACGCTGGGATAATCTTCGTAATTAAGACCTGCTTTTTTTCTGAAACTGCTTTATTTAGTAAATGTGCTTAAGATCTGAGCTCAGTGCAACGGAAATTGTTGCTAAATAGTTCTGCAACTAAACAGTTCTAACCAGAACAGTTCTGCAACGAAATGAACTGGTAGTTTTATATTTCCTAATCAGCTCCTGCCTCATCCTGTACACGAGGATGTTCCTTGCAGCCTCCTCTTTGTCTGCATGTTGTGTGTTTCCTTTGAGACAACTGAGAGAAGCTGGCTGGTTATAATTTATATGTATATTATTTTAAAGCTAGGTAACCAAGTCTTTTATCTTTGCTTTCTCAGAGACAACCCAGGATCGCTCTAATTCTCCTCCTCCGCTTCCTGAAAGAACCCCGGAGTCGTTTGTTCTCGCTGAGGCAGCGAGTAAGTGCTGAGCTCTTTTCTCAGGATGTAACTGAGGTTTTACACTCACACCTAAACCTGTAGGTTTCTGACAGCATGGCCCACCTGTTCAAAGCATTACAATGTAGTGCTTCAGCTCTTCCCTGCAGGAGAGTTCAGCAAATACAAGGAAAATAAACACAAGTAGGGAACCTGCAGAAAATTTCTAGAAGTGCTGCATTGGAGGAAATGAAAAGCCACAACAAAGCACTTGGAAAAAAGCAGGAGGATTTGTGAATGACCGCTGAAAACGTATGTATGATGTATGTTCCCAGGTCTGCAGCCTGCTGCAAGAAATTCCTTGAGTCCCGAGGGTTTGGAGAACAAGGGCTCCGAAACATCATCCAAGGAACTCATGAAATGCTTCAGGAGGAGCAAGGTAAAAGAAACAAAAGAAAAGGTGTGGAAACTGGAGAGGGTGAGAGAAGAGCTGGCTCTGGCACAGCTGCTGCTGCTGCTCTCTCACTGCTAACTGAGGGAACAGGCCCTGCTTTGAGACTGCTAGTGTTTAGGGCAAGAAAACAAGAGTAATAAAAATATTCTGGTGTAGAAGTGCAAACACCTGCCCTGTCTGCACTGCCCCGGGCAGTGGTTATGCCTCGGAACTCCGTCCACCTGAGTGCCACTTCCTCTGGGAAAAAGTTGCTCCAGCGGAGTCTGAGTCTGTCTTCCAAGGACAGAACCATCACCAGCCTCCTCTTGTTGAGGGTCCTGTTAATTATCCTCGTGAGCTTGTACTTTGGGGTCTTATGGTGGAACAGAAAAGCTTTTGAGGAAAACAGCAAAAAAAATACAAGCTGGAGGTATTTGGGATTTGGAGGAAAAAGCCAAAGAGAGTGGCACAAAGTTTGTTTTTACAAACAAAATGTTTTCACATTTACCAGTGAATTCCCTTTACCACAGTAGCTGATCCACTCCTTCCTACATTTTTTTTTCCAACTAGCCGTTTTCTGTTTTTTTTTTTTTACAGAGCTTGAAAATATTGAAAAATGTGAGAAAAAGTAAGTCTTTCAGGCTAACATCTTCCCAATGGATTTAAGCAAGTATTTAAATGTGTGGCATGGAAATATCAAGAACCTGAACTTTTCCAGTGTGAAATTCCCTGCACTTTGGAGCAGGACACACAGAGCTGTGCCAGCTGAGCACCTTCTCACCTGGAGAGCTGGAGCTGTTGTAGGAACCTCGGGGATAAGTTACCAAATTCTTCAGGTCATTCAAACCTATGTTGCAGGACCCTACAAACGAGAGATGTGGTGCTGGGAGAATGTGAGCCCCAGCCTGGATTCTGACCAGTCTGTTTGGAGCTCAAATGAGGAATCTCTCACTAAAATCACTTTGATCTAAAATTAAGATGCTTCTCTTGAAAACAGGACTGCTAAAAAGGGTTTAAAGCACTTCTGAGCAAATGTTTTCTCAGCAGATCTTGCTGCAGTAGTAAATCCACTCCCTGCAAATTTGGGATTGCACAAATTAAGGAAGGAATTGTTCCCTGTGAGGGTGGGGAGGCCCTGGCACAGGGTGCCCAGAGAAGCTGTGGCTGCCCCTGGATCCCTGGAAGGGTCCAAGGCCAGGCTGGACGGGGCTTGGTGCTGGTTTGATGGTTGGACTGGATGATCTTAGAGGCCTTTTCCATCCTAAAGAATTCCACGATTCCATAAGTTCAGCTCTGGAATTACCGGTGACCAACTGCTCCAGTCTCATTTTTTATTTCTAGGCATTTGCAGTCCATCTTCACTGACAAGATCATCAGAACCTGCCCTGACAAACTCTCCGAGGTCTTTCTTTAACTTTGGTATGTCTTCCTCTTTGTGTTTTGGTAGGAAGAACCTGGTTCTTGGAATTCTAAATGCCAGGCAGAACACTTACAAACTACAAACATTGCAAATAATGCTCATTGGTTTTTACACATTTCGTTTTTACACGTTTACAACTTTATTCACAACTACAGGACGTTGCTTTTCTGTCATGTCTTAAAGCTTAGGAAAGACCTGAAATTACAAGTATTTTCAAATCCTGTGTTATTTTAAGGGATTACATAATCAGCATCTATAACATACAGAATTCGTTGCATTAAAACCATATATAATTTCTCTCTAGGCTTTGCAAATCGATTTTCAAAACCTAAAGGACCAAGAAATCCACCCCCAGCATGGAAGATTTAGATGCATTTTATAGACTTGGCATTGCAGATTTGTGAAGTCCTCCTGAAATCCTTGGAATGCCCATCCCAGAAAGGCTTCCATCAAAATAAACACATCAAAAGCTGTTTCACAGTGTTGGCAGCTCAGGCACTACTTTCACATTCACTGAATTTAAAACTGGAGTTTCAAAGTAAAGAATATAAAAGTACCAGCAGCTTTCAGTTAATTCACAATGGGATGGAAGGTAAGCCTTGGAATACAAGTTTTATCCTAAGGAGGGACATATTTTTGTGGTGTTTTAGAACGTAATCACTTCAAAAGGATGGATTTGAGCATAAACTGATGATGGGACCCAGTGAAGACCACAGAATGATCTGGAAAGCCAACGGAGCAGAGTGAGGTGGATCAAGACCCTCACTCATATTTGTAGGTCTACTGTAATCAGAGACACTGAAATGTTTACATTACTTGGACTAAGAGGGAATTAGCATCCCAGATTTTAGAAATAATATAAGCTTTTTTTTTTTCTTTTTCCATCGGAGCGCATCAGAGCATTTGTCCGGATTTTTGGGCAGGAAGTCCTAAGATGGTGACTGATCCCATAGGAACTAAACCGGTGTAACTGGACTGCACAGCTGGCTGACCCAGCTGTTCTTCGATCTGGAAAAAAAAAAATAATCCTAAAACACCAGAACAGCAAGCAAAATATTATTGTATTTTAATAGCAATGCTGTTTTTAAGGATTCGTGATTCTCCAGCACAGAATTTCAGGTGGGAACAGGGAAAATGAGATTTCTCACCAGATTCCTCACCAGATTCCACTGCTGTTTCTATCAGTGGGGAGGGATAAAGATGCTGAAAATTGCTTTATATGATTGTTTTCCTGTAAAGACAGGAAAAAAAAAAAAAAAGTGGGATTTGGGGAATTTGGTCAAGAAGAATCTGCTGGAATGGAAAACGCAGCTGGTTTAAAGTTGGAGGAATAGCCAACATTGCCTTTTTTATTATTGAAGTCACGGGTTTTCTTAACAGCAGAAAACAGTGACAGCCTTTACCCAAATTATATTCCTGTTTCTCCCAGGCTGGACGGAGTTTGGAGAAATCTCGTGTAGCGGAAGGTGCCCGAGCCCATGGCAGGGGGTGAAACGAGACTTTTAAGTTCCCTCCCAACCCTTAACATTCTATGATTCAATGATTTTATTCCATCCCCCTGCCATGGACGGGG
>VWZW01000880.1:69091-84844 GCA_013397115.1 Edolisoma coerulescens | reverse complement strand
CAGGGATGTGGGATAAAGGATTGGGATGCAGGCAGGGATGTGGGTCCAGGATGGGATTGGGATACAGGCAGGGATTTGGGATACAGGATAGGGAGGGATACAGGAGGGGTTGGGATGCAGGATGGGGTTGGGATGCAGGACGGGGTTGGGATGCAGGATAGGAAGGGATACAATCAGGGGAATGGGATGCAGGATGGGATTGGGATACAGGCAGGGATGTGGGATACAGGATAAGGAGCAGGGATTTGGGATGCAGGATACTGGCAGGGATGTGGGACACAGGATAGGCTGGGATGCTGGAAGGGATAAAATAAAGCAGGATTTGATTCCCAGGCCTCTGGAACAGGGGCTTTTCCCAGAGGATTGGAGGCAGGGGGAGAAGGGAGGGAAAATCCAGGAATTCCAGCAATTCATGGATTTAACTGGATGGGTTTTGCACAGATCCAGCAGAGCCTGGATCCTGTCAGGGAGGTTTTTCGGGAATCACATCCCACCAGTTTGGATCAGACTGGTGTTACTGGCTGGGCCGGAATTCTGGCTGTTCCCCATCCCACTGAAAGCCAATTCCATGGAAAATCTTGCAATTTCCCTCCCAGGTCCTCTTTTTTTGGGGAAAAAAACACCGGGCAAAGTTTTGGAGTCACCCATCCCTCAATGGCTGGAAATCCGGGATAAAACCAACCCAAATCCCGGTCTCTGACTCCAACTCCTCCGTTTCCCCCCTCACCAGGAGTTTTCCATGAAAAACAGAAACACCAGGAGTCAAAAATTCCCAAATCTATGGCCACGGGGTGACCCAATCCAGGATTTTTTCCCTCGGCCGCTGGAGCCCAAAGTCTGGCTCTTCCCATTCATTTTTCCACAGAAAAACACAACAACCACATTCCCAAAATGCAGCTTTCCCGGCATTCCCACTTTCCTTAGCCAAGGGCTGTTCCCATGGTTGGAACATCCCATGGGATGAGGCACGTGAGGATTTTAGGGAAGCTGGGAATTCTTTCCCGAAGATTCAACAGCTCCAACACCTCCTAGGAAAACAAAAATAAACCAGGATTTCAAAAATTCCCACATTTCCAGGCCTTCCCAGCGGGAATTTTAGCCCCGGCTGCACAACCTTCCCCCCTGGAGCCAAAGCCGCGATCTGGTGGGAGAAGGATAAACGGGAACAACCTGGAATGTTGGGAGCGGGATTTGATTTTCCGAAGGCAAAGCTTCCTTGGCAGCCTCCAGATTCTGCAGGGAAATCCCGGGAGCGGCTCCTGGCCCGTCAGGCGGCTCCCAGGACATCGGAGGAGACAGGAAGCGACGGAAATCGTGGGATACAAATCCCAGCACTCGCGTGCGGTGTCCGGATCGCTCCGATTTTCCCTGGCTTTTAATTCCCTGTGAATCCAGCAGCTGCTGGGAGCTTCCTTGGAATGACCCAGGGAATTCCCGGCCTTGGGAAGGGCGGGAATGAGCCAGGCTGGTGGGGAATGATGCTCCTGCCTCATCCAAACACATCCATGGGGCAAATATTCCCCATTTTTTCTGTAAATTAGGATTTTCCCACTGCCTGTTCCAAAGCTGGATCCCTTCACTCCCTAAAAAAACCAATCCCTGTTTTAGGACAGAGCTGGTGCCCTCCCGTCTATCCCAGATTCCCAAGGGATCGATCCAGCCTGGAAAACAAGGTCCAAACCTCATTCCTGAAGTCCTTTGGGAGCAGCCGGAATCTAGGGCAGCACATTTCGGGTGAGTCTCCTCCGTCCATCCTCAGAGATGGGAATTTGGGCCAAAAAAGGCTCCCAAAGGGAAAATTTCCCAGTTTCTTTCTTTCTTCCCGACCTTTCCAGATGAAATCCAGGTGCTAAGTCCCAAATTAGAGAAGAAAGTCCCAAACTGGAAGAGAAATTCCCAGATTTAGGGAGAAAGTCCCAATTTTTGGGGAGAAAGTCCCGGACTGGAAGAGAAAGTCCCAAACTGGGTAAGAAAATCCCAAATTTAAGGAGAAAACCCAAAATTGGAAGAGGAAATCCCAAACTGGAGGAGAAAGTCCCAAATTTAGGGAGAAATTCCCAAATTCTGAGGAGAAAGTCCAAATTTGGAATAATTGGGAATTTGTTCTGGAGCGTCATCCTGGGGAATGAATCCCGGGGAGGAAGTTTTGATGAAGCATCTCCTGAGACAAAGTCCAGGGATTTTGGAGCAGGAAATCCCTCCGGGAACGGGGTCTGGAAAACATAAAACAGGAGGATTGGGATAGAAAATCCCCCAGGGACCAAAAACCAGGAAAGGCACCAGGAAAATCCAACAGTGGGAGCGAGGAAAGGCCGGGAATATTCCAGTGCTCCCCAAGCTGAGCTGTCACCAGCTCCAGCCTCCAGAAAAAATATGAGGAGCTGGAAAAATCTGGGGAATTGGGAGGGGAAAGAAGGGAAAACTCAAGGTCGTAAATGAATTTGGAATTTTAATGGGAATTTCCTTGGAATTGAGGGGGTGAAGGATGGAGTTGGCGCCAGGTCAGAGCTCCCTGAGAATTCCCAAAGGATTTTTTGGGATGGAGAAGCCTGGAAAAAAGTGGGAAAAGGGGGAAATATTCCCCATTCCGAACAAGGTGAGGGATGAAGAGGAGTCAGAGCTGAGCCCCAAAATTCCTGCCCAGATGAGGGAAGTGGATTTGGGATTTCCGTGGGATTTGGGATTTAAACACAATTTGGGGAGTCAGGAATAATCCCAATTTATCCTGGAAGGATCCAGGAAGGCAGATTTTCCTTGGATTGTCCCACAGGCTGGATTTTTGGGAAGAAGGGCTGGAAGTGCTGGTTTGGGAATGTTTAGGGATAAAACTGGATCAGTGCCTGGATGCGGAACTTTTGGGATGGAGGGGAAGGATGGGGGAATCCCAAGCCTGGTTCTGCAGCACTGGCACTTGGCAGCTCCTAAAAATTCCCCAAAATTCCTAAATCTCCTCATTTCACCCTCAGGGCCACTTCCAAGGGGGAAATTTTCAGTAAAAATCCCAAAAAAGCCTGGTTGAGGCTCCGGACAATGAGAAAAACCCCTCAGAGCATTTGCCAGCCCCAAATCCCATCCATGGAATGCTCTCCCATCCAGACGGACACAGGGAAAACCCCTTGGAAAAGCGGGGACAGCTCCGCACCAGCCCAGGGCTGCTCCCCCCAAAAAATTTTCGATTTTAGGATATTTTAGGATATTTCAGGCATTTTTTGGGGGCATTCCTGGCTTTGCACAGGTCCCTCCTTCCTGCCGCTTGTTTTTCCTGGTTTTCCATGGAATCTTTTCCCTGCAGGTGACGCAAGGTCCCCGAGCCTGGCCCCGCTGCCCTCTCATCCCGGAGATCTCCAGGATTTTTTTCCGGATGTCCATCCTGATCCTTCACTTCCCGAGGCCTGTCAGGTCGTCTTTGTGTCCAGTGCCCGCCACGGAGCTTCCAGGAGGCTGATCCCGGGTTTTTCCTGGATATTTCCATAGGTAACAGGGCAATACATCCATTTTTCCATGGAAAATCACTCATAAAAGGGATTTTCCTTGGGAATTCGGAGGATTCCTGCCCTGAGAGCTGGAACATTCCCAAACTGGGAATGCCACTGGCAGTGGGAGCTTTTCCAGCTCTGCCTCTGTCCCTTCCCGACCTCTGCTCCTGCCCTAAACCTTGGGAAGAGCCAAGGCTGGGAAGGCTCAGCGGGATAAATGGGATCGGACAGGTCCCTGGAGCCCCGGGAATGCGGCGGGAGCAGATCCAGCGGGATTCCCACGCCCAGCACTGGGATGAGCGGCTTTTCCGCTCGTTTCCTGCTCCAAAGGCTCAGGAGCAAACAGAGCCGGGGCTGTTCAAACAGTGATGCCGTGGGATGGATCCCGGGATATTGACACTCCTGGAAAAACAATCCCGCATTCCCAGCTGGAGCCTCCCGGCACGGCTCATCCCTGATTCCCAAATTCTCCTCTATCCTGCATTCCCGGCTTGGCTTCCCATTGGGGAATTCCTCCCAAAATCCATCACTCGGAGGGATTGCTCCACTTCCTTTGGGAATTCCATAGCCTGGAGGGATCTATGGGTTTGAGGCTCATTCCCAAAGGTGTAAATGGGATTTTCTTGGCTGGGGGGATTTTCTCACCCTGGAGTATCGTTTTTCCTTGGAATAAAAAAGGTGGATTATGGAAGTGCTGCCCGGAGCGAGAGTTACTGCAGCAGGAGAGCTAAAAATACTCGGATTTGACCCAAACTGGAGACATTCTGGTCAATTCCTAGACATCCAGGGTAGGAAAACAAGCTCAGGGTGGGGTTTGGAGCAGCTCCTCAGTGGGTAAATATTCCCAGAGGGAATTCCCAGGGAGGAAAAGCTCCAAGGCCTCAAAATGGGGATTTGGGATGCCTGACCATACTGGAGCCAAATTCCAGGTTTTTCCTGGAATTCCTGGAGCAGGAGGAGGGATAAGGAGCAGCCAACCCAGAGGAATTTCCTTTGGGAAAAGGGGATAAATTCCGCTGTCCCTCAGCCCCGAGGATCCTTCCCAGGATTTGCCAGGGAAAATGAGGATGAAGGATTTTGGAGCCAGCCCAGAGGAGGCATTGGCTCAGTGCTGCTGCTCCAGAATTTGGGAATCGCTGTCAAATCCTGCCCTGATCCTCCTATCCCAGGGGATTCCCATCTTCCCATCTTCCCATCCTCCCATCTTCCCATCTTCCCATGTTCCCATCACTGCTGGAGCAGCCGGAGCAGGAGCTGGGATGGGAAATATCCACGTGGCAGTGTTGAAATTCCAGCGGGATGAATCCCGCTCCCATCTCCAGGAGAATCCCAGCACCTCCTTCTTCATTAAGTCCATGGAAAGCAGCGTTTGGATCCTTGGAGCTGGAAAATCCCACCTGAAATTCCCCATTCCGCCTGCTCCGACTCCCAGTGGCTCCAGGGTGAGGAGAAAGTGGGAATAAGGCAGGAAAAACTGGATCCTGATTCCCAGGTGTTTTCCCTTCCGTATTTTCCCCCTCCTCCCATCCCTGCTCCACCTCCCAGCGCCGGGAGTGGGATGAGCTCCGTGGATTGCAGATCCCGCGAAAGGAATTTAATAAATATGGAAATCGCTGCTCCTCGGGCAGGAGAGGGACGGGAAGAGGCTGGAATGAGGGATTGAATCCATCCAAATACCTGGAGAAGAGCTGGAGGAAGCAGGGCTGGAAAAAAGGGGGAAAAAGTGATCTGAGGGAGACAGGGAAGGTTTTCTTGGAAAACTAATCCAAACCACTGCGCACAGGAAAGGAAATGCCTAAATCCTGAAAATATAGTCCAAATCCAGAAAAATAAATCCTAAATCCAGAAAATAAATCCCAAATTCAGAAAATATATCCCAAATCCACAAAATAAATCCCAAATCCAGAAAACATACCCCAAATCCACAAAACAAATCCCAAATCCAGAAAACAAATCCCAAATGCACAAAATATATCCTAAACCCACAAAATAGATCTCAAATCCAGAAAATATATCCTAAATCCACAAAATAGATCCCAAATCCAGAAAATAAATCCCAAATTCAGAAAATATATCCCAAATCCACAAAATAAATCCCAAGTCCACAAAATGTATCCCAAATCCACAAAATAGATCCCAGATCCAGAAAATATATCCTAAACCCACAAAATAGATCTCAAATCCAGAAAATATATCCTAAATCCACAAAATATATCCCAAATCCAGAACAAATATCCTAAATCCAGAAAATAAATCCCAAATCCACAAAATATATCCCAAATGATCCTTTGCTGGAAGCTCCAAACAAAATCATAATTCACTAAATTTATGGATTTTGAAACAAATTTTATGGAAAATCACCTTTTCCCCACTTTTTACTCAGGAAAAAATAAAGGTGCTGTTTTTCCTCTGGATGCGCTGGATCCGGCTGCTCTTCCACATCCTTTGAGGTCAATTCCATCCATTTCCATTCCCAAATTTTGGCTGCAAAGGCCCCGTCTTGAGCTGTGCTGCCCCAACCCCTCCTGTCCCATTCCTGACATTCCTCGGGAATTCTGGCTCTTTTCCAAGGTCATTTTTAGGCTCCGAACCCTGTGGGATGCAAAATGGGGCTTCTCCCAAATCGCTCCAACTCCAGGGATGTGTTCCCGTCCCATGGATGTGTTTCCATCCCTACGGATGTTTCCATCCTCGTGGAATCATCACTGATTTTCTGATTTTCCAGAGGATTTGGGGTCTTTTTGGGAGGGGATTTATTCCCGTGGGAATAATCCAGCACCAGGGATGGGCAGGAACTGGCTGCAGGAAGGGCTGGATCCTCTCCTGGCCTTGGAAAAACAGGAGCTGGAGCTCCAAGTTTTTCCTGCTTTTGGGCAAATCCAGAGGGAATAAATCAAAGCCAGGAGTCGGAAGGAGGAGGAAAAAGGGAAAGATCCCGACCCAGCTTCTGCCGGGAAGAATCCAAGAGGGATGGGCTCCACTGGCTTTGATGGAGCCGATATCCAGGAGAAAATCCTACTTTTCCAGAGGTTTTGGAACCTTTCAGAGGAGGCTTTGCCCTCCTGGAGCTCAGAGTCTCTTGGAATTCTGGGCAAATCCAGAGCCTTTCCCGGCACGCGATGGTTCCCTTTGAAGACCCAGCCTGGGGCTGGATCAGGAGATATTCCAAGGAGGAAAAGGACCTGGAGGAACTGGCAGGAAAGGGATTTTTAGCTAGGATTTTCCTTTTGCTTCCCAGGTTTCGGAGCTCTTGGGAGATCCAGGAAGACGCCCTCTCTCCAAGGGGACATCGGAACAGGACGAGGAGCAAGGAGTCACCACCAGGAACATCCGCCCCGGGATGTTCCTGCTCCTTCAAAGCGAAACCTTCTCCCAGGAGCTTTTCCAGCTAAAAAAGCTGGAGAGGGAAACATTCCAGCTGGGAGAGGTGAGGATGAAGGACGGAGCGAAAAGCAGGAGACGAGGAGCAGAATTTTAATGAAAATTCCTGGATATCAAAGGGAAATAAAACCCCAGCAAATCCCAAATCCTCCGGGGTTCTCTTGGAATGCTGCCAGGAGAAGGATCTCAGGAAAAGGCCATGGAAGGAGCTGCCCCTCTGCATTCCGGCGCCGTTCCCAAGGCCTCGGAGCTCATCATTCCCGATAAGGATCCGTGGCTGCACTGGCAGCGGAAGGCAAGGGAGATGGAATTAAACCGGGATGCAGAAGAATTCCTGCTCCGTGTCCACGATGGAGAAATCAGTGGGAAATTCCTGGCTGGGAATGTCAGAGATGGGGGAATGTGACTGCGTTTAGGGCGATAATCCTAGGAAAATACATTTTCCAGCTGAAAATCCAAGTGGAAATCTGGGAGCATCTTCTCCTCATTAGGAATCCAACTGGCACCTTTTCCCCACTAAACACCCACAGAAATCCCGGGAATTTCAGGAATGGCCCCAACTCCACCTGCAAATCCCAACCAGAGACTTGGGAAAGGGTGGAAAAGCCACGGAATACCTTTGAATGACCCTGGAGATGTTGGCAGACACAAAATCACCTGGAAAATGGGGTTGGGTCGGAATTCTGACCCCTCTGGAGGAGCTCAAATCCATCCAGGACATCCAGGAGCACCGGGATGCGGTGATCTGGATAAGAAGCTTTTCCTGCAGCCAACACTCCAAAGAATTCCTGGAATGAGCCACCCCCACGTGGCGCTGGCAAATTCCATGGGTGACTCCAGGATCCAGCCACCCCACATCCCACGGGATCACCTTTTCCAAGGCACAGAGATGGGAAGGAGCTGAGGAGGTCCTGGATTTCCCAGGATCCAATCCCAGGAAACTCCTGGAAGCTCCAAAAGGATGGAAAAGAGGGGAGGAAGAGGAGGAAGGAGCCGTTTTTAGGCAGAAAATTGGCCAGAATGTCCAACTTCGGTGCTTCACTGGAGGACAGGACTCGCCTTGGATCTGTTTTAGGAGGAATTTGTCCATTCTGGGAATGTTCGGCTGTCAGGAAGCTCTGGAGTTGTTATCTCCACACGATTTAATTAAAGACTGGTGTTAATGACACAATGGCCACTAATTAATTTAATTGATTTAATTAATTCCAGCTCCTCCGCAGGAGATTTGGGAGAGTTTTGGGATTTTTTTGTTGGGAAGGAAAATTGAATTCCAGACCTGGAAGCAGGGGGGGTGGGGGGGAGTGGGGGGTGGGAAAAAAAACGGGATTTGGGAATGCATGGGGAGCATCCAGCTCTCCCCAGCCAGGATGGGGAACTGGGAATATTGACTGGGAACTGGGAATATTGGCTGGGAGCTGGGAATGTCAGCTAGGAACTGGGAATATCAACTGGGAACCGGGAATATTGACTGCGAACAGGGAATATTGGCTGGGAACTGGGAATGTTAGCTGGGAACCAGGAATATTGGCTGAGAACTGGGAATATTGACTGGGAACTGGGAATATTGGCTGGGAGCTGGGAATGTCAGCTAGGAACTGGGAATATCAACTGGGAACCGGGAATATTGACTGCGAACAGGGAATATTGGCTGGGAACTGGGAATGTTAGCTGGGAACCAGGAATATTGGCTGAGAACTGGGAATATTGACTGGGAACTGAGAATGTTGGCTGGGAACCAGGAATATTGACTGGGAACTGGGAATGTTGTCTGGGAACTGGGAATATTGACTGGGAACTGGGAAAATTGACCGGGAACTGGGAATATTGGCTGGGAACTGGGAATATTGATGGGACAAAGCACCAGGAAGGGACAAGAAATGGGAACATCTTTGGCTGGATCCATTCCCACTTGGCCAATCGGTCACAGAAAGATGGGAACAGGCCGTGATGAATCCAGAATTTTATAGGATGGGTTGGGAAGGACCTTAAAGTTGATCCCATGACCCCAGGTTGCTCCAAGCCCCATCCAGCCTGGCCTTGGACACTTCCAGGGATCCAGGGACAACCACGGCTTCTCTGGGAATTCCATTCCAGGGCCTCCCCACTCTCACCAGGAGGAATTTATCCCAAATATCCTGGCTAACCCAGCACATGGAATCCTGGAATGCTTTGGGTTGAAAGGGACCTCAAAAATCCATCCCAGGTTGCTCCAGCCTGGCCTTGGACAGTTCCAGAGATGGGGCAGACATGGATTCCCTGGATAAGCTGTGCCAGGGCCTCCCCATCCATGTTATTCCCATGCCATGGCAGCGAGCCGGAATTTCGGGATGAAGCGGAACCATGGGATACGAACTATTCCGGCCGCTCCGACTCGTGGCACAAAATCCAGGGACAGTTTGCCGCTGGAAGATGAAACTCCTCGGAATGACATGAAAAGCCACCTTTTCTCCCAAAATAACTTCCCATGCCACAGCCGAGCTCCGAGCTGTCACTTTTTTGGGAAAAATCCCTTTTTTATCTCAATCCGGCTCTTTCAAGCTGAATTATTCCCAGTCTGAGCCTCTGTCGCTCCAAACGTTCTGCAGCAATTTCAGCTCCGTGCTTTCACCTCGTCAGCAGAGCAGGGATTTGGGAATTCTGCTTTCCCTCTCTCCCTCCTTCCCAGCTTTTGGCTGCTGGGAGATTTCCTGGCTTTCAGCCTCAGTTTCCCTGGAATTTGGAGATAACGAGGCTCAAATTGCTTTGATATCTTTAATTCTGGCACCCCCGACTCTGCTGCTCCTCTTACATCCATGCAGGGGTAATTAAACACGGAATATTCTCATCCCAGGCTGGAGTTTTGCAGTTTTCCAGGGGTCTGGAGAAGTTCTGTGGCTTTGAGAAAATCCCTGGATTTTTTGGGTCCGTAATTATGGATTCCCCCCCCCCCAGATATTTGAATAAATCTCCACATTCCAAAGGGTTTCTTGTAGGAAATCTCCAGCAGATTCCATTTTCCTGCGAGGAAACCCCACTTTGGAAAGCTGGGAATGGTTATTTTCTGGAGATGTCAGAAACGCCCGGCAATTCCAGCTGCTCCAAACATGGAATTGCGATCCCAGAATCCCTGATATCCCTAAAAATGCAGGTTCATCCCAGCTGATGGATGAGGGATCCTCGCACTCCCTACGGATTCCTTGGAGTGGCATCTCCGGAGGGATCTGGGTGCTTTAAAAGCTTCAAATATCCAGGAAATATTCAAAAATTTGGGGGACTGGGGGAAAATCCTGGAGGATGCTTTTCCCGTCAGCACGACCTTGACTGGGAATGCTGCAAAGACATCCCGGATCATTTGCATCCATGATTTTCCTCCTCCTCCTCCTCAGCCATCTGCTGCCCTGGAAGGGCTCCTGCTCCTCAGGGGAGAAGTTTTCCAAGGCTGGAAGCAATGGGAAAAGCTGGGATGGGAGCAGGAAAATCCCCGGGAGGGATTGGGAAGGGAGGGATGGAGCCACCCCAACGCTCTTTTCCTCAGGGATTGTCCCAAGGTTTGGACACGGAGAAATGACAAAGGGAAAAAGGAAGGAAAAAAGGAGGGAAAAGGATGGAAAAAAGGAGGGGAAAGGAGGAAAAAAGTTTGAAGAAAAGGAGGAAAAAGGAGGAAAATGGAGGAAAAAGGAAGATGAAAAAAGCTGGAAAATAAGGGGGAAAAAGAAGGGAAAAGAGGGGGAAAAGAGGGGAAAAGGAGGGAAAAAGAAAAAATAGGAGGAAAAGAGAAAAAAGGAGGGAAAGGGGGGAAAAAGGAGGAAAAAAGGAGGGAAAAGGAGGAAAAGAGGAGGAGAAAAAAGGAGAAGAAAAAAGGAGGAAAAAGGAGGAAGAAAAGAAGAAAAAAAGGAGGAAAGAAAGGAATGAGAAAAGGAGACATAAAAGGAGGAAAAGGCCCAAAACGGATTAAGAAAAAAAAGGGGAAAGAAGAGCAAAGTGCTCCCCAGGAAAAGCCTCCTTTTCCCAGTTCCCACCAGTGGGCAGGTCCAGGAGCAGCGGTGGCCGCTGGAGCAATTATTTTGGGAAGAGGGATGTGGCTGGAGAAAAGGCTGGGATCCTTCCTGGATCTTGAAACGTTCCCAAAAAAATCATTAAGAAAGCACAGAGGAAGGGCCAGGGAAAATTCCCATTAAAGCTTTGGATCTGATTAATGGGATCAGAGCCCTAAGGAGCAATTAATTGGGAATTCCTCCAGCAGCCAAGGGAAGGAAAGGGCCAGGTTTTCCTTGGAGTTGGAAAACTGCTCCGTCCTCCCTGGAAAGAGGGTGCTGGCTTTGGAAAATCCCAATATCCACCAGAAATTCCCCATTTTCTCCCTCCAGCGCTGCCCCAAAAGGAAATTTCTCATCTGGTCCGGCCAAGCTGTTCCATAAAATCAAAGATCATGGATAAATTTGGGCTGGAAGGAACCTTTAAAACCAGTTTAATCCAACCCTGCAATGATTGGGAACAGCTCCAAGGGGATTGGGATGCTTGGAGCCCCATCCAGCCTGGCCTTGGATGATTCCAGGGATGGAGCAGCTTCCACCTCTCCGGGTGAACTCTGCCGCTGTTTTCCCACCCAGTTCCTGCTGGAATAATAATTCCTGTTGGAAGAATTGCAAGAATCACATCCAGTTCCATATTTCCCCTGGAAACAATCTGGAGAACATACTGTGGGAGCTGGGAATTCGCCTGCACCGGAATTTTTGGGTGTTTGGGGGGAATTTGGGGTGATGCCTGATGTTGGGGCCTCATCCAAAAGTGAGGGATTGTTGCACATTCCAGGGGGTTTTTCCCAGCTCTGGGAAGCTCCATAAAAAAATTGAAAAACTAAGGAATAAATTCAAATAACAAGGAAAAATCCCAACGGGGTCATCAAGCTGTATCTTCCCAAGGGTTGGAAGCGAAGCCATCCCAAATCCATCCCTTTGGAGGCCTCCAGTGCTTTCCTTCTCCTCTGGAGCTTTGGGAACTCAGGGAAAGGGACCTCGGGGGTGGCTGAGCCAATCCCTCGTGCTCTGAGTCATTCCCAGCCGGATTTAGCTGCTCTCCCACGCACATTCCCAGTGTCCCGGCCCACCTGGAATTGTCCCATCTCCCGCTGAGTCAGGA
The DNA here is from genome assembly GCA_013397115.1 of Edolisoma coerulescens. Taxonomy (NCBI): domain Eukaryota; kingdom Metazoa; phylum Chordata; class Aves; order Passeriformes; family Campephagidae; genus Edolisoma; species Edolisoma coerulescens. The sequence goes on along the minus strand of VWZW01000880.1, from coordinate 72,869 downwards.
TCGCTCCCTTTGCCCCCCCCAATCCCACACAGCAAATTCCGGGGCATCGGGAACGGCCCGGATTGGGGGGGCATTCCCTGGAAAAGTGGGGTTCCAAGGATGCTCCCAATCCTCTCCACATCCAAGGCAGAGCAATCCCATAGGATTTTCCCACCAGCCCAACTCTGACCTTTTCTTTCCCCACTTCATCATTCCCTTTCCCATTCCAGCTTCGTTCCCTCATTCCCATCCTTCCCAGCCCATTCCCTGTGGTGAAATGCCCTCATCCCAATTAAATCCAGTTCGCACCAGGATCCAAAAATCCCGGGAACCCAGAAGTATTTCCTCCAGATCGCTCCGAGTTTCTACACCTCCGCTCGCCCTGGAAATAATTCCATACAAAATTTGGGCATCTCAGCTCCTCCTGCTCCTTCATTGCCTTCCTTTCCCACAATCCCTGATGTGGCACCAGCACAATGTCAAAGTTTGGTCCTGCAAATCACAAAAATTCCCAAATTCCCAGGAACACGAATCCTGTCGTCATCCCAGCACAACTTCACAGCTTTGCTCTTGCGAAATCCCAAAAAACCCCCAAAATTCCCAGGAACACAAATCCCATCATCCTTCCAGCACAACTTTTGATGCTTTGCTCCCGCAAAATCCCCAAAAAACCGCAAATTCCCACCAAAACCTCTCCTCTCCTTCTTTCCCAGCACTGCCAACCCCATCCCTTCCTTCAGCTTGGCCAGGAACAGATCCAGCGGGATCATCCCACACCGGGAAAACCAACCTGACCCCACAACAGTGCCAGAATTGGCAGAAATTCCCCCAAAACCCCGGCTTGCCGCATTCCAGCTGCTCCCTGCATTCCCAAGAGCTTCCCACTCCCACGGCAATTCCCTGGCACTGGTGGGTGCAGCTGTTCCCACCTTCTTCCCAAGAACTCGGGAATTACGTAATCCCACAAAACAGAGCTTTTTTCCCCCAGCCCTTCTAGGATCCCTATAAATAAAAAAAAAGGTGGAAAATATTCCCAGTGCCAAGTGGTGATGGATAAATCCACCCCCAGCTCCCATTCCCGGGGGAAAAGCCGGGATGCTCCTCCCATGGCTGGAAGGATCCCGCCAGGATTTCACGCCCCTGGATTGGGAAAGGAACAACTCCCGAAATTCTAGGGGCTCAGGGGGAGATGCTGCTCTGCTTCCCAAGGTGAGGAGCTTTTTCCGCCCCTCAGGATCCAAAAAGGCTCTTCCCAATCCCAAAAATCCATTGGAGGGGTTTCCCTAAAAATCCAATTTCCTCGCTGCCAGCATCTCTGAGGCTGTGTGTCTCCTGGGAAAAGGGAGCTCAAAAAGAAAGGGGAAAAGGGAAAAAGGGAAAAGAGGGGGAAAAGAGGAAAAAAGGAAAAAAGGGGGAAAAGGGGGAAAGGGAAAAAAGGGAAAAAGGGAAATAAGGGGAAAAGGGAAAAAGGGAAAAAAGAGGGGGAAAAGGGGAAAAAAGGAAAAAAGGGGGGAAAGGGGGAAGGGGAAAAAAGGGAAAAAGGGAAATAAGGGAAAAAGGGGGAAGGGGGAAAAGGGAAAAAAGGGAAAAANAGGGAAAAAAGGAGAAAAAGGGAAAAAAGGGAAAAGAGCGGGAAAAAGGGAAAAAACCTCAGAGAAAAATGGGGAAAAAATCTCCATCCACACCCCTGGATCAACAGGCAATGGAAATTTCCTGGGGAAGGAGGAAAATCAAGGCTGGAAAACCCACGGAAAGGGGGGAAAATGCTTCAGTTTCCCCCAAAATGCCACAGAGGAGGAGAAAAACTGGGAAAAAGAACCTGTCCGGAAATATTCCAACCCTTATTCCCGAAGGACATCCTGCCAAAGTGGGATGGAGAAGGGCTGGGAGAAGCCAACACTCCCAAATTCACCAGGAAGGGCCTGACCAGGCAGCAAAGCCCAAATTCCAGGGATTTGTCTTTCCCTGAGGTCATTCCAGAGAAGGAAATGGGATTTCCATGGGATTTAACCAAAATCTCGCTTGGATGTGACACAAAATCGACTTCCCGGGAATTTCTCCCTCTCCGGGATGAGCAGATTAACTCCCACAATAACTCCTCAAATCCAGGAATTTATTCCATCTCTTTTCCACCTTCTCCATCCTCAAAATAGGCTGGAATGCAGAAAACAGGACTTGGGAATCGCTGGTTAACCCACGGATTTATTTCCAACTCCAGGATGATCCCGATCCCGGAGCCCAGAGTGGGATTCGATGGGACCACGCGCCGTTGCCACCCTCCAGAATACCATAAATCATCCGTAATTCCCTCAAATCTTGGGATGGGATCTGATGAGGCCATGAGCCTGGATTGGCATCATTGTCACTCCCCCATAATTCCCTGAAATCGGGATGGGATTCCATGCCCCTTCCAGGCACCTGTCCATCACTCCAACAGGTGATTGACAGCTTGGGATAACGGAATGAGCAGGATCCATCCCTAATGTGGGAATGGAATGGGAATATAAAGGATTTAAGCCACAAAAACCTGGAAAAGGCTCACTCTGGCCATTCCCCTCCTAAAAAACAGCCGGATTTTGGCCACGGATTGAGGGATCATTCTCTCCTTGGGAATGGAAAACCCTGGGAGCTGCTCCTCTGCCAGAGGCTCTGAATAAAAACCAGAAAAACATCCCAAAAGTGTCGGAGGGATTTGGAGGAGCACCGTGGTCCATCCCCATCCTTTGGCATTGGATCATGGAATTTTCAGGTGGGAAAAGGCCATCAAGATCATGGAGTCCAACCAACCCCAAGGGCCACATCCAGGGGGTTTTGGAACAATTCCAGGGATGGGAAGCACATTCCAGGGCTTCACCACCGTTTCCATGAAGGAATTTTCCCAGTATCCGACCTAAACCCCTCCTGCTGCACCTTGAGGCCATTTCCTCTTTTCTGTCCTTTATTCTCTGGGAAAAGGGATGGATCCCTGGGAAGAGGGATGGATTCATGGGAACGGGACTGGCAGTGAGGGAGAGGCTCCAAGGGGTGAGGAAAAGCCTCATTGCAGCATCTCCTCAACCCCTCAATCCCTGTTTTTAATCCCTAGAAACATCCATCAGGAGGAAAACCACCCCAAAAACCTGTGGTTATCCATGAAAAAGCTGGAAAATCCCATCCAAGCAACAATGGGGTATAATTTTGACCATCCCAATGGAGTAGCTTTGGGATTCAGCCTCTCCAGCCTGTCCAGACTTGGGAATTCAGTCATTTTTATCCCATTTATGGGTAATTCCCACATCTGGGAGCCGGGATCATTGCTCTCCGTGCTGCTCTCTCACCTGGATGATTCTCCCATGGATGGGCCTTTCCTTAAATCCAAAGAAAAGCCAATCCCGAAGAAAAACGCGCTTCCAAGTCCCAGATTTCATCCCATCCCATCCTCCAAGCTGGGCCTCAGAGGCTCCAAAGGCCTTTCCCTCACCTGGAAGCTTGGAGCCGACATCTGCCCGGCGTGGAAAAGCCAGAGAATTCCGGATCCTTCCCAGGAAAAACCCCAGAATGAGGGGCTGCCCTGAGGATCCAATTCTAGAGGTTTTTGTGTTCATGTAAACCGGGAATTCTGGCTCCCTGCCAAGCTTGGGAAAGCTTTTCTCTCCCAAAAAACCACCAGGGAATGGGTGAGCTTTGAAAATCCAGGATCTTTCCCACCCCTTCCTGCCTTTTCCCTCCTCCAGCCAGGGCTCCTTTCTTTGGAGCGAGTTCAGTGCTGGAAAATCTCCTTTTTCCAGCTCTTTTCCCCTCCCCTCCTCCTTCCCCCCCC
>VWZW01000880.1:42744-65643 GCA_013397115.1 Edolisoma coerulescens | reverse complement strand
ATGTTCCAACCCCCGCCCCCCCCCCATCCCCGAACTCGATTTGCCATCCCAATAACACAAAACCTGGGAATTTATTCCTAAACCGGAGGCGTTTTCAGCAGGAGGAGCTGACAGCAGCAAAGGGAAGAGGGATCATGGAATTGGGGAGGCTGGAAAAGATCTCCAAGGTCATGGAGTCCAACCACGAACCCAACACTGGACACGGCCCCAAGGGCCACATCCACAGGGTTTGAGCGCTTCCAGGGATGGGGATTCCACCATTTCCTTGGGAAAAGAAGGAGGACAAAGCAAGGAGAGGGGGCCAGGCCTTGCTGGGGGCTTTAGGAAGGAAAGGCCAAGTCAGGCTTTAGGAAGAAAAGCAAAGTTGGGCTTTGGAAAGAAAGAGCCAAGTCAGGCTTTAGGAAGGAAGAGCCAAGTCGGGCTTTAGGAAAGAAAGACCCAAGTGGGGCTTTAGAAAGGAACAGCCAAGTCAGGCTTTAAGAAGGAAGAAAGAGTCAAGTTGGGCTTTAGGAAAAAAAGGCCAAGCTGGGTTTCAAAAAGGAAGAGCTAAGTCAGGCTTAGGAAGGAAAGGCTAAATCAGGCTCTGAAAATAAAAGGCCAAGTTGGGCTTTAGGGAGAGCCCAGTGGGGCTTGAGGAAGGAAAGGCCAAGTTGGGCTTTAGGATGAAAGAGCCAAGTGGGGCTTTAGGAAAGAAGAGACAAATGGGGCTTTAGGAAGACAAGGCAAAGTCAGGCTTTGGAAAGAAAAGGCCGAGTTGGGATTTGGAAAGAAAAGGCCGAGTTGGGTTTGGGGAAGAAAGACCCAAATGGGGCTTTACAAAGGAAGAGCCAAGTCAGGCTCTGGAAAGAAAAGACCAAGCCGGGCTCTAGGAATGAAGAGCCAAGCCAGGCTTTAGCTCGTGCTGGGCTGGGATTAATTCTCTTTGCAAAGCAGATGAGGAAAACCCCTCGGTTTTAAGGATTTTCTTGCCTTTCCCGAGCTCGAAGCCCGTGGAATGCAGGAGGACACGGCCGGGAGGGATCTCCCAGGCGAAGCGCTGACAAGGGGAGGACAAATGAGAGCGTTTAGGCGCTAATTAGGCACTAATGACCGGCTCTGAGGTCTCCAGCGCGCAGGAAATCAGCGCAGCCGGGCGGGAGCTCAGCAATTTGTCAGGTCCTTGCCAAGCCCGGGGGAAGCGCGGCCGAGTCATTGACCCCATTATGGACTCTGCCTCTTCCAGACACCCGGCTGGGAATAAAAACCTGCTTTATTCCCGAGTTTTCTCCCAACCGGGCTCCTGGAGGTTCTCGGAGCAGAGCCAAGAGGCTTCTCCGGGGTGTTCGAGGGTGCGGCGCTGCTTTTGCGGAGCCAAGATGGGGAAAAAAAGGGGTTTAGCCCAAATTTTCCAGCTTTTCTTCCCCCCAAAAGAGCCTTTGGAAATGTTTAAACCTCTTCCCGTCGCTATTTATAGAGGATATTTATAGACAAGAGGAATTGATTGTACTTTGGGGGAGAGAAAGCTGCGGTTTTGTCCAAGTTTCGGATTTAAACTCTGCCAAGCTCCTGCAATTTTAACGATGGCTTTGGCACTCGGCTCGGCTGCAGTGAAACCTCATCGTCCCTCTCCGCTCCCCCGGCTCCGAGAGACCCCACACTCAACCGGCCGCGCTTGGCAGGGCCTGGATGGGATCCCACCCTCCCGGGAAGGAGCTGGATCCAAGCGGAGCCGCCCCACCGGGAGTTTGGAGCCGGCCCGGGATGGTTTTGGCAGGGAAAGCCGCAAAAACGAACCCCCCACCGTGACGGGAGCAGCCGATTCCAGGCCTGGCACCGGCGGAGTTCGGTTTCTGCTCCGGATCCGAGTCCAAGTTTTTCCTCCCTTCCAGTTGACTTCCTCCCCGCAGACGCCAGCGGGATTCAGGCATTTCACAGGCAGGAAAAGGATGTAAAAAAGGCAGGAATTGGATTTTTGGGCCGTCCTGGCACCCGACCAAAGGAGAAAGCCAAGTTGTGTTCACCTTCACCTTCAGTATCCAAGATGGCTTTTGGATAATCCCAATTTATCCGTGACCTTCACGCTCCGGAGGAGGAAAGGGAGAGGTTTGAGCGGGAAGGGGGAGGGAAAGGACGTTAATTCGAGGTAACAGTGCCCCAAAGGCTCAGATCTCGCGGTGGGAATGCGCACAACCTGCTCCGGCACCAGGATCATCCCCATGGGCACCAAAGCCTGGGAAAACTCATCCCTCTCCCGCCACATCCCGCTCCGGCACCAGGATCATCCCCATGGGCACCAAAGCCTGGGAAAACTCATCCCTCTCCCGCCACATCCCGCTCCGGCAGCTCCAGGGATTGCGCTCTCCCTGGATTCATCAGTGTGGCCATCAGAGATGATCAGATACTCGTTAATTATCCCTTGGCTCCGTGGGCTGGGATCATCTCCGGGCTGGGATCATCTCCCAGTGCCACCGTGGGGCCTCCTCACGCCCTTAATGCGCTGTGACTTCCGCGGCTCCGGTGCCAGCTCCGCCGCAATCCCAGGATCAGCGCAACCGATCCAGTCCCTGACCTGTCATGGAGCCTTAAAATCATCCGGAGACGGCTCGGGGACACCGTGGCGCCAGCGAAGGGTGTGAACAATCCACAGAAGCAATGCGACAGCGCGGGAGCGGAACCCGGAGGGAACGGTGACAGAGCGGGATGGGGAGCACTCAGTGGATCCACTGGAAATGGGGAAAGGTGGGAAACGGTTGGACGCTGATAAATTAATTAAATTAATTAAGAACAAGGGGTTTGGTGTTGCTCAGGTTCACAGAGGTGTCCTTTGCTTCCCGTAAGAAAAATTCTCGTATTTTTGTAAGATTATGAGCATGAAATGCAATTAAATTCCACCCCCGACAAATCCCAAAAAAAAGAGAGGAGAGAGACCCAGCACAGGATGGGGCAGGACCAGCCCTTACTGAGTGATTATTCCCAAAAAATACAACATTCCACCCCAAATCTTCCCTTTCCCCAAAACCCTCTAAATCCAGGAAAAACCAACAGCCATGAAAATCCCACTTGAAACGGGAGGAAAATGGCCTCAAACGGGGCTTTGCTTCTACTTCACAGCTTCCCAAGCTCATTGGAATTAATTTTTCCCATTTTCCCAGAAAATACAACCAGGAATGTTGTGCAGGAAGTGTCGTTAATGATGTCCGCTTGGGATGGGGTCTGTGTCGCATTCTGGGAGCATCCCAAGGGATAATTGGCTCCTCCTGATGCTTCCAATCCCATTATTTAGTTTATTCCCAAATTATGGAGGGTCTTTTTTCCCTTTTTTTCCTTCCTAGACACAAAATCCGAGGTTGAGGAGGAGAGGGAGACGCCCAAGGTCATCCTGGAGCTTTTCCAAGGGCTGAACACAAAATCGATGTTCCAGAGCTCGGTTACACGGAGATTTTTTGGGATGAACATGAGCTGGGGGATGAACTCATCATTTCTGGGACCTCCAAGCTTTGGAGCATCCCAAACAAGGTCATTCCAAGGTCATTCCCAGCATTCCCACTGGGATCCACTAGGAGCCTCTGATCCATGGTCAGGGATCCACTCCGAGTCTGGAAAGGGATTTTTAAGGTTAAAACCCAAATATTCCTCCTCACTCCAAGCATCGAATCCAAGAGTTCTGTGGCTCATTCCATGGGGTTGAATCCCACTTCCAGAGCTCCGGATCCCGATTTTTCCATCCACATGGACAGAGGGCCAAGGCCTGGCATCCATCCCTTGGGGCCAACCCCTCCCATCCCTTGAATTCCGTATTCCCTCCCAAAATTCCTTATACCCTCCCCAAACCCCTTATTCCCTCTGCAAAATCCCTCCACAAAATTCCCTCCACAAAATTCCTTTTTCCTTTGCGAAATTCCTTTTTCCTTTGCAGAATTCCTTATTCCCTCCCAAAATCCCTTATTCCCTCAGCAAAATCCCTTATTCCCTCCACAAAATTCCTTCTTCCTTTGCAAAATTCCTTCTTCCTTTGCAGAATTCCTTATTCCCTCCCAAAATCCCTTATTCCCTCTGCAGAATTCCTTATTCCTTCTGCAAAATTCTTTATTCCTTTGCAAAATCCCTTATTCCCTCCACAAAATTCCTTCTTGCTTTGAAGAATTCTTTATTCCCGCTGTGAAACTCCTAATTCCTCTGCAAAATTCCTTATTCCCTCCACAAAATTCCTTATTCCCTTTGAAAAGCTCCAGGAAAACCCCATGGAGGGGGCCTAGCACTACTGAAATTCCCATCTTTTCCCAAACTTGATGGTTTTGGGGGCCTTTTCCAAGCTCAGTGGCTCCAGCAGGGAGCCATCAACGGCTCCATATCCAGCAATTCCCAATTTCCCGGTGACTGGCACGCTTGGAATTGCAGATAAGGACAATTCCCTATTCCCAAGGCTCCTTGGCTGCGCTTTTCCCGCTGATAAGGGGAACGTGTTTACGTTGGAGGAGTTTAATTTAATGGAACAATGCCTGATTCCTGGATTTATTCCCTGCCATCGCCTGGAAACGCCTGGAATGAGCAATTCCACTTAAATCAGAGTGGGGGGGGGGAAGATGGAAAATAAGAGAGGGTCGCAGATTTATGGCTGGAGAGAGGGATGCTCTAGGTCAAGGATAAAACAGGAATGTCTGGATAAAAATTGACTCCACTTGGATCTAAATCTCCCTGTGCTGATCCAGCAGCCAGGAGGGAACACGACATTCCCGGGAAATCAAAGAGGACAGAGGAGGGAAAAGCGCAGAGGGCAGGAATGGGGATAAATGGGATGGGAACGGGTCTGGAAGCGATTCCAATGTCCTTTCCCGGCATATCCTGGCCCAGGGGGTTGGTGCAAGGATGGGAAATGAGGAAAAATATGGAAAAATTCAGTTCTGGGATGTGGATTTGGGGAGTGGATGGGAAAACGCTCCGGGCACAAGAGAGAAAAGTTCTCCCAAAGCAACAAAATCCCATGATCCCGGAGAATCCATGATTTCCCCTGCTCAGCTGGAATTTGGGGAGGCAAAAATCCAGCCTTGGAAGTGGGAAGCTCAAGGATCCCCATCCCATTCCTTGCAGGAGTTGGAAAATTGGAGCCAAAGCCAAGCTGGGAAACTCTGGAATGGGAGGGCAGGGAAGGACAATGCCAAAAATGATGATTATCCTTCAAAAAATGGGGATTTATTCCAAAATATCCCAAAAACCAGGCTGGAATTGGAGGGCAGGGAAGCACAATGCCAAAAATGATGATTATCCTTCAAAAAGTGGGGATTTATCCCAAAATATCCTCCCTAAGGCGAGACAGGGGGTAAAGATGGAGACAATCCCAGTTCTCCCAGTTCCTCCTGCTGTTCCATGCACCGATTCCGCCATTTTTTTAGAGAAAAAAGAGCCAGATTTCCCTCCAATCCCATGGGCGCACACGAGGCCATAACGCCTCCCTTATCCAGTTCCCAAATCCCTCCGAACGATCCCATTAATTGCTCTTCCCTCCCTTTTCACAGGAGCTTTTCCACTCCAAACTCATCCCATTACGGCTCCGAGCTCATCCCATTACGTCGTTTCCCATTTTCCTCCTCGCCCATTAAAAGCCAGAATTGAGCTTTTAGTCCCGGCTCCAAATGGCACAAATCCGTCTCCATCGATTCCCTGGAATGTTCTGCCTCTAAAAGGTTCCCAAATGTGCCGGGAACGTGGCGTTTTCCTCCTTTGCAGCCCAATTCCAGCCGGCATTCCAAACAATGGGAGGTTCCATGGAATTTTTGTTCCCTTTCCTCGGGAAAAGCTTGGCTGCGCCTCCTCCACCTTTGGGGTTTCCACCACAGCGGGGTAAAAATGAGGGAAAAAAGGCCGATTTTTCACTGTTTTCCCACAAAATTCCCGAATTCTGGGTGTTTTGCAGCCGCTGTTGGTGCAAACGCAGCCCCAGCTCCGTGCTGGAAGCAGCCACAGGGAGAAGGGACACAGAGCAATTCCCACTTCCCAAATTAATGCCCTAATTCCAGGCCCTGCTAATTAAACTCCTTCCCGGGCCAGAGGACAGAGGAAGTGGAGCAGATCCCAAAATCCGGGACGCTGCTGCCACTGGAGCGACCCCAAAAAGGAGGCTGGGACGTCAAAGGCGCCCTCAGGGAGGCGTCCCCCATTCCAGAGGCTTGGAAAAGCTCCAGGACGGGCTGGGATTTATGGAGCAGCTCAAGGAGATTATGAAATCCCACCTGGGACACGGGGATGGCACAAAACCCATCCCAGCCAGGAAAACTCTTGGGATGAAGTCAAAAAACCCTTCCTGAAGTTTTCCCCCAAAAAATTCCTTACAGAGCACAAATCCCTCTTAAAAATATCCTTTAAAATCAGCATTCCCAAAAATTAAAGTCCCATTGGGGACACACCAGACTTCCAATGGGAAGAGAGGGAGAAGAACTGCGGGATGAATCCCAGATTTCCTTCTCCAAACCAGGATCTCTGCTCCTCTGGGATTGAGCCCCCAACCAGGGGAGGATTAGGTTTTGGAAAACTCTTTTTTCCCTGATTTTAGGTGGAAAAAACATGGAAAGGAGCAGTGAGAAGAGTCCAAGGAACCTCTTCATCCCAGGATCCACCTCAGCTCCCACATGTTCCCAAAAAGCCACAGGTGAGGTCCAACCTGGAGCAAACCCATTCCTGAATTCCCAATTTATTTGGCTGCAAAAATTAAGGGGAAATTTAAAAAAAAAAAAAAAAAAAAGGAAGGAAGGAAAATAAAGGAAGAAATTGGGGAAAAAAAATAAAGGGAAATTTTTTAAAAAAAGGAAAAAAAGGGGGAGAAAACTGGGAGGGAAAAAGGAAATTCCATAAATAATGGGGAAATTTAAAGAAAAAAAAAGGGGGGGGGAAGGGGGTATTAGAAAAAAAAAATAAAGACAAATTCCATAAATAATGGGGAAATTTTTTTTAAAATAGGGAAAAAAAAGGGGGGGAATTGGAAAAAAATAAAGCGAAATTCCAAAATAATGAGGAAATTTGAAAAAAAAAAAAAAAGAAAAAAAGGGGAGAATTAGAAAAAATAAAGGGAAATTCCAAAGATAATGGGGAAATTTTTAATAAAAAAGAGGGGAAAAAAAGAGGGGAAATTGGAAAAAATAAAGGGAAATTCCATAAATAATGGGGAAACTGCAAAATTTAAGCAGAAATTTTAAAATTTACATGGAAACTGCCAAAAGCAGCCGCCTCGCGCAAGGAAAATCCTCTTTTCTGGCTCCTTGGGGAAGGATTTGTGGATCCTGCCGAGGTCAAAGCAGGGCTTAAATCCAGCCTGGGCTGAGCTTAACTCCCTGTCCCCAATTCCTGCTGCCAAACTCTCCTCCTTTGTTTTCTTTGGAAAACATTTGAGTTGAAAGGGTTTGGGGGCAGCCCCAAATCTGAGCATCCTAAAAACCTCAGGATCATAAAAATCTCCACGGGATAAAAACCTCGGCATCCCAAAAATTCCCCAGGGATGAAGAAAAGCGGGAAAACACAGAATTTCCAGGCGATAAATGGATTTTTCTCCTTTTTTTCCCCCCTCCTGCAGAGCGGAATTGGCAATACTTTCCTGGAATAAAAGGAAGGGATTCAGCAGAGCCTGGATTTTCCTGGACACACCCAGAGGGAATTTTTTCCCTTTTTCCCAGATCAGCTCTGACTCCTGGATGTAAACGGGAGAAAAACGGAAACAAATTGGTGGCGATGTAAAACAAGGAGTGGGATTTCCTCCCATGGCTCCTTCCCTCCTCCCTCTGCGGCTCCAAAAATCCCGAATCCATCCCAAATCTAGGCATTGATCCCTCGTCAATCACCGCAGAGATGTTTAAGTGCTTCGCTGGCTGGGATTCAGTGGGAATTTTTAGCTTTTATGGGGCTTTTGGGAATCCACGGGAGGGGTTTTTTATCCTTGGACACGTAATGGGAGCATCAAGGATGGGGCAAATCCAGGGAGGATTTCCAGGGAGTCCTGAAGAAGGAAAAGTCCTTGGAATGAGGAAATCCAGGGCAGGGATATTTGAATTATACATGGGGATTTAAATATGGATGGAAATAAATCCAGCGGGAAGTGGGAGAGGAAGGAAAGGAGGATTAAACCAAAACGCTCCCCAAAATTCCTTATTTTATCCCAATCCATTGGGATTTTAGCTCCGTCTTGGAGTATCACAGCCTTCACAAGGGAAAAATTCCTTTTTCCTGTTATTTTCAGCTTTTCCCTTTCTCCCTTTCCCTGCAAGGTCCTGATTCCCAAATTTTCCCAGGAAAAAAGGGGGGAAAAGGCCCAGGAGCTCTTCCCAAATGATCCCCAAGGCGGAGGAAGGGACAACTCGGACTGGAAAATCCCAATATTCCTTTTTTTTTCTCCCACAAAAGGGTTAATCCAGCTAAGAAAGAAAAAAGGGGGAAAAAAATCCACTAGAGCCATTCCATTCCATCCCTCTGGGCGGATAAATGCAGGAAAATTACCCGGAGCAGCTCGATGACCCCGAGTTATTTCCAGGCAATTTCGGGGGATAACGGTGATTACGGACAAGAACAAGGAAGGGCAAACGATCCCGGATCCCAGATCCCGGATCCTGGATCCTGGCAGGACACGGAGGAGCTGAGCAGCTCCTTCCACAGGGAACAGCGAATTCGGAACCTCTGGAATGCTTCCCTTGGTTTGGAAACCTGGTGGAAAAACCAAGTCTGGGGCATGGAAGGGGGGAAATTGTTGGAATTAGGGGGTTTGGAGTGCTGGGAATGTGTTCCCATGGATTGATGCTCCACTCAGCATTCCCTGAGTGTTCCTCAGCCTCTGTTCCAGACCCAATTCCCAAAAATTTTTTTTCCATAAAAATCAGAGTTTATTTCCAAGTCCCATTTCCTGGACAATCCAAGATATCAGGTTTTTTATTTCCCTGGAAAACCCCACCGTATCCAAGCCCAAGGAAACCGGAGAACATCGGGATGGGATAGGATGGGGAATACAGGAAGCCAAGAAAAACATGGAATTTGGGAAGCACTGCCCCATCCCCACTCCGGCTTTCTCCAAGCCTCCCACGGGGCCTCTCCTTTGGATGGCGGAATTCCCCTGTCTCCCTATCCAAGGAATAATTTAATTAACTTGGAGAAACGTAATTAATTTTAATTGTGGGCGATAATTCATTGTTTCATGGGATATTAATAATTGTATTTGGGAAATCGGAGTGCCTGGGAAGTGCCCTGGAACATCCTAATTAACAGCTCGGGCGGGAAGCGTTTAATTGGAAACGTTGGGAAATTGGTTCTGCTCCCCAGGGCCGGAATCCGGGACCTGAGGACACAGAAAAGGAGGAAGAGAGGGAGCTTGGGCTGCTTCCCAAATCCCAATATCCACCTGGATATTCCTTTTTCCTGGATTTTTGGCTCCCAGCCCACTGCCCCCGGGAATTTTGGGATGGGAAAGGGGTTTTTTCCATGTTTTCCGCTGTTCTCGTAACAGTCTCAAGCACCTGAAAATCCCATTTCCATCAAGGAATTACAGGCTTGGAATTTCCAGCTGCCTCGGAAAGATGGGAAAGGACCCCCCGTGGAACTGTTCACATTCTTGGAGTGGGATCAGCCTCGGGAAGGATTTGTCCTCCGATTGCTCCATCTGCACCTCAGGAAGATGCGATTCCAATGCCTCTAAAATCCAGTGGGGTGGCGGAAAAGCAGGATGTTGGTGGCTGGAAAAGGCTGATGGGCATCTCCCAAATCCTCATCCTTAAGGATGAGGCGTGGGAATGGGCCAAATCCATGGAAAATTGCAGGGATGGGGTTAAGGAAGGGGGGAAATCCCTCTGAAATCCAGTGGGGTGGTGGAAAAGCGGGATCTTGGTGGCTCTGCCAGCTGGAAGAGGCTCATGGAGACCTCTCAAATCCCCATCCTTGAGGATGAGGGATGGGAATGGGCCGGATCCAGGAAAATTGCAGGGATGGGGTTAAGGAAGAGGGGAAATCCCTCTAAAATCCAGTGGGGTGGTGGAAAAGCAGGATCTTGGTGGCTTTGCCAGCTGGAAGAGGCTCAAGGACACCTCCCAGACCCTCATCCTTGAGCATGAGGGGTGGGAATCAGCCAAATCCATGGAAAATTGCAGGGGTGGGGTTAAGGAAGGGGGGAAATCTCTCTAAAATCCAGTGGCTCCAAATAAATTAGGGAATTCCTCTAACTTCTTAATGGGAGGAAACTGGGAGCAGCTGGGCACCGAAGCGACTCGAGCCTTAATTATTCCTCATCCTCGACCTCCTTGAGGAATTCCAGCATCCACGGGGGGGATCCTCTGGCATCCGGGTGGGCTGATGGATGCAGGACCAACCAGCGGCTCCCAACCCTTGGGAATTCATCATGGAAATGTGGGAATTGCTCCGTAAACTCTTGGAGCCCCCAGTAAAAAAATTAATCGCTGACAGCCCTGCCAGGTAAACACAGCCAAGAAAACAGGGATTGGGAATGGAGAGGGGGAAATGATCCCACAAAATCTTCGTTTTCCTGGTTTTTCCCAGGAAAAAAAGCTCGGGAAAGGAGTGACGCCTTCCAGCCGCGTTCCAGACTCATCCAAGGATTGTCGGCATCCAGCAGCTCCATCTCCCCCAGGAGAAAGGCGAGGGGGGGTTATTTTAAATCCCGTTCCTCCCCTAATCCATGTGATGCTAATCAGGGATCCGGCCCCTCGGGAATCAATGATTAATGGAGTTAAATATAGTGGGAGCTTGCCGGGGTAAAATTAGGAGCCATGCATAAAACATCACAGCTCCTCGTTAGCGCCGCTAATTACGCTAATGGGGGGTGTTTGCGCAGGGCCCAGAATTAGGGATGGACCTCCCGACCTCCTCCCAGCTGCCCGGCTCCAGGGTGGAGCTGGGAAAGAGCCCAGCCGGGAGCCTTAATGAGGACATAATTAGCGCCCAATTAATGAGCAGGGGTGGGGGTGAAGCGGGGCACGGACGTGCTGGAGACCAAGGGGGTCCTGGGATGGGTTTGCCCCACTGACCGGGGGGTTTGGGGGCTGAGGGTTGGCGTGGTCCAGCATTCCTAAGGATTGGGATGAGGGTTTTCCTGTATCCTGATGGGGTGGTTGGGATTGACATCGTTATGGGGTTCCATCACTATGGGTTGGCCATGGGGTCAAGCACCATTAGGGGTTGGTTTCGATCAGCAGTCTGGTCACAGATCCCGTTCCCAAGGATCAGGATGAGGGTTTGGTGCAGCACATGGCCCCTTATCCCAATGGGATGGTTGGGATTGACATCGTTATGGGTTTCCACCACTATAGGTTTGCAATGGGGTCAAGCATCGCTATGGGTTGGTTTTGACCAGCAGTGTGGACATAGACCCCATTCCCAAGGATTGGGATAAGGGTTTGTTGCAGCACCTNAAGTGCCCTGGAACATCCTAATTAACGGCTCGGGCGGGAAGCGTTTAATTGGAAACGTTGGGAAATTGGTTCTGCTCCCCAGGGCCGGAATCCGGGACCTGAGGACACAGAAAAGGAGGAAGAGAGGGAGCTTGGGCTGCTTCCCAAATCCCAATATCCACCTGGATATTCCTTTTTCCTGGATTTTTGGCTCCCAGCCCACTGCCCCCGGGAATTTTGGGATGGGAAAGGGGTTTTTTCCATGTTTTCCGCTGTTCTCGTAACAGTCTCAAGCACCTGAAAATCCCATTTCCATCAAGGAATTACAGGCTTGGAATTTCCAGCTGCCTCAGAAAGATGGGAAAGGACCCCCCGTGGAACTGTTCACATTCTTGGAGTGGGATCAGCCTCGGGAAGGATTTGTCCTCCGATTGCTCCATCTGCACCTCAGGAAGATGCGATTCCAATGCCTCTAAAATCCAGTGGGGTGGCGGAAAAGCAGGATGTTGGTGGCTGGAAAAGGCTGATGGGCATCTCCCAAATCCTCATCCTTAAGGATGAGGCGTGGGAATGGGCCAAATCCATGGAAAATTGCAGGGATGGGGTTAAGGAAGGGGGGAAATCCCTCTGAAATCCAGTGGGGTGGTGGAAAAGCGGGATCTTGGTGGCTCTGCCAGCTGGAAGAGGCTCATGGAGACCTCTCAAATCCCCATCCTTGAGGATGAGGGATGGGAATGGGCCGGATCCAGGAAAATTGCAGGGGTGGGGTTAAGGAAGGGGGGAAATCCCTCTGAAATCCAGTGGGGTGGTGGAAAAGCAGGATCTTGGTGGCTTTGCCAGCTGGAAGAGGTTCAAGGACACCTCCCAGACCCTCATCCTTGAGCATGAGGGGTGGGAATCAGCCAAATCCATGGAAAATTGCAGGGGTGGGGTTAAGGAAGGGGGGAAATCTCTCTAAAATCCAGTGGCTCCAAATAAATTAGGGAATTCCTCTAACTTCTTAATGGGAGGAAACTGGGAGCAGCTGGGCACCGAAGCGACTCGAGCCTTAATTATTCCTCATCCTCGACCTCCTTGAGGAATTCCAGCATCCACGGGGGGGATCCTCTGGCATCCGGGTGGGCTGATGGATGCAGGACCAACCAGCGGCTCCCAACCCTTGGGAATTCATCATGGAAATGTGGGAATTGCTCCGTAAACTCTTGGAGCCCCCAGTAAAAAAATTAATCGCTGACAGCCCTGCCAGGTAAACACAGCCAAGAAAACAGGGATTGGGAATGGAGAGGGGGAAATGATCCCACAAAATCTTCGTTTTCCTGGTTTTTCCCAGGAAAAAAAGCTCGGGAAAGGAGTGACGCCTTCCAGCCGCGTTCCAGACTCATCCAAGGATTGTCGGCATCCAGCAGCTCCATCTCCCCCAGGAGAAAGGCGAGGGGGGGTTATTTTAAATCCCGTTCCTCCCCTAATCCATGTGATGCTAATCAGGGATCCGGCCCCTCGGGAATCAATGATTAATGGAGTTAAATATAGTGGGAGCTTGCCGGGGTAAAATTAGGAGCCATGCATAAAACATCACAGCTCCTCGTTAGCGCCGCTAATTACGCTAATGGGGGGCGTTTGCGCAGGGCCCAGAATTAGGGATGGACCTCCCGACCTCCTCCCAGCTGCCCGGCTCCAGGGTGGAGCTGGGAAAGAGCCCAGCCGGGAGCCTTAATGAGGACATAATTAGCGCCCAATTAATGAGCAGGGGTGGGGGTGAAGCGGGGCACGGACGTGCTGGAGACCAAGGGGGTCCTGGGATGGGTTTGCCCCACTGACCGGGGGGTTTGGGGGCTGAGGGTTGGCGTGGTCCAGCATTCCTAAGGATTGGGATGAGGGTTTTCCTGTATCCTGATGGGGTGGTTGGGATTGACATCGTTATGGGGTTCCATCACTATGGGTTGGCCATGGGGTCAAGCACCATTAGGGGTTGGTTTCGATCAGCAGTCTGGTCACAGATCCCGTTCCCAAGGATCAGGATGAGGGTTTGGTGCAGCACATGGCCCCTTATCCCAATGGGATGGTTGGGATTGACATCGTTATGGGTTTCCACCACTACAGGTTTGCAATGGGGTCAAGCATCGCTATGGGTTGGTTTTGACCAGCAGTGTGGACATAGACCCCATTCCCAAGGATTGGGATAAGGGTTTGTTGCAGCACCTGGTCCTGTATCCCAATGGGGTGGTTGGGACTGACATTGTTACGGGTTTCCATCACTATGGGTTCACCATGGGGTCAAGCACCACTATGGGTTGGCTTTGGCCAGAGGTCTGGCCACAGATCCAGCATTCCCAAGGATTGGGATGAGGGTTTGCTGCAGCACATGGCCCTTTATCCCAATGGAATTGGGTTTGCCAGGGGGCCACCACCATTATGGGTTGGCTTTCCCCGGTGGCATGGCCATAATTCCAACATCTCCTTCCGCCATGGCCACCATTGCAATATATGTCATTCCATCAACCCCTCCCAGCATGGCCATCATTCCAACATCCATCATTCCAACATTCCCTTCCACAATGGCCACCATTCCAACATCCATCATTCCACCACCATCATTCCAACATCCATCATTCCAACATCCGTCATTCCACCATGGCCATGACTTCCAACATCCATCATTCCAACATCCATTATTCCAGCATGGCCATCATTCCAACATCTGTCATTCCAACATCCCCTTCCAGTGTGTCCACCATTCCAACATCCCCTTCCACCATGGCCATCATTCCAACATCCATCATTCCAGCATCCCCTCCCACTGTGGCCAGCATTCCANACAATGGCCACCATTCCAACATCCATCATTCCACCACCATCATTCCAACATCCATCATTCCAACATCCGTCATTCCACCATGGCCATGACTTCCAACATCCATCATTCCAACATCCATTATTCCAGCATGGCCATCATTCCAACATCTGTCATTCCAACATCCCCTTCCAGTGTGTCCACCATTCCAACATCCCCTTCCACCATGGCCATCATTCCAACATCCATCATTCCAACATCTGTCTTCCAACNTCCATCATTCCAGCATCCCCTCCCACTGTGGCCAGCATTCCAACATCCATCATTCCAACATCCGTCATTCCAACATCCATCATTCCACCACACATCATTCCAACATCCCCTTCCAGTGTGTCCATCATTCCAACATCCATCATTCCAACATCCACCATTCCAACATCCATCATTTCACCATGGCCATCATTCCAACATCCACCATTCCAACATCCACCATTCCAACATCCTTTCCAGCATGGCCATCATTCCAACATCCACCACTCCAACATCCATCATTCCAACACCCCCTTCCAGCATGGCCTGTAAATCGCTGTTTCCTCAGCCCAGCTTCCCGAAATCTCCCAAAATCCCATGAAATCCCGCAGCTCCCGGCCTTGCCGTTTCCCGCGTCATCTCCCAGCCCCCTGGTCATTAATTATCGCCAAAGAAAGCGATTCTGAAGCCCAAATCCGGCGGGACAAGGAGGGGGAAGGCGAAGCCGTCAACGTTTCCGAGCGGTTCCTCCAAAGCCAGCGCAGGGAACACAAATCTGGCTGTAATTAATCCCATTATCTTGGGAAGAGGGAGTTGCAGAGTGCTCAGAGGGTTGTCAAAAACCGGGAATCCGGGCAGGATGAGCCTTTGGGGGAGTTTAAGCTCAGACAGGCACCAGCTCAAAGCCGGTTTTGAGGGAGATTGGAGTGACAGGGAAATAAAGACGAGAGGACTCCAGCCTGGAGCAGGAAAATCTGGGAGTGATTAATCCACTGCCCTTTTCCTTATGGAATGAGACAAAAATATCCCGAAAAGGCCTCGGGAGCAGCTCCGTGTTGCTGCATTCCCTGTAAAGCCCAAGCCAGAGGCTGGGATTGGGATGGAATGTGGGACATCTGTGCGTCTCCTGCCCGAGGATCCGCATCCCACCCTGCGGAGCTGTGCCACATCCAAAGGATCCTTCAGGAGAGGCGTTTTGGGGCAGGAAAGCCTTTTCCAGCGAGTCAAAGGGGATGAGGTTGGAATTCCAGAGCCAGAGCACAGATCTGGAATGTTCCCAGCTCCCTCAGCTTCTCCCCTTGGCACCCTTTGCTGGCAGAGCCCAATTCCCAGGAAGAGCACGGAACAATGATCCCTGATTGAGGCAGCTGCCTCAGATCCCGAAAACCGGGAAAACTTTTCCCGGCAGCTCCAGATCCCGGGAACAAGACCTGGTGCATTTCATGTCCATCTTTTCCATCCCGACTTCCCACCAGACCTGGAATGTTTCACGTCCATCGTTTCCATCCCAAGTTCCCACCAGCACACGGATGGAGCCAGAGAGGAGTTTCCATGGAAGTCCTTCCTCGGGAAGAGTGGCCAGGAGGACAACCCTTGGAATTCCCTCTGCATCTCTGTTGTTAGTCCAGGAGAGCATGGAGAGCTGGGGGTGAGTCGGGATGAGTGGGACAGGCACCTCCTCAGCAGGGATTGGAAAATTTGGGAAGGGCAAATCCTGCTCAAAGAGGGGAAAACCTCATCCAAGGGGGAAAACCTCATCCGAGGGCAGCCTCTGCTCACGGGAATGCTCTGTCCACTCCAGGGGCAAAATATTCCTGGATTTCTCCCCTAAAATTGGCTCTGCTCCCTAACAACCCACACTGGAAATCCTGGGAAGGTTTTCCAAGTGGGATGAGCCCCCACAAGTCATGGATGTGCCCCTTCCTTGCATGGAATGCACGGAAACTCTGCCCACTCCAGGGCTGAAATATTCCTGGATTTCTCCCCTAAAATTGTCTCTGCTCCCTGTGAACCCACACTGGAAATCCTGGGAAGTTTTTCCAAATGGGATGAGCCCCCACACGTCCCAGTTTCCAACCCCTCACTCCACAGAATTCCCAGGAGCCGCTGCCGGGCACGGTTCCCGTGGATCAGCCCCCGATGCAGCGAACGTCGATTATTTTTAGCCGGGGCCGCGGAGCCGTTTGTGCGCGGGAATCAGACCATGAAATCCCTGGATATGGAGCATTCCCGCTTTCCGGCGCCCTGAGCAGCTGAGCTGTGCCGGGGCGAGACGTTAAAAGCCGGGAAGTGCCACTCGATGCCACCTGATGTCCCCAAGGCCGGGACAAACACGGCACCCCCCAGAGAGGCGGGAGCGGGGCCTGCCCTGAACTCAACCCCTGACCCAAATTCCCAGCTTGGAATGCTTCCCATGGAATCTGATCGGAGCCGGTTCCAGGCAGTGGTGGGAATGGATCCAGTTCCGGAATGAATTCCCGACTCCCTGGGCTGGGATTTCTCTGGCGCCGATGGAGAAGGTGGAAGCAGAGGAATGAGGGATGGATCTTCCCTCCATCCCGCCCCATTCCCAGTGGGAAAAAATGGGATTTGGAGGTTTTGAACTGATTTTTAGGATGTGCAGCTCCAGCGGGGCACATCCATATCCCAGAATTCCTGGATGGGTTGGAACGACCTTAAACCCATCCCATTCCATGGGAAACCTTCCGCTATTCCAGGTTGCTCCAAGCCCCATCTGACCCATCCTGGAGCATTCCCAGGGAAGCAGAACTCTTGAAATGCTGCCCCCAAACCCAGGGAAAGACCCCGAAGCTACAAACCAAGGAAACCACGGCGATTCCTACGGGATTTATTTCCACGCTTCCCCCTGTTTTCCTTTCCTCGGGAAGCCGAGCGGGCTCGGCTCCCAAATCCAGGGGGTTTTGGTACCTAAGATCCTCAAATTCACAGTCGGGAATGGAAGTGGATATTGCAGCCGGAGCCACTTTTTTGGGAGCTGCTCCCGCTCTTCCCGGCATTCCCAATATATACAGATTCCTTCTTTTTACAGGTAATAATGTACAGCCTATTTATAATCCAGGGATTTTCTATCTCTAGGGATCATCCACACACACACACACAGAGCTCCAGAGCTCGGTCCGATCCCGACGCCGGGAACCAGGAAAATCCCACCGCTCCCAACTCTCTTTTCCCAGCAGAACCGCTGGATTTGGGGGAAAACCCCGCGCTTTTCCCGGGTTTTTTTCCTCGCAGCGGGTGAAGCCGCTTCCGGGAATTTGGGGGATTCCTGAGGTAGGAAATTCGGGAATTCCAGGCACGGGGTCACAGCGCCAGTGGGAGCTGCCAGATGAGCAGGGAGCTGTCGGCAGCTCCAGAGCGGCGCGCGGATTCTGCCCGGAAATCCCGGTATCCGCGGCCTCCGGAGACGATGGCCACGGAGGAGATTTCCTTGCGGGGGGAATCGCGGGAGCAGGGCCGGCTCCGCACCCAAATGTCGGGATCGTCGGCCAGCTCATAGATGGATCCGTCCTCCTCGGCGTGTCCCGGCGTTCCCGGCGGTGCCTCCCGCACGGAGAGCAGCTGCCCGGGCAGGTGGGACGTGGAGCGCAGCCGGTATTGTAACAAAATCCCTTTTTTCCGCATTTCCCGCGGCGGGAGCCCCTCCGGATCCGGGGATTTTTCCTCCTCGCTCTCCTCATCCTCGTCCTGCTCGGCCCGGAGGGCGTCGGGGGCCAAAGTGCTCAGAGCTAGCGTCAGGAACTGCACGGGGCCAGCGTGGCCGTTCAGGGACACCATGCCCTTCCCTGGAAAACAGTGGGATTGGGCTGGGAATGGGTTGGGAATGGGCTGGGAATGGGCACTGTTTATCAGGGAATAGCGTGGGAATGGAAACAGCAGGATCGGGCTGAGAACAGCCTGGGAATGGGTGCTGTTTCTCTGGGAATGGGCTGGGAAAGGCCTGGGAACGGGCTGACAACAAGCTGGGAATGAGCCCGGGAATGAGCCTGGGAATGAGCCCAGGAATGGGCTGGGAATGGGCTGGGAACGGGCTGGGAGTGAGCCCAGGAATGAGCCCAGGAATGGGCTGGGAACAGCCTGGGAATGGGTTGGGAACGGGCTGGGAATGGGCACTGTTTATCCAGGAACAGCTTGGGAATGGGTTGGGAACACCCTGGGAATGGGCACTGTTTACCTGGGAATAGCCTAGGAATGGAAACAGCGGGATCGGGCTGAGAACAGCCTGGGAANTGGGAATGGGCTGGGAATAGGCTGCGAATGGGCACTATTTATTTGGGAACAGCCTGGGAATGGAAACAGCGGGATTGGGCTGGGAACAGCCTGGGAATGGGCTGAGAATGGGTTGGAACAGCCTGGGAATGGGCACTGTTTCTCTGGGAATGGGCTGGGAATGGCCTGGGAATAAGCCCAGGAATGAGCCCGGGAACGGGCTGGGAACAGCCTGGGAACAGCCTGGGAATGGGCTGGGAATGGGAGCTGTTCCTCTGGGAATGGTGCTATTTCCCTGGGAATGGAGCTGTTTATTTGGGAATGGGAGCTTTTTCCCGGGGAATGGAGCTGTTTATCCAGGAATGGGCGCCGTTTCTCCAGGAATAGGAGCTGTTTCTCTGGGAATGGGTGTTGTTTCTCTGGGAACACTGTGGGAATGGCGCTGTTTCTCTGGGAATGGGTGGGATTGGGCACTGTTTCTCCAGGAATGGCGCTGTTTCCCTGGAAGGGCTCCGGGGCTCACCCGTGATTTTTGGGATGCCCTCCAGGCGCGGCACCGGGAGCAGGACAATGATTCCCAGATCCGTCCCCACCCAGAGCGAGCCCTGGCACAGCAGGAGGCTGGTGACGCGCACGAGCTTCTGCCCTGGAACGGGAACGGGAAAAATCCGGGATGAGGGAGAATCCCGAGGCTGAACTCCTGGCTGGTCATGGGGGTTTCCATAGGGAACAGCCTCTGGAATTCCCAGCAGCTCCCGGCAGCGAGTGGGAAGCGATGGAAATATGAATAAATGAAAAGAGGGAGGAGGAAAAAGCGGGAGAAGAGCGAGATTTCGACGGGAAGTGAATATTTTATGGAAAGGACTTAGTGCGGAGTCGGGAAAGCGATAAATCCAGGGAAAGAGAGAAATCCAGGGAGTAGGAGTTCATTAAGGAGCTGCCACATTCCAGAGGGTGAGGCAGCAGGAGTTCAGAAGGGATTTAATCCCAATGTTCCTGCCCGGGAACACAGGGATGGGAGGGATATCAGGATATTGGGATATGCCCAGGAAAAAGAGGGAAAAAGGGAAAGAACAGGGAATTACAGGAGGCTGATGCTCGGAAGTAATGAAGGGATTATGGAGCATCGAGGGATGGGATCAGGGCACAAAGTTGGAATCCAGGGATGGAATTCCAGGACAAAGTTGGGATCCAGGGATGGGATCGGGGCACAAAGTCGGGATCCAGGGATGGAATCCCAGGACAAAGTCGGGATCCAGGGATGGGATCGCAGGGACACAAATTCAGGATCCAGGGATGGGATCAGGGCACAAAGTCAGGATCTAGGAATGCAATCAGGGCACAAATCAGGGATGCAGGAATGGGATCAGGGCACAAATCTGGGATCCACGGATGCCCCAAGCGACACAAAGTCGGGATCCAGGGATGGAATCCCAGGACAAAATCAGGATCCAGGAATGGGATGAGGGCACAAATCTGGGATCCAGGGATGGAATCCCAGGACAAAGTCGGGATCCAGGGATGGGATCGCAGGGACACAAATTCAGGATCCAGGGATGGGATCAGGGCACAAATCCAGGATCCAGGGATAACCCAGGGCACAAAGTCAGGATCCAGAGGTGGGATCCCAGGATGAAGTTGGGATCCAGGAATGGGATCATGGGACAAAGTTGGGATCCAGGGATGGGATCAGGGCACAAATCCAGGATCCAGGGATAACCCAGGGCACAAAGTCAGGATCCAGAGGTGGGATCCCAGGATGAAGTTGGGATCCAGGAATGGGATCATGGGACAAAGTTGGGATCCAGGGATGGGATCAGGGCACAAATCCAGGATCCAGGGATAACCCAGGGCACAAAGTCAGGATCCAGAGGTGGGATCCCAGGATGAAGTTGGGATCCAGGAATGGGATCATGGGACAAAGTTGGGATCCAGGGATGCCCAGGGACACAATTCCCGCCCAGCTCCATCCAGGAAGCTCCAAGCCCAGCCCTTCCCACCTTCCCCATGGATCCATTAATTAACTCCCCTCATTAGTCATTAATTAGGATCTCAGTGGGCAGTGGGAAGATCCCATTCCCGAATTCCCTATGGATCCGTGAATTAATTCCTGCCCCTTCTTAGACTTGATTGGGCTCTCACTGGGCAGCAGGAAGATCCCATTTCTGAATTCCATGGATCCATTAACTAACTCACCTAATTGGCCATTAATTTCTCTCACTGGGCAGCAGGAAACTCCCTTTCCTGAATGGATCCCATGGATCCATTAATTAACTCCCCTCATTAGTCATTAATTAGGATCTCAGTGGGCAGTGGGAAGATCCCATTCCCAAATTCCCCATGGATCCATGCATCCATTAACTAATTCCCACCCCTCATTAGTGCCGATTGCTCTCACTGGGCAGCAGGAAACTCCCATGCCTGAATGGATCCCATGGATCCATTAATTAATTCCCCTCATTAGCCATTAATTGACTCTCACTGGGCAGCAGGAAGATCCCATTCCCAAATTCCCCATGGATTCATTAATTTCCCCATGGATCCACCAATCAATCCCCTTCATTAGTCATTAATTAGGCTCTCACCAGGCAGCAGGAAGATCCCATTCCCAAATTCCCCATGGATTCATTAATTTCCCCATGGATCCATCAATCAATCCCCTTCATTAGTCATTAATTAGGCTCTCACCAGGCAGCAGGAAGATCCCATTCCCAAATGGATCCCATGCATCCATTAATGAATTCCCGCCCCTCGTTAGTGCTGATCGGCTCTCACCAGCAGCAGGAAGATCCCACTCCTGAATTCCCCAGGGCCCCATTAATTAATTAACCCCCCCTAATTAGCGCTGATGGCTCACCGGGCAGCAGCAGCGTGGTGCGGGTGGCCACGTTGATCTCCTGGAGGTGCTCCAGGGTCTCCGTGTGGAAGAGGCGGATGGAGGATCCCGAGGAAAAGGCCATCCAGACGCCGCTGCCGGCGCGGACCATCTGCGCCACCGCCGCCTCGGGGTGTGCCTCGAACCTTTGCTGAGGCAATTCCCAACGTTCCCAACCTTCCCGGAATTCCCAGAATTCCCAACATTCCCACAATTCCCCTGAATTCCCACTCTTGGAATGCAGAGCTCCACTGAGAATTCAGCCCCCAGCCCTTCCCACCAGAATCCAGGCCCGCTCCAAGCCCCTCCTGGGGTTTTTTTGGGATTCCAGCCCTTTCTGACGCTCCAGGTTTATTCCCTTCCTTAATTCCAAACATTTCCAACATTCCTGGAATTCCCACAATTCCCCGAATTCCCGCTCTTGGAGTGCAGAGCTCCACTGAGAATTCAGCCCCCAGCCCTTCCCACCAGAATCCAGGCCCGCTCCAAGCCCCTCCTGGGGTTTTTTTGGGATTCCAGCCCTTTCTGACGCTCCAGGTTTATTCCCTTCCTTAATTCCAAACATTTCCAACATTCCTGGAATTCCCACAATTCCCCGAATTCCCGCTCTTGGAGTGCAGAGCTCCACTGAGAATTCAGGCCCCAGCCCTTCCCACCAGAATCCAGCCTCACTCCAAGCCCCTCCTGGGGTTTTTTTGGGATTCCAGCCCTTCCCAGTGCTCCAGGTTTATTCCCTTCCTTAATTCCAAACATTTCCAACATTCCTGGAATTCCCAACATTCCCAGAATTCCCAACATTCCCACAATTCCCCTGAATTCCCACTCTTGGAATGCAGAGCTCCACTGAGAATTCAGCCCCCAGCCCTTCCCACCAGAATCCAGCCTCACTCCAAGCCTCTCCGGGGTTTTTTTTGGGATTCCAGCCCTTCCCAGTGCTCCAGGTTTATTCCCTTCCTTAATTCCCAACATTCCCACAATTCCCGCTCTAGGAGTGGAGAACTCCACTGAGAATTCAGCCCTCCCAGGCCTCCCCACCAGAATCCAGCNAATTCCCAAAATTCCCAGAATTCCAACTCTGGGAGCAGAAAGCCCCACCAGGAATTCAGCTCCACCGAGAATTCAGCCCCCAGCCCTCCCTTCCGGAATCCAGCCATGCTCCAATCCCCTCCCGGGGTTTTTTTGGGATTCCAGCCCTTCCCGGCATTCCGAGTTTACTCCCTTCCCTAAAGGATTCAGTTCCCAAAATTCCCTCCCATATGGGATGAGACCTTCTGGGATGCGGCTCTGGAATAACCCAGGAGGGAATAAATGAATCCCACTTGGGTGGGGAATGGAAAAGTTGGGATGGGGGAAAAATGAGAGTGAAGGGATGGGATGGGGGGAAAATGGGAATAAAACGCTGGAATGGGCACAAAAAATGGGAATGAAAGGGTGGGATGGGGGAAAAACGGGAATGAAGGGTCGGGTTGGGCATTCCAAGGCTGGGATGAGGCTCTGGAGGGGGAATTCAGGGCTGAAACCACCCCAGGGCCCTGCAGAATTCCCAGGATTGCAACTCTGGCATTCTGCCCATTTCCATTTCCATTTCCATTTCCATTTCCATTTCCATTTCCATTTCCATTTCCATT
>VWZW01000880.1:24677-38690 GCA_013397115.1 Edolisoma coerulescens | reverse complement strand
AGGGATCCCACATCCCATAAACGCTCTGGAACACAGGGATAACAGTGAATGGGGTAACAAGGAATGGGATAACACAGAACAGGCACCAGCCCTGATCCCACACAGAGCAGCCAGGGGGATTCTGCATCCCATAAATCCCCTCTGGAATGGGATAACAGGGAATGGGATACGGGAATGGGATCAGGGAATGCACCAGCCACGATGCCACCTGGAGCAGCCACAGGGAGCCTGCATCCCATAATCCCTCTGGAACACAGGGATAACAGGGAATGGGATCTGGGAATGGGATAACACAGAATGGGATAACAGGGAATGGGAAAACATTGAAGGGGATAACACGGAATGGGATAACAGGGAATGGGATAACAGGGAATGGGATAATGGGGAATGGGATAAAGGAATGGGAAAACACTGAAT
This sequence comes from Edolisoma coerulescens, assembly GCA_013397115.1. Classification (NCBI taxonomy): domain Eukaryota; kingdom Metazoa; phylum Chordata; class Aves; order Passeriformes; family Campephagidae; genus Edolisoma; species Edolisoma coerulescens. The sequence goes on along the minus strand of VWZW01000880.1, from coordinate 38,273 downwards.
GGGATAACAGGGAATGGGATAACAGGGAATGGGAAAACACAGAACGGGATAACAGGGAATGGGATAACGGGGAATGGGATAACAGGGAGAACACGGAACACTCGGCACACCCGGGAAGCTCTGGGGGAAAGCGGAGCCCCCCAGGGGTCACCGGGAGCCCCTCCAGTGTCTCCAGAACCCCCCCAAGGGCCATTCCCACTTCCCAGCATTCCCAAAATTCCCTTTTCCCGCTGCAAAGGGTGCTGGAGCAGGGAAGGAGCGGCCACCTGCACCCCTGGGGCTCCCTGGAAAAGCCCAAATTCCCCTTTTTTTACTGGATTTGATCCTGAAGGGTCTGGGAGCAGCTCCCAGCCGGGATGGGGATGAACCCAACGGCAGCGGCCCCAATCCATCGTTACTCTCATTCTCTTTATTCCCAATCCCTGTTTTTTTTTACCCAAACCCTGATCCCAGGGATAAAGGAACCTTTGGGATGCTCCAAGCCCTGCTCCCAGCAAATCCCGATTTCCAGGGAAAAGGAGCGATTCCAGGGAAGCTTTTTCCTCCCAAAACAATCGGGATGAGGTTAAAAACTCCCCCCGCGGCTGCCACTTCAATTAATTCAAGTTAATTAACGTCCCTTTAATTGGCTCCCGGCGCTGCCATGATTCGGGAAAGGGGATGGCACAATCCCAAAAATCCGAATTTAGTGGGATTTGGTGGCTCGGGATTGAGCCAGGTGCCGTTTCTTGGAGCTTTTTCTGGAGAAAAGCCGGGATTCTGTCCAAAAAGTGCCTGAATTCCGCAGGATTCCCGGCTCTTTCCCACCCCCTAGCGATGAACGGAAGGAATTTCTCAATCCTGGCCAGGAATTCCTGGGAAAGAGGGATCGCAGCAAGACGGGACCTCAGCCTGAGCCAAATCCAGGGAAAACAACACCAAAACCACTGGAATGCACGGTATTTTCCACATGGGCAGGGTTGGAGGGAATCAACTCCATTTCCAGCCCCAAAAAGGGAATTTTGGGAAGCCAATTCCCATTCCTTGTGCATCCCATGCTGGATCCTGCAGCAACCCCTCTCCAGGGCCATTTTTCCCAACGTTTTCCCCCAAAACGACTTTGCTTTGGATCCACCACAGGAAAACTGGAAAATGCTGAGGGGAAAGGGGGAAAATACTGGGGGGAAAAAAGGCAAAAGGGGGATTTCTCCCCATTTCAGCCACAGAGAAGCTCTTGCCCCACGGGATTCCCGGGAATCCTCACCGTTATTCCTGGGAAAGGCGGCCACGCTGCCGTCCTGCAGCCCCGCGAACAGGAACTCCGGGCTGTGCCGGAGGCACAGGATGGGCAGCATTCCCGGGATTTTGCAGCTCAGCAGGCACGGTGTTCCCGAGTCCACGCCACCGTACACCAGGAGGCTGCGGAGGGAACGAGCCGGGAATTCTGGGATCGCCCCCAGAGCGGCACGGGGATGGATTCGGGATCATCACCGGGATCTGGGATCTCACCTCCCGTCCTGCAGCCCCAGGCACACGGCGGGGTGGGGGGGGTTGGGGGCTGGATCCGGGGGCATTCCTGGCTCGGCAGGATCCTCGGGATGCGGCTCCGGGATGAATTCCATGCACAGCACTGGGGCAGGCACCGGGAAGGATTTGACGGTGCGGGGCACGGAGCGGTTCAGGGAGAAGATCTCCACCTGCCCGCCCGCCCCCTCCTGCCCTCCTCCGACCTGCGGGGCGGGAAAAGCGGGAATGAGCCATCCCGAATCCCAAATGATTATCCCAAATCCCGGGGTTTGGGGTTGTGCTCACCCACAGGAAGCCCTGGGGCAGGGAGGTGCTGACGGCTGAGAATCCCAGGAGCGAGGAATGGACGGGATTGTGGACGGCAGCTCCGAGCTGCGGAGAGCATCCCGAGAGGCAGGGGGTCAGTGGGAATCCCAAAAAACTGGGATTCAGACACAATACAGCTGCTATTCCTGATTTTCCCCCCAGGATTCCATCAATTCCTGCTCTCACACCCAACTTTTCCAGCCCCTCCAGAGTGGGATTGGAGCCTTTCCTCCCAAAACCACGGATCAGAGGGAAACGGGATGGAGAACCCAAACAGGCAGGGGGTCAGTGGGAACCCCAGAATGTGGGATTCAGACACAGCCCAGCTGCTATTCCCAATTTTCTGGGCTGGATTGCCCCAATTCCTGCCCTGACACCCAACGTTTCCAGCCCCTCCAGAGTGGGATTGGTGCCTTTCCTCCCCAAAATGATGGATGGGAACAGGGGATGGAGAACCCAAATCAATCCCAAACAGGCAGGGGTCAGTGGGAATCCCAGAATTTGGGATTCAGACACAACCCAGCTGCTGTTCCCGATTTTCCCCCTTGGATTGCAGCAATTCCTGACCTCACACCCAACCTTTCCAGCCTCTTCAGAGTGGGATTGGTGCCTTTCCTCCCAAAATGATGGATCAGAGGGAAAGGGGATGGAGAACCCAAATCACCCCAAACAGGGAGAGGTCAGTGAGAATCCCAAAATTTGGGATCCAGCTGCTATTCCCAACCTTCCCTCTCGGATCACCCCAATTCTTGCCCTCACACCCAACTTTTCCAGCCCCTCCAGACCGGAATTCCTGCCTTTCCCGACCGGATCCGAGGGTGGGGGACGGCAGAGGGGCTGGCCCGGCTCTCACCTGCGGATCCAAGGCTTTGGAGGAAAAGGCTGGAATGTGGCAGGACAGGATGGGGCACCAGAACGGAGCTTTGCTCTTCTTGTCCTCATCGGGACAGAGCCAGCCCGGCTGGTTCTCCTCCCCTGCGGAAAACCGGGAGCGCTGGGATCAGCTGCACCCCCCAAACCCCTCCTTCGGGCTCCCAATCCACCGTTTTCCATGGATTCGGGATACGTCTCATCCCCTTCTCCGAATTCTTGAGGAAGCAAGGCAAAAAAATCCCCCGAAAACAAAAAAAAACCAGGAAAAAATTCCATCTTGATGTGTTCCCTCCCGTTTCCAGCTTGGGGAAAATTCCCAGATTTTAAAAATAGGGAAAAGCAAACCCAAAGTGTTAAAAAAATGGAGAATCCCGAAGGATTCCAGCCCGGAGCGGAGCGCTCCAAGGGAATTCCAGATTTTTGGTGTTTTCTTCCATGAAACTTCTTTGAGGGAGTTGGGATTGGGAACTGGCAGGAGGAGGGGCGGATCCTCCCTGATCCATCTCATTCCATGGAAAACGGGGCAGCGCTGGCATGGGAATTCCAGCCGGGAGCAGCAGATCCCAGGCACAGAGCCGGAATCAGCAATTCCCAGCAATCCCAAAAAACAAATAATATCCAGAAGTCCCCAAATCTTCTCCAGAATCTCCAAAAACTTCTCCAAAAGTTCCCAAACTCCCAGAACTTCCCAAACTTCCCAAACCTTCTCCAGAACCTCCCCAATCTTTTCCAAACCTTCCAAACCTTCTCCAGAACTTCCCAAACCTCCAAAAGTTCCCAAACCTTCTCCAGAACTTTCCCAAACCTTCTCCAAAAGCTCCCAAACCTTCCCCAGAACCTCCAAAACCTTCTCCAAACCTCCCAAACCTTCTCCAGAAGCTCCCAAACCTTCCCCAGAACATTCCCAACCTTTTCCAAAACCTTCCACTCCCAAACTTGCCAAACCTTCTCCAGAACCTCCCAAATTTTCTCCCAAATGTTCTCCAAAAGCTCCCAAAACCCTTTTCAAAAAGCTCCCAAACCTTTTCCAAAGCCTCTCAAACCTTCTCCAGAACTTCCCAAAACCTTCTCCAAAGGCTCCCAAAACTTCTCCAGAACCTCCCAAACCTTCCCCCAAATGTTCTCCGAAAGTTCCCAAAAACCTCAAAAAGTTCCCAAACCTTCTCCACACTTCTCCAGAACCTCCCCAAAACCTCCCAAACCTTTTCCAAACCTTCCCCAAAACCTCCCAAACCTTCTCCCAACTGTTCTCCAAAATCTCCAAAAAACCTTCAAAAGTCCCCAGAAGCCTTCTCCAGAACCTCCCAAACCTTCTCCAAACCTCCCCAACCTTCTCCAAAAGCTCCCAAACCTTCTCCAAAGCCTCCAAACCCCCAACCTCTCGAACCTTCCCCAAAATCTCCCAGAACTTCTCCAGAACTTCCCAACCTTTTCCAAAACCTCCCCAAAACCTTCCCCAAACCTCCCCAACCTTTTCCAAAAACCTCCCAAACATCCAGAACCTCCCAGACCTTCTCCATCACCTTACTCCCAGTTTTCCCCCTGTCCCTGTTTGGCACCGACACCCCGTTCCCGCCCAGAACGCGGCTGTTCCCAGGAGATGGGGACTCACGCAGGCCGATCTTGGCCAGGTGCAGCCGGTTCACCCAGGAGATCTTGCTCAGGGGGTTGGGGGTGATGAAGACCACCATGACACTGATGGGGCGGCCGGACCTGTGGGGACACAGCCTTCAGCCTCCTCCTCACCCTCCTCCTCATCGTTATCTTCATCCTCATCCTTATCTTCAGCCTCCTCATCCTCCTCTTCCTTCTTCTCCTCCTCCTCTTCCTCCTGCTCCTCATCCTCCTCTTCCTTCTTCTCCTCCTCCTCTTCCTCCTGCTCCTCATCCTCCTCTTCCTTCTTCTCCTCCTCCTCTTCCTCCTGCTCCTCATCCTCCTCTTCCTTCTTCTCCTCCTCCTCTTCCTCCTGCTCCTCATCCTCCTCTTCCTTCTTCTCCTCCTCCTCTTCCTCCTGCTCCTCATCCTCCTCTTCCTTCTTCTCCTCCTCCTCTTCCTCCTGCTCCTCATCCTCCTCTTCCTTCTTCTCCTCCTCCTCTTCCTCCTCCTCATTCTCATCTTCACTCTCCTGCTCCTCCTGCTCCTCATCCTCCTCCTCACCCACATCCTCCTCCTCCTTATCCTTATATTCATCCTCATCATCATCATCATCCTCCTCCCGCTCTTCATCCTTATCCTCCTCATCCACATCCTCCTCCTCCTTCTCCTCCTCCTCTTCCTCCTGCTCCTCATCCTCATCCTCCTCCTGCTCATCCTCATTCTCTTCCTCCTCCTCCTCATCCTCCTCTTCCTTCTTCTCCTCCTCCTCCTCCTCTTCCTCCTGGTCCTCATCCTCCTCCTCCTCCTCCTCCTCCAGGAGGGGGAAGAGCCCATCCCAGATTCCCGAACTCACTTGTCCGGCTTCCCGGGCAGCAGCAGCCGCAGGCGGCACTTATTGGCCGAGTGGATCTCCTCCTCTTTCACCTTCATCATCCTCTGCAGGGCCAGGCACCAGTCCTGCGCCACCGTCATGTTCAGGTTCTGGAGAACATCGGGAATCATCCAAACTGGCCGGGATCACCCCAAATCTCACCCGGAGGAGGAGCCCAGCAGCTCCCGAGGAGGTCCTGGTACCTGGTAGGTGCCATGCAAGGTGCTGACGAGCAGCGTGATCTGCTCCACCACAGCCAGGTCCTTCTGCAGGTCCTGCAGCTCCTGGAAGAGCCGCGGAGGGCCCAGGTAGACCTTATCTTCAGGGGGAAAAAACGGGATTTCAGGCCCACGGAATCCATGGGGCTGGAGAAGACTCCGAGATTGAGCCCAACCTGTGACCCAACACCATCAGAGATGGCCCCGAGCGCCACATCCGTTGTTCCTCAAACAGCTCCTTGGATGGTGGCTCCAGCACCTCCAAGAGTGGTGAAATCCCATAAAACCCCCCAAATCCCAGCCTAGGGAACGAGACCCCAAGCACCACATCCGTGACTCCACCACTTCCCAGAGTGCTGAAACCCCCCTAAAACCCACCAAATCCCAAAAACTCCCCAAATCCCATCCCATGAAGGTTCTCCCACCAGGAACGAGGCCCCAAGCACCACATCCACAACTCCACCACATCCCAGAGAGCTGAAACCCCACTCAAATCCCCCCCAAACCCCATCCAGCCGAGATCATCCTGCCAGGAATGAGACCCCAAACGCTTCATCCATTGTTCCTCAAACATCTCCAAGGATGACGGCTCCACCACCTCCAAGAGCGGTGAAATCCCATAAAATCCCCCAAATCCCAGCCTAGGGAATGAGGCCCCAAGCACCACATCCATGACTCCACCACCTCCCAGAGTGTTGAAACTCCCTAAAACCCCCAAATCCCATCCCAGGGAGGTTCTCCCACCACAAACAAGGCCCCAAGCACCACATCCACAACTCCACCACCTCCCAGAGCTCTGAAACCCCCCTCAAACCCTCCCCAGATCCCATTAAAGGCAGTCCATCCTGCCGGGAATCAGGGCTGGAGTGCCGTGTCCATCGTTCCTCGAATACCTCCAAGGATGGTGACTCCACCACCTCTAAGAGTGGTGAAATCCCCTCAAACCCCCCAGATCCCATCCCAGGGAGGCTCTCTCGCCAGTAATGGGGCCCCAACCGCTGTGTCTGCAGCTCTGCCACCTCTCAGAGCAGTGAAATCCCCTAAAACCCTCCAAATCTCAAAAGTCCTCCAAATCCCAGTCCATGAAGGTTCTCCCACCAGGAATGAGGGCTGGAGCACCGCATCCATGACTCCACCATCTCCAAGAGCAGTGAAATCCCATAAAACCCCCCCAGACCTCATCCCAACGAGCCCATCCCGCCGGGCCTGCTGCCGGAGCTCACTGTGGGCGGCCTGGCCGGCCGGCGCGTGCCTGCGGGCGCCGGCGTTGGCGCCGGCGGCGTTGTCCTTGTCGTAGGCGCCTCCGTCCTGCCCCACCTCCACCACCTGCACCTGCGGGAGGGCCGTGCTCCACTTCAGCACGTACTTGGGGCCCAGGGGCACCAGGCTGCTGATCTCCAGCTGGCCTCTGCCAAGGCAAGAATTCCCCGTCAGGAAAACCCCATATTTTCCCCCAAAAAAACGGTGTCCCCGAAGGCTGAGAGCTCCCCCCACCCCATGCAGGAACCCCCGAGCGTGGGGCACACGACACAGCACAGCACACCCGGCACCTTACCCTGTGGGCACTGGCCTGCCAAGGGGAGAAAGGAGGGGTTCAGTGGGATTTGGGGGTGGGACTTCCCCCCAAAAACCCTAAACTCGATGGGATCCCCCCCAAAAAGCCCAAATTCAATGGGATTCCCACCAAAAACCCCAAACTCAATGGGATTGCCCCAAAACCCCCAAACTCGATGGGATTCTCCCCCCAAAAAACCCAAACTCTATGGGATTTCCCCACAAAGCCCCTAAATTCAATGGGATTCCACCCAAAAACCCCAAATTCTATGGGATCTCCCCCCAAAAACCCCAAATTTGATGGGAATTCCCCCAAAACCCCAAACTCTATGGGACTGCCCTCCAAAACCCCCAAACTTAATGGGATTGCCCCAAAAAAACTCAAACTTGATGGGATTCCCCCCAAAACCCCAACTCCTATGGGACTGCCCTCCCAAAAACCCCAAATTCGATGGGATTCTCTCAAAAAAACCCAAATTCGATGGGACTTCCCCCCAAAAACCCCAACCTCTATGGGATCGCCCCCCCAAAAAACCCCAAATTCAATAGGATCCCTGCCAAAAACCCCAAACTCAATGGGATTTCCCCCCAAAACCCCAAATTCTATAGAATTTCCCCAAAACCCCAATGTTTTTAGGTTTTCCAAGGTTCCATCCCTCCCTGGGGTCGATCCCAAAAATCCCGCGGAGCCAATAGGGGTGGGAATGGGAAGGGCCTGTGTTGGGATCTCCAGAGGGATTTTGGGGCCAGATTTTGGGGTCAGATTTTGGGGCTGGGATTTGGGGCTGGGTTTCGGGGCCGGATTTTGGGCCAGGTTTTGGGGCCGGATTTCGGGGCCGGGTTTCGGAACCAGATTTCAGGGCCGGGTTTTGGGGCCATGTTTTGGAGCCAGGCTTTGGGGCTGGGTTTTGGGGCCACATTTTGGGGCCACGTTTTGGGGCCGGATTTTGTGGCCGGGTTTAGGGCTGGATTTTGGGGCTGGGTTTTGGGGCTGGGTTTGGGGTTGGGTTTTGGGGCTGGATTTCGGGGCACATACTTGAAGTTGATGTTGGCGCACACCAGGAGGTCGTTGAGCAGGAACACCTTGCGCTCCTTGGACTTGAGGAGCTGCCCGCGGTCCCCATACACCGTCTCCGTCAGCGTCTCGCACAGCAGCAGCTGCCGCTGCCCCGAGCTCAGCAGCTGCCAGGAAAATCCCGCAGGTGGTGATGGTTCCAACCTGGAGGTTCCACCCCGGAGCGGCAAATCCCAAACGTGGAGCCAGAATTGTCAATTCCCAGGGTCAGCAAAAAACGAAGCTTCCAAAAAAGGTCCCGAATCTTCCCCAGAACCTCCCAAAAACCTCCTCCCAAAGCTCCCAAAAACCTCCTCCAGAGCCTCCCAAGAACCTTCTCCAGAACCTCCCTGAAAACCTTCTCCAAAAGCTCCCGAACCTTTTCCAAACCCTCCCAAAAACCTTCTCCAGAAGCTCCCAAAATGTTCTCCAAAGCCTCTCCAATCTTCTCCAAAACCTCCCAAATGTCCTCCAGAACCTCTCCAGCCTTCCTCAAAACCTCCCCAACTTTCCCCCAAACCTCCAGAACCTCACAAAACCTTCTCCAAAAGCTCCTCAATCTCTTTCAGAATCTCCCCAAACCTTCTCCAAAAGGTCCCCAAAAGTCTCCTCCGGAATCTCCCAAAAACCTGCTCCAGAACCTCCCAGACCTTCTCCAAAAGCTCCCAAATCTTTTCTAAAGTCTCCTCAACCTTCTCTAGAACCTCCCCAACATCCTCCAAAGGCTCCTCAAAACCTTCTCCAGAACCTCACAGAACCTCCAAAAGCTCCCAAAAACCTTCCCCAAAAGCTCCCCAAAACCTTCTCCAGAACCTCCCCAAACCTTCTCCAAAAGCTCCCCAACGTCCTCCAGAACTTCCCACACCTTCTCCAAAAGTTCCCAAGGCCTTCTCCAAAAGCTCCCAAAAACATTCCCCAAAAGTTCCCCAAAACCTTCTCCAGAACCTCCCCAAACCTTCTCCAAAAGCTCCCCAATCTCCTCCAGAACCTGCCAAACACCATCCAGAACCTCCCCAACATCCTGACCCCAAATTTGGGTTGGTTTTCCATGATTTCCAAGGATTTCCTCCAGCTGGGAGCAGGAGTCCTGTGTACGGCACTCCGATACCAAATCCTTTGTACCCTGTGTATCCACCCACCCCCAGAGACCACCAGGGCCCTTTTTGGGGCCCTCTCCACCCCTGATCCTAATCCCAATCCCAATCCCAGGGCCGAGCCCGTGGGGGCCCAGCTCTGGGTTTGGCCACCAGGGCCGGGCCCAGCCCCATAAGTGTCACAACGAGGTTGCTTTGGGTTCCTTTTTTAAACACCCGGAGCTGCAAAATCCCGGGAACGAGACCCTGCAGATCCCTGAGGAAGAATTCCCCCATTCCACCCTTGAGGCCTCCAGAGCAAACAGGGATCCTGCTTCCCAAAAATCCTGATGTGGAGAGGAAGCTCCAAATCCAGAAGACCCCTGGGGAGGAATTTCCCCATCCTGACCTCAAAGCTTGGTTTGGATAACATCCTCTGGGAGAAAACTGGGATCCTACTTCCCAAAAACTCCGACGTGGAGAGGAAGCTCCAAATTCCAACCAGCAGATCCTTGGGGAGGAATTCCCCCATTCCACCCTCAAGGCTTGGTTTGGACCAACATCCTCTGGGAGAAAACGGGGGATCCTGCTTCCCAAAAACCCTGATGCCAGGAGGGAGCCCCAAATCCCACCCAGCAGATCCTTGAGGAGGAATTCCCTCATGCCATCCTCAAGGCCTTCAGAGAAAACAGGGATCCTGCTTCCCAAAAACCCCAACATGGACAGGGAGCTCCAAACCCAAGCCAGCAGATCCCTGGGAAGGAATTCCCCCATTCCACCTGCCCAAGGCCTGGTTTGGGTCAACACCCTTTGGGAGAAAACTGGGATCCTGCTTCCCAAAATCCTTGATGTGGAGAGGGAGCCCCAAATCCCACCCAGCAGATCCTTGGGGAGGAATTCCTTCATGCCACCCTCAAGGCTTTCAGAGAAAACTGGGATTCTCCTTCCCAAAATCCTTGATGTGGAGAGGGGGCTGCGCATCCTACCCAGCAGCTCCCAATCCCTTTGAGGCTGAGAATGAGGAGGAGGATGAGAAGGAGGAAGAGGAAGAGGAGGAGGAGGATGACAATGAGGATGAGGAGGATGAGGATGAAGATGAGGATGAAGATGAGGATGAAGATGAGGATGAAGATGAGGATGAAGATGAGGATGAAGATGAGGATGAAGATGAGGATGAAGATGAGGATGAAGATGAGGATGAAGATGAGGATGAAGATGAGGATGAAGATGAGGATGAAGATGAGGATGAAGATGAGGATGAAGATGAGGATGAAGATGAGGATGAAGATGAGGATGAAGATGAGGATGAAGATGAGGATGAAGATGAGGATGAAGATGAGGATGAAGATGAGGATGAAGATGAGGATGAAGATGAGGATGAAGATGAGGATGAAGATGAGGATGAAGATGAGAATGAGGAAGATGATGAGGACGAGGATGAGGATGAAGACGAGGATGATGAGGAGGCCCCACCTTGTTGAGGCTGCTGCGGTCGCTGATGCTCTTGCTGAGCTGCTGCATCTCGGCCACTTGGTCAGCCAAGCGCTTCTGCTCGTTGAGCTTCTCCGCCAGCGTCTCCAGCTCGGTCAGTGCCAGCTGCAGGGACAGGCGGTCGGCGTGGCCCCGCGGGGTGTTCTTCAGCATGTCCTGGGAAACGGGAAAACCGGGAATGGTGGCAGCCCTGAGGAACCGGCTCTGCTTGGAGCTCCACCATGGGAGCACTGCAGGAGCCTCCAGCATCGGAGTTTGGAAGGTGATCTTTGGGATGGATCCAAAAATCCAACCAAGGTGCCCGCCCCGAAATGTGTCCCTGTCCTGCAGCACCCAACAAGGTGCTTCTCCAGAAGCTCCCAAAAACCTTCTCCAGAACCTCCTGAAACCTTCTCCAGAACCTCCCCAAAACCTCCTCCAGAACCTCCCAAAACCTTCTCCAAAACCTCCCCAAACCTTCTCCAGAACTTCCCAAAAATCTTCTCCAGAACCTCCTGAAACCTTCTCCAGAACCCCCCAAAAAGTTCTCCAGAACCTCCCCAATGTCCTCCAGAACCTTCCCAACCTTGCCCAGAACCTCTCAAAACCTTCTCCAGAGCCTCACTTCCCAAAACCTTCTCCAAAAGCTCCTCAAACTTCTCCAGAACCTCCCAAAAACCTTCTCCAGAAGCTCCCAAACATCCTCCAGAACCTCCCCAAAAGTCCTCCAGAACCTCCCTTCTCTCACCTGTAGGAGAAGGATGAACTGAGGGAACCTCTGGATGGGCTTCACCATCAGCCCATAGAGCGTGACGCGGTCAGCGCTGGCCATCTGCCGCTTCTGCCGGGGAAAAAGCCATAAAAAGGGGGTTTTTTGGGAAAAGCCGCAAATAAGGGTTTTTTTGGGAAAAGCGGAGCTGCGGGGCCACGGAGGGGCCATGCTGACCTTGAGGAAGTCGAGGAAGGCAGGTTTGGTCAGGCAGGCCTTCTTGATCAGCGACATGGCCGTGGTGAAGTTGTTGACATAGTCACTGTAGACATCCAGCACCATGGACTTGGAGAACTGGGAGAGGACAGGAGAGCGGGAATGGCTTGGGATCACAAAAAATGGGGTGGGAAAGTGCTGGGGGTGTCCCATCACTCCAGCCCTCCACCCATCCCTGGTGGGATCTCAAGGGATGTTTGGTGGTGATTCCTGGTTTTTCCTCCTACCAAGGCCATGAGTCCAGCACCATGGGCTTGGAGAACTGGGAGAGGACAGAAAAGCTGGAATGGTGTGGGGCTTCCCAAAAAATGGGGTGGGAAAAGCATGGGGTGCTGGGGGTGTCCTAATTCAGGCTCCATCACTTCAATCCTCCATCCATCCCTGGTGGGATCCCGGGTGAGATCCCAGGGGAGGTTTGGTGGCAATTCCCAATTGATGAGATCCCAGGGGAGCCTTGAGGGCAATTCCCAGTTTTTTATGAGATCCCAGGGGAGGTTTGGGAGTGATCCCAGGGGAGCTTTGGTGGCAATTCCCAATCTCTGATGGGATCCCAGGGAAGGCTTTTTGGCGATTCCCGGTTTTTTATGGGATCCCAGGGGAGGTTTGGTGGCAATTCCCAATTGATGTGGTCCCAGGGGAGGTTTGGGGGTGATTCCCAGTTTGTGATGACATCCCAGGGAAGGAACCCAGGGAAGGTTTGGTGCCAATTCCCGATCCCCGATGAGATCCCAGGGCAGGTTTGGGCGTGATTCCCAATCCCTGATGAGATCCCAGGGGAGGCTTTTTGGCAATTCACAATCTCTGAGATCCCAAGGAAGGCTTTTCAGCGATTCCTGATCTCTGGTGGGATCCCAGGGAAGGATTTTTGGTAATTCCCGGTTTCTGATGAGATCACAGGGAAGGCTTTTTGGCAATTCCCAATCCCCGAGGAGAACCTCAGGAAGGCTTTCTGGCAATTCCCAATCTCTGATGAGATCCCAGGGGAGGTTTGGGGGCGATTCCCAATCTCTGAGATCCCAGGGAAGGATTTTTGGTGATTCCCCATCTCTGATGGGATCCCAGGGGAGGTTTGGGAGTGATCCCAGGGGAGCTTTGGTGGCAATTCCCAATCCCCGATGAGATCCCAGGGAAGGCTTTTTGGCAATTCCCAATCCCCAAGGAGAACCTCGGGAAGGCTTTTTGGCAATTCCCAATCTCTGATGGGATCCAGGGGAGGTCTGGGAGTGATCCCAGGGGAGCTTTGGTGGCAATTCCCAATCTCTGAGATCCCAGGGGAACTTTGGTGTCAATTCCCGATCCCCGATGAGATCCCAGGGAAGGCTTTTCAGCGATTCCCAATCTCTGATCCCAGGGGAAGTTTGGGGGCAATTCCCAATCTCTGATGGGATCCCAGGGAAGGTTTGGTGTCAATTCCTGATCTCTGAGATCCCCGGGAAGGCTTTTCGGCGATTCCCAATCTCTGAGATCCCAGGGAAGGATTTTCAGTAATTCCCAAACCCCAATGAGATCCCGGGGAAGGCTTTTCGGCGATTCCCGCCGTTCCCTCGCACCGAGGCCACGAAGAGATCCCCGATCTTCTCGGCCGAGTCCCACTCGGCCACACGGGAGGCGAGGGCGATCTGGAACATGGAGTGGCACTGCAGGATCTCCTGCAGCCGGAAGAACACGCGCTGGCACTTGCGGGCGCTCAGCACCTTGGGCTCCATCTCCAGCAGCGGCTTCCGGTAATCCTGCGGGAACGTGGGAGGCTCGGAACGTGGGGCTCAGAACGCCAGGAACGGGGGGAACCCAAATCCCGCGGGAAAAGGGGGGCTCCTACCTGCAGGATGCGCTTCAGGGAATCCACGTAGCTCCGCTCGCTCTGCACGATGGAGCCCAGGATGTGGCGCCGCACCACCTGCGGGACATGGGAATGCCGGGATAAAGGGGGAGCCAGGCAATGATCCCAAATCCCAGATCCCAAATCCCAAATCGATAGGGGAAATGCAGGCACAGCTGTGACCCCAAATCCCAAATCCCATATACCGGGATCGGGGAAATGCAGGCACAGTCATGATCCCAAATCCCAAATCCCAGGACCGGGGAAATGC
>VWZW01000880.1:12786-24232 GCA_013397115.1 Edolisoma coerulescens | reverse complement strand
CCCGAATCCCAAATCCCAAATCCCAGGATCGGGGAAATGCAGGCCCAGCCTGTGGGGCCCAGCCGTGCCCCCCCCAGTCCCAAATCCCAGGAAAAGGGAAGCAGCCCCGGCCCAGCGGAAGCGCTGACTCAACAGCGCCATTTGTGCTGACTCAGCCTTTCCCCATTGCTCAACCACAGCACTGGGGGAGCCGCAGCCCCTCCCCCCCAGACCCCCGATCCCAAATCCCAGGAAAACCCCAATCCCAAATCCCAGGAAAATCCCAATCCCAAATCCCAGGAAAGCCCCAATCCCAGATCCAGGAAAGCCCCGATCCCAAATCCCTGATCCCAAATCCTGGAAAGCCCCAATCCCAAATCCAGGAAAGCCCTGATCTCGAATCTCAGGAAGCCCCGATCCCAAATTCCAGAAAGCCCCAATCCCAAATCCCCAATCCCAAATCCCCGATCCCAAATCCCCGATCCCAAATCTCTGATCCCAAATCCCCAGAAAGCCCCAATCCCAAATCCACAATCCCAAATACAGGAAAGCCCCGATCCCAAATCCCCAGAAAGCCTCGATCCCAAATCCTGGGAAGCCCCGATTCCAGATCCCAGAAAGTCCCAATCCCAGATTCCATAAAGCCCCAATCCCAGATTCCATAAAGACCCGATCCCAAATCCCCAATCCCAGATCCCGGAAATCCCCGATCCCGTATCCCGGGAATCCCGATCCCCATCCCGACCTGCTGTGGGCTCAGCCCCGGGGGCATGGGGCCCAGCTCGGGCGGGGGGTGCCGGGCGTCGGACACGGCGACCTCCAGGAACCCGGTGTCCTCCTCCTCCGAGTCCCCTGCGACCCCAAACACCCCACACTCAAAAACCACCCCAAAACCCCCTGGGGGGTCGCTGCGGGGTCGGCTCCAGGAGGGGCATCCTGCTTTTCCCGCTTTTCCCGGTTTTCTTCCCGGTTTTCTTCCCAGATTTCTTCCCAGCATCCCGAGTCCCTCCGGTGCCGCCGGAGAGCGGGGTGAGGAAAAACGGGATTGGGGACGGGGATGGGGAGGGGACAGGGAAGGTTCCCATCCCAAAAATCCAGCCGGGATGAGGGAACAGCGCCTCGGCCTCACTCCAAGTGAGCCAGAAACAGGAAAAGGAGCCGGGAAGAGGAACCAGGAGCAGAGGAAAAGCGGGAAGCAGCACCACAGGGAGGGGACAGGGACGGGACAGGGAGGGCCCCCATCCCAAAAATCTGCCCGCGATGTGGGAACAGTGCCTTGGCCTCGCTCCAATCCAGCGGGAAACGGGAAAAGGAGCCGGGAAAAGGAGGCAGGAGGGGAGGAAAAGCGGGAAGCGGCATCATAGGGAAGGGGCAGGGAGAGGACAGGGAGGGTCCCCATCCCAAACTCCACCCGGGATGTGGGAACAGCGCCTCGGCCTCGCTCCAAGCCAGCCGGGAAATGGGAAAAGGAGGCGGGAAGAGGAGGTGGGAAGAGGAGCCGGGAGCAGAGGAAAAGCGGGAAGTGCAGGAGCAGGGACTGGACCAGCAGGGAGAGGAGGGGTCAGGGAGGGGACAGGGAGTGTCCCCATCCCAAAATCCTGCTGGGATGTGGGAACAGCGCCTCAACCTCGCTCCAAGTGAGCCAGGAAATGGGAAAAGGAGCCAGGAGCAGAGGAAAAGTGGGAAGCAGCGCCACAGGGAGAGGACAGGGAGGGTCCTCATCCCAAAAATCCACCCAGGATGTGGGAACACCGCCTCAGCCTCGCTCCAATCCAGTGGGAAACAGGAAAAGGAGGCGGGAAAAGGAGCTGGGAAGAGGAGCCGGGAGCAGAGGAAAAGCGGGAAGTGCAGGAGCAGGGACTGGGCCAGCAGGGAGAGGAGGGGACAGGGAGTGTCCCCATCCCAAAATCCTGCTGGGATGTAGGAACAGTGCCTCAGCCTCGCTCCAAGCGAGTGGGAAACGGGAAAAGGAGCCGGGAAGAGGAGGTGGGAGCGGAGGAAAAGCGGGAAGTGCTGGAGCAGGGGAGCCCTTACCCGAGGCCGGAGCAGCCGAGGAGGAAGAGGAGGAGGGCGAGCGAGGCAGGGAACGCTCGGGACGGGAGCGCGGCCGCCGCCTCCACATGGCCCCGGCCCCATCCCGGGTGGGAACAGCTGGGAAGGGCTGGAAACACCCGGGAAGGGCAGGAAAGGGAAGGGAAGGGCAGGAAGGGCTGCGGGGAGGGCGCCGCCAGCTCCGGGACGTTTTCCTTCCCCATTTTCAGCCGGGCCCAGCGCCGCCCTCGGCTCCTTCTCCCCATCCTGGGATTCCCGCGCCCCAAAGCCATGCGGGAATGAAGGCCGGGACAGGCGGGAATGCCGGGACACACGCGGCGGATCCCACGGGAAGCTCCGGGCACGGGGCGGCCCAGCGGGATCCTACCTCCCCTCTGGAGCTCCAGGGAAAGCCGGGAGCGCGGCGGCTTCTCCGCCTCGGCCGCCCTCCTCCTGCGCTCCCCATCCCCTGCGGGACAGGGAAACCCCCGGGATCGGGAATTCAGGGGAAATCCCGAAGGAAAAACCCAAGGATACCCCCGGTGCCGCTGGGGGGGAGTCGGTGCTTTATCCCAAAAATGTTTGGAGCAAGGAGAGAGTTGGAGTGGGAACAGTCACGGGAATGCTCAAAATGCCAGGAATAATCCAAGAAAAAGCGGGAAAAGGTGATTGGGATGAGAATTCCCTAAATCCCCCCTCTCCAAAGGCTCCAGGGTTTGGNGGAAATGGGAACTTAGGGGGAAAAATCCTAAAGGAAAAACCCAAGGGCAGGGACTGAGAAACCCCTGGGAATTGGGAATTCAGGGGGAAAATTCCGAAGGAAAAATCCAAGGACACCCCCGGTGCTGCTGGGGGGAAGTCACTGCTTTATCCCAGAAATGTTTGGAGCAGGGAGTTGGAGCTTGCAAGGAGTGGGAACGGACAAAGGAAAGCTGAAAATGCCGGGAATAACCCAGGAAAAATGGGAAAAGGTGAGTGGGATAAGAATTCCCTAAATCCCCCCTCTCCAAAGGCTCTGGGGTTGGGTTTTCCTCCTGCGCTCCCCATCCCCTGCGGGAAATCCCCGGGACTGGGAATTCACGGGGAAAATCCTGAAGGAAAAACCCAAGGGCAGGGACAGGAAAAAACCCGGGAACTGGGAATTCAGGAGGAAATCCCAAAGGAAAAATCCAAGCGCAGGGACAGGAAAATCCCCCGGGACTGGGAATTCAGGGAAAAAAACCTGAAGGATTTTCTGAAAAAAACCCAAAGAGAGTGGGAACGGCCACGGGGAAGCTCAAAATGCCAGGAATAACCCAGGAAAAAGCAGGAAAAGGTGAGCAGGATGAGAATTCCCAAAAGCCCCCCTCTCCAAAGGCTCCGGGCTTTGGTTTCCTGCTCACCTGGGGCCTCCCTGTGGTCCTCATTCCCTATGGGATGGGAAAACTCAGGGAACTGGGAACTTGGGGGGAAAAATCCTAAAGGAAAAACCCAAGGACAGGGACAGGGAAACCCCTGGGAATTGGGAATTCAGGGGAAATCCGCAAGGAAAAACGCAAGGACGGACAGGGAAACCCCCGGGAATTGGGAATTCAGGGGGAAAATCCCGAAGGAAAAACCCAAGGACAGGGATGGGAAAACTCAGGGAATTGATAATTCAGTGAAAAATCCCGAAGGAAAAATCCAAGGGCACGGACAGGGAAATCCCCGGGAATTGGGAATTGAGGGAAAAAATCCTGGAGAAAAAACCCAAGGACAAGGATGGGAAAACCCCTGGGAACTGGGAATTCAGAGGGAAAATCCCAAAGGAAAAACCCAAGGGCAGGGATGGGGAAAACCCCCGGAAATTGAGGGAAAAACCCTGCAGAGAGTGGGAACAGCCACGGGAAAGCTGAAAACGCCGGGAATAACCCCGGAACAGCGCAGGGAAAGCCGATCGGGATGGGGATTCCCTAAGCCCCCCCTCTCCGGGGGCTCCCGCTCACCGGGGCCGTCGCGGCGCTGCAGGAAGGTGACCTTGCGCAGCACCGCCTGCCGCGTGCGCTCCAGCCCGTCCCGCGTCCCGCTGCGCGCCGCCCGCATCAGCTGCGACACCTGCGGGGACAGCGACACCGACTGGGATCGGGATCGGGGGTTATCGGGACCGGGATCGGGATCGGGATCAGGATTGGGATCAGGAGCGGGATCGGGAGTGGGATTAGGGATTGCAGGGATCGGATCGGGATAGGGAACAGGATCGGGAGCGGGGATCAGGGATCGGGATCAGGATCAGGGATCAGGGAATGGGATCTGGATCAGGGATCAGGATGGGGATCGGGGATTGCAGGGATCGGGATCAGGGATAGGGAGCAGGAGTGAGATCGGGGAGCGGGATAAGGATCAGAGATTGGGATCGGGATCAGGCATCAGGATCAGGGATCGGGATCAGGATTGCGATCAGGATCAGGAATTGGGATCAGGGATCGGGAGCAGGATCAGGGATTGGGATCCAGGATTGCAGGGATTGGGATCAGAGATCAGGATCAGGGATCCAGGATCGGGATCAGGGGTCAGGATGAGGCATCAGGATCAGGGATTGGGATGAGGATCAGAGATCGGGATCAGGGATCGGGATCGGGATCAGGATTAGGGGATCAGGGATCGGGATCAGGCAGGATCAGGATCAGGATCGGTATCAGGGATCGGGATCAGGGATCAGGATCGGGATTGGGATCAGGAATCGGGATCGGGGATCAGGATCGGGGATCAGGATCAGGATCAGGATCGGTATCAGGGATCGGGATCAGGGATCAGGATCAGGATTGGGATCGGGATCAGGGATCGGGAAGCTCGGCCCGGGATCCCAGCCCGGATCCGGCTCCCCCTCAGGAACATCCATGCAGCGCCATTCCCAGTTTTCCCGTGCAGCAGGATGCGCGGGGCGCTCCGGGATCGCCACAGGATCCCTCCTGGATCCCTGCCAGATCCGTGGGTTCGCAAGCAGCCGGAGTGGGATCGAGCAGCGGAGCCGAGCGCGGCCGGGAAGGGAGCGGGGGTGGGAGTGGGAGCGGATCCGACCCTTCCCTGCGCCGGGATTGGACGGGCGGGAGAGGGAAAGGGGGGGATTGACCTTTCACACCCCAAATCCCAATGTTTTACTCCAAATCCCAGATTTTTATCCTAAATCCCAATGTTTTACCCCAAATCCCAGCATTTTATCTCAAATCCCAGCGTTTTATCCTAAATCCCAGCGTTTCACATCCTAAATCCCACCATTTTAACCCAAATCCCAGCATTTTACCTCAAATCCCAGCATTTCATCCTAAATCCCAGCATTTTACATCCCAAATCCCAGCGTTTTATCCTAAATTCCAGTGTTTTACCTCAAATCCCACCATTTTTTCCCAAATCCCAGCACTTTACATCCCAAATCCCAGTGTTTCACCCCAAACTGATTCCGGCACCCCCTTCCCAGCCCATGGAATTCCGGCCGGGGTGGGAAAGGCTCTGCCCTTAAAGATCCCACAACTCCCAAAATTCCCCTTCCCTTCCTTCCCTTCCTTCCCTTCCTTCCTTCCTTCCTTCCTTCCTTCCTTCCTTCCTTTCCTTCCTTCCTTCCAAACCCTGCCAGGATCCCTCTATCCCCGAATTCCGACGGCTCAGGAAGCCACGGGATCTGCCAGATGCGGCAGCAGCAGCTCAGCTGCTATTTTTTGGGATTGGGGGGAATGAAATGGGATGAGCTCAGCCTGGATGGGATCCCACGAGGGGATTCCCAGGCCGGGAATTTTCGGGAAGCGCGGGATGGGGAGGTACCTTCCAGTGGGATTTGTGCTTCAGCTCCTGCATCTCCTTCCCCCCCACTCTCCGAGCCGGGAGCTCCCGCTCGGTCCTGGCGCGTTTCTCCCGCAGCTTCCGGAGCTCCGCGGGGAGCTGAGCCCGGAGCGGGGCGGGAGCGGGAGCGGAGCAGGGATCCGGGAAGCAGCGGACACAGAAACACAGCAGAGATCATCCCCGAGCGGCTGGAACAGCCCGACATTCCGGCTGGGATGGAGCGGGGAATGCAGCGGGAGCGGGGAGAGGCTCAGAAATGGGAGAAATGATCCCAAAGCGGCACATCCCGAAATTCTGGATGGGATGGAGCAGGGAGCGCAGCAAGAGTGGGGAAAAGCAGGAGCAGGGAAAAGCAGGAGCAGGGAGAGGATCAAAAACGGGGGAAATCATCTCAAAGTGGCACGGAACATCCTGAAATTCCGGCTGGGATTGAGCATCCCAAAAATCCCAGCTGGGATGGAGCAGGGAGAGGCTCAAAAATGGGAGAAATGATCCCAAAGTATCCGGGAATGGGCAGTACATCCTGAAATTCCAGCTGGGATGGAGCAGGGACAAGCAGGAGCAGGGAGAGGCTCAAAAACGGGAGAAATGATCCCAAAGTATCCGGGAATGGGCAGTACATCCTGAAATTCCAGCTGGGATGGAGCAGGGAATGCAGCAGGAGCAGGGAAAGGCTCAAATCAGGGGAAATTATCCCAAAGCAGCAGCATCCCAAAATTCCAGCTGAGATTGAGCAGGGAAAGGCTCAAAAACGGGAGAAATGATCCCAAAGTATCCGGGAATGGGCAGCACATCCTGAAATTCCCAGCTGGGATGGAGCAGGGACAAGCAGGAGCAGGGAAAGGCTCAAAAATGGGAGAAATCATCCCAAAGCGGCACATCCTGAAATTCCAGGCTGGGATGGAGCAGGGAGAGGCAGGGATAGGCCCAAAAATGGGAGAAATGATCCCAAAGCAGCACATCCCCAAATTCCGGCTGGGATGGAGCGGGGAAAAGCAGGAGCAGGGAAATGCAGGGAGAGGCTCAAAAACGGGAGAAATCGTCTCAAAGTAGCCGGGAATGGGCGGCACATCCCGAAATTCCCAGCTGGGATGGAGCAGGGAATGCAGCAGGAGCAGGGAGAGGCAGGGCCAGGCTCCAGTGGGAGGAAAATTCAAAGGGAAGGAGGAAAAGAGGAAGAAAATTCCAGGGAATTTTCCCACAGCAGCTGCAGGATGCTCTGGTGCTGCCGCAGCGGCAAATCCCGGGAAAAGCCAGGATGAGGATTCCAAAGGAAGGATGAGAATTCCAGGGATGCATGGGGATTCCATGGAAGGATACCTTGGGCTGGAAGGAGGGATGGGAATTCCAAAGGAGGGATACCTTGGGCTGGAGGGAGGGATGGATGGGGGGATGACAATTCCCAGATGGATAGGAATTCCAGGATGGATGGGAATTCTGGGATGGGATAGAATTCCCGGAGGGATACCTTGGGCTGGAAGGATGGGATAGAATGCTGGGATGGATGGGAATTCCCGGATGGATGGGAATTCCGGGATGGATACCTTCGGCTGGAAGGATGGGGATGGATGACATAGGAATTCTGGGATGGGAGGGAATTCCAAAGGGTGGATACCTTGGGCTGGAAGGATGGGGATGGACAGATGGATGGATGGATGGGAATTCGGGGATGGATGCCCTCGGCTGGAAGGATGGGGATGGACAGATGGATGGATGGATGGGAATTCGGGGATGGATGCCCTCGGCTGGAAGGATGGGGATGGACAGATGGATGGATGGATGGGAATTCGGGGATGGATGCCCTCGGCTGGAAGGATGGGGATGGACGGATGGATGGATGGATGAGAAGTCCAGGATGGATGGGAACTCTGGGATGGGATAGAATTCCAGGATGGATACCTTGGGCTGGAAGGATGGGGATGGACAGATGGATGGATGGATGGATGGATGGATGGGAATTCCGGGATGGATGGGAATTCCAAAGGGCGGATACCTTGGGCTGGAAGGCGGCGCGGGGCCGGGTGGGCTCCGCCTCCGGCCGGGATTCGTCCCCGGACTCTCCCTCGCTGTAGCTCTCGAAGTCGCTCGAGCTCCAGCCCGGCTCCGCCTCCGCCGGCTCCGGGACCCGGCCGGATCCTGCCCAACGCAGCCGCTCGTCCCGCTAGTCCCCATTTTCCCGCTATTCCCGATTTTCCATCTCTTCCCACTTTTCCCACTTCTCCCGATTTTCCCACTCCTCCCACTCTTCCTCCTCTTCAAACTTCTCCAGCTCTTCCCACTCTTCCCAATTTTCCCACTTTTCCCACTCTTCCCGCTTTTCCCACTCTTCCCCCTTTTCCCGCTTTTCCCACTCCTCCCACTTTTCTCACCCTTCCTGCTTTTCCCGCTCTTCCCAATTTTCCCGCTTTTCCCACTCCTCCCCCTTTTCCGGCTCTTCCTAATTTTCCCACTTTTCCCACTTTTCCCACTCCTCCCACTTTTCCCACTCCTCCCACTTTTCCCACTCTTCCCCCTTTCCCCGCACTTCCCAATTTTCCCGCTCTTCCCACTCTTCCCACTCTTCCCCCTTTTCCCGCTTTTCCCGCTCTTCCCACTCTTCCCATTCTTCCCGATTTTCCCGCTTTTCCCGCTCTTCCCATCTTTCCCACTCTTCCCGCTTTTCCTGCTCCTCCCTCTCCTCCCTGGCACTCCCGACCCCCCATGATTCCGGGTTTGTTTGTTGGGAAGGGAGCTGGGAGCACCCCAGGATGGATCCCGGGGTTATTCCCGGTGTGGTGGGAATCGTGGAGGGAAGGAAAAGGGAATTTGGGAGCTGTGGGATCTGAGGGAAGAATTCTGGAATTCCCAAAAAAGCCTCGGGGCCCTGCGGCACCTCTGGAGCAGCTCTGACCCTCCCAAATCCCGGGATTCCCATGGGTATTCCCACCCAAATCCCTGTCACAGCCTCCTGGGGGATGGGATTCTCCTTCCTGATGGAAAATGGGATCGTGGGCCATGGAAAAGCGGGAAGGGGCCGTTTCCATGGGATCAAGGCTCTGGAAAAGCGGGAAGGGGATGTTCCCATGGGATCAAGGCTCTGGAAAAGTGGGAAGGGGCCGTTCCTATGGGATCAAGGCTCTGGAAAAGCGGGAAGGGGCCGTTCCTATGGGATGGGGCCCCGGAAAAGCGGGAAGGGGCCATTCCTATGGGATCAGGGCTCTGGAAAAGCGGGAAGGGGCCATTCCCATGGGATGGGGCTCTGGAGAAGCGGGAAGGGGCCGTTCCCATGGGATGGGGCTCTGGAAAAGCGGGAAGGGGCCGTTCCTATGGGATCAGGGCTCTGGAAAAGCAGGAAGGGGCCATTCCCATGGAATGGGGCTCTGGAAAAGCAGGAAGGGGCCGTTCCCACCGTCCGGCTCTGGCTCCGGGCCCTCGCTGGGAACGTCGTCATAGATGACCTCGGGCGCCACCTCCGGGAAGGAGAAACGATCCCCTGGGAAAAGCCGCAGCGGGATCGGCATCCCGGGAATGCCGCCGGCATGGGAGCCCCGTCCCAAGCCACATCCCCAAAAGCCAGGTGGTTTTCCAGGGGTTATCCCAGGGGTATCCAGGGGTATCCCAGAGTTATCCCAGGTGTATCCCAGGGGCTATCCCGGGATATCCAGGGGTATCCAGGGGTTATCCCAGGGGTATCCCAGGGGTATCCCAGGGGTTCTCCCAGGATTATCCCAGGGTTTTCCAGGCATTATCCAGCGGTATCCAGGGGTATCCAGGGGTTATCCCAGGGGTTATCCCAGGGGTATCCAGGGGTATCCCAGGGGTTTTCCAAGGAGTATCCCAGCAGTTTTTCCAGGGGTATCCAGGGGTAATCCCAAGGGTTATCCCAGGGGTATCCAGGGGTTATCCCAGGGATTTTCCAGGGGGTTTTCCAGGGGGTTATCCCAGATTTCCCCCACCTCCGCAGATGCTCTCCCTCTTCCAGGTGCGGCTCCGGATTTGGGAATCTCCTCCGGCCTCCCCATTGCTCACCTGTGCTGGGAGCCTGCAAGAACGGGATCCAGGAGCATTCCAGGGAAAATTCCATCGGGATCAGGAGCAAATCCCCTGGGATCAGGCACTCCCAAAGCTCCCAGCCCCATTCCCATCCCAGGAACCCCATCTGCTCCTCGGAATCCCAGGATTTAGGGGCATCCCAGGCTTTTAGGGATGTTCAGCTCTCACGGATGATGGAAAAGATCCCAAAATCACGGAGTTCTCCTGCTCGGAGCTCTCCGGAACGGGGAGGAGTTGGGGAAACTGAGGCATGGGGGCAGCCAGGATGTGGGAGGGAGGGGACGGATCCCAAAGATCTATCGGGAATGCAGAATCCCTGCAGAACTTCCGGAATTCCCACCAAAACCGCCTGGAACCCCTGGGAACAGCACTGAATCCTCCGGAATCCCACCGGAACCCCAAAACTCCCAGGAAATCCCACTAACACCCACCAAATCCCACTGAACTCCCTGGAAATCCCACTAAACTCCCCAAAATCCTGCCAGAATTCCCTGGAAATCCCACTAAGCTCCCTGAAATTCCACCAGAACCCCAAAACTCCATGGAAATCCCCCTAAAGTCCCCCAAATCCCATGAGAATTCCCTGAAAATCCCACCACAGCTCCCCAAAACCCCTGGGAAATCCCACTAAACTCCTCAAAATCCCACCAGAACTCCCTGGAATTCCCACTAAACTCCCAAAATCACACATGAACCCCCAAAACTCCCTGGAAATCCCACTAAATCCCCCAAATCCCACTGAACTCCCAGGAAATCCCATTAAACCCCCAAGATCCCACCAAAGTCCCCCAGATCCCACCAGAACCCCCCAAATCCCTGGAAATCCCACTAAACTCCCCAAAACCCCACCAGAACCTCCAAAACTCCCTGCAAATCCCACCAAACTCCCCAAATCCCACCAGAAGTCCCTGGAAATCCCACTACAACTCCCCAAAACTCCCTGAAAATCCCACTAAACTCCCCCAGATCCCACCAGAACCCCCCAAATCCCTGGAAATCCCACTAAACTCCCCAAAACCCCACCAGAACCTCCAAAACTCCCTGCAAATCCCACCAAACTCCCCAAATCCCACCAGAAGTCCCTGGAAATCCCACTACAACTCCCCAAAACTCCCTGAAAATCCCACTAAACTCCCCAAAATCCCATGGGAACCCCCCAAACTCCCCGGAAAACCCAGGAAATCCCCCAAGTCCCACTCACCCTTCCTGGGTCTCCGGCCCCAGCCCTTCTGGGAAGGAAAGCAAAGAGAAACGGTGTTGGCACCCCCGGGAATAGCGGGAACACTGAGAATTCACACCGCAAATCCCAGGAATTCCACATTGGGAATACTGGGAACGCTCCTCACCGGAGCTGGGCGCGCGCCGCCGGCGCGGGGGTGCCTGGAGAACAACATCAGCTCCGGGATCGGCTCCGGGGTCAGCTCCGGGATCGGGATCGGCTCCGGGATCGGGATCGGCTCCGGGATCGGCTCCCGAATCCTCCTCCTCCTCCTCCTCGCTGTCCTCGAAGCTGAAGGCCTGGCCCAGCTCCTCCATCCCCGCGGGGCTCGGCGGCTCCGGGGACGACCCTGCGCCGGAACCAGCACGGAAAACATGGAATGGGCACGGGGGG
>VWZW01000879.1:2363496-2443502 GCA_013397115.1 Edolisoma coerulescens | reverse complement strand
TATTAGTGTATAAGCTTTTCCATTGGCAATTCTGATCCAAAACCTTTTCACATGAATGGCACATTTGAGTGCCATTCAATACAATATGAATTAATTTGGCCCAAGTTATTACTTGTACGGTGTGCACAGGAAACAGCCATGGCAGATGAGCAACTTGCAGAACTGAAGTCATAATAAAAACATGAGGCTGTTTTTGAATGATGCTGAGCAGATGACCTTCATGCCATTTCTATGCTGGCTTTTCTGTTTGATCCTAGGTCATCATATCCCCAAATGGAACACCCACTGTTTTTCAGGGTGTTGGGAGGTGAGTGATTGTGGTAAAATAGTAATTAATTACTATAGCTACCTATTAGTTCTAGTGATCTCCCCTTGCATTATCTGAGTCAGAGAGCAAAATGAAACAAGTTGATAATGGTGTATTGGCAATTAATGTTTTAGGGTGATTTTGGTGTGATTCAAATTTCACCATGACTTTATATATCCATCTACAAATTTCTTATCATGCAAGTTATTGTTTTTGACTATCATTAAAAGAAATACTTCTTAAAATTAGAAAAAGGAATCCCTGTTAAATCCAAATAGCTAAAGATGTGCTGGATGCAAAATGTTTCTAAACATCTGACATATTACAGAATGACCTGATAGCAGATATAGAGATGAAATTTTAAAGTGGGCAAAATTGAGATCCAATTTAGGTAAGCATTTAAGCTGGTATTTAATTGGAATGCATTTGACTTGCATGAGGCTCAGGCCTATGTTGACCTGTTTAGCAATGTTTGCCTGAATTTATATTTTACATCTGAATTACAGAAGATTAAATAAACAAAATCTTAAGAATCCCGTATATGTATTATTTAGTCATAATAAAAAGAAGTACTTTAAGTGCTCTGATGCACTGCACATGTAATCCAGCTTCTGAGCAATGATGACTGCAAAAAGCACAGGGTCAGGTCATGGATCAGCAATATATGTCAAATACTACCTCCTCCTAACTTGTTCTTAAGTACCTACAGTTATGGAGTAGAACCATGCCTTTCAGTAAGCTATTCTACTCCTCAGCTATTAAGCACCTACTTTTAATAACTCACCTAAACTTTCATTTCTTAGCTTCAGGCTACTGCTTGACTGCAGAAAAAGCATAATTAACTTTTTAGATTTTTATGTGCTCACCTATTTCCTAGAATATTTTAATTTAGCTGCTTTGGTCCCACATTCATCTTTTTTGAAAAAACTTGTATAAATTGTGTATGCTTCCTTGTTTTCTTCAGTTTTACTTTATTCTTTCAAAACTGTGGCTACCGTGGAATCAATATAGTGCAATTAATATACACTATGTTATCTGTTTTATGTCTTCATCTGACTCCTTGTGCTCTTTATTATCTTTTATCCCTAGTTCTGTAATTATGGAATTTCTTCTGAGGTAAGATGAAGTACTTCTGCACTTTTTTAATCAGAATGGAAACCCCTCAATAATTCATTCTGAAATGTAACATCTTTCTCTTTAAAGAATAAAGGCAGCTTTTAAATAGCATAAAGGAATGGTACTATGTTGCCGATCACATCAAGTAGACATTACCCTATCTGACTTCTAGAAAGTCTGTTCAAATTACTTTGCATTGAGGAAGTCCATATGGCAAAAGCCAGTATATTCTTATTAAGATGTCTGTCATAATGATGCGATGTATCTCTTTTAAGGGAGCTCAGTGTTACTCAAACTCTAAAAATATTAAAAGGACATATTTTAAATACTGGCAACAACAAATGCTACTTCCATTTAAAAAGGTGCTACAAGATTTCTGATTATCAAAAATAGCAAGAAATGTGGCCTATTATATCAAATATTTGTTTTCTTCAATTCAGTTATTTTAAACCTTCTATAAGACAATCAATACAAGAAATAAAATTATTCTATTCATTTTTTCAAAGGTTAGTGGCATCTCTTGCAAAATGTTCTCCTCTTATGAGGAGAGACTCCAGGAGCTGGGCCTGACTGGTCAACAAAATAGAAGACTGGGAAGGGATCTCATCAATATATACAAATATCTAAAATACGGATATCAAGAGAATGGTGCCAGGCTATTTTTGGTGGTGCCCAGAACAGGACAAGGAGCAATGTCCATTCTGTTTACTGGGAAAATACTGTATGGAGTATTTAAAGACCATGCTTACAAAATCAATTTTCAAAGCATTTATTGGTCTTGCTGACGGTCTTTCCACTCTTAATTTCTATCTACAATTATTTGGTCCAAATCAAGATAAAAATAAAGTAATTTTCTTTTTTTTAGGTGCCTTAAAAAGAAATCTTTTCCAAAGAAGCTCTCATGTTTGATCCTGAAAGTCTTCTATTTAAAAAATAAATAGGGATTGTAACAAAAATTTCAGGATTACTCTGAAACATACACTGAAATGGAAACGCAGGCCACTGGAAGTGCTCTATGACATCTCAAAACTAACTAAAACACTTATTAAGCTTCAAAAAGTACATTTTTAAAATGTAAAATTAAATCAGGTTAATGCCAATCAATGAAAATCCCTCAGTTTCAAGAACTGTAAGAAGAAATACTAAAGCAAGACTCCAAGATAAACACATTATCAACCAAGGATCAGGGAAATTAAATACAGTAAAATACAACAAACAAATTGCCAAAGGTGTTGCAAAGTGGGTGTAATAATGAAAAAATTATAATTTTTACACAATAGGACACCAAATTCCTTATTTCCACATCATCATATTCTACTGTGTGAAGTATATTTTTTAACTATTTTTCATTTCATATACACTCTGTGCTGAGTTTTTTTTACATGAAGGAAGAACAGTTTGGTACTTAAATATGGCCTTAAAGCATAACATTTCAGTGCTGTGAGAAGTTTTACTCACAAAAGAAATTCACATACTCCCTACAGCCTGTAAGGAAGAGATTTTATATGAAAGAATTTCCTACTTTGGGATGAAAGAGATTAGCATGTATTCATTAAGATGTAGTTACATGCTTCAAATGCTGCTCCTCAAAATGTGCAGTTTTTCCTGCCAAGGCTTATTTATATATCCAGCAACTCATATTACCTCTGTGTATGAAGCACATATTAAATAGCCATTTAAGTAGAGATTTTAAAAGCTTTTTGAATTCAAAAGTCAAGTCTGATGTTCAAAGACATATGTCACCTAGGTATATAATTGAAAAGGCCAGACTTCCAAAAATATTGAATATATTTTCAGTAGGCTTTCCAACAGAGTTCTCCATTGAAATCATAAATTATGCCAAAACATTTTGCACTCATTAATTAAATGTAGGTTTGCCCATTTTACTGATGCAGAAGCACAGAGGAATTAGATTAACTACAAAACAGAAGTCAGTATCCCAGCCAAGAAAAGGTCCCAAAACACCTGACTTTCAGCCATTAAGAAATGTTTGTCTCCACACCATGCTCAAACACAAAGGAGAACAGTCTGTTCTCTAATATTGCTGCAAATTTAAACATCTAAAAATTACTTTTGTCTACTTTATTTTTGCATTTCCTAAATTATATAAAGAAACATCAGATTCCATAAAATCCAAACTTAGGTTTCTTTCTAGTAATAAAATGAAACACTTTTAACTTTTAAATATTTTAAATGTAAACAGTGGTTTTAGCTTTCAGGCACTAGAACCCGTTGTAAGCACAAATTAAAATTTAATTAAATTACTTTATTAGGAATTTTGAGTGTTCTGCATGCATAGTTTAGGATTGTACAATTTTATAACAAGACTGACGTGATCAGATGGCTTGACTTTAATAGTTACCATCACATTAAGTAGATTACTAATTACAGTATGAGTTCCAGAGAGAAAACCACAATTAATGAACATATGACCCAAAGTCTTTCAAATTTAGTGAACTGTGTGAAGTCTGACACATAACACGCCAAATGCAAGTGGGACCGTGAATGAGGAGGGTGAAGTGGAGCGTGTTGTGAATTCATGTAAAATTTTATTTAAGCTGTTAATTCAGCCCCAGTATGGGTCAATCATGAGGAAAACAGCTGCAACTGAAGTCAAGAGAGCTGTTCTTTGAATACCTGTGGCACTCTATATATGATGGTAGACCACTCCAGTATCTCACCTCATCTAGGTCCAGAGGATGGTGAAGTACATGCAAAAACCAAGAAACTCCTGATGAAATTAAATGCCCACAGGGCAGAAGAACACAATATAATAGAGGGTATTCTCTAACTGTTCTCTCCAAGTTTTACTTGGTGTGATTCATGGGACTGGTTCATGGTGTGATTATTGGGGATGTCCGGTGCAGGGCCAAGAGTTGGACTCAACCCTCGGGGTCCCTTCCAACTCAGAATATTCTATGATTCTGTTATACTTTTGGAGGAGAATCCTGGCCCATGAGAATATGCTGCACAGTGTCTTCAAAGCTCAGGTTTCCCAGAAGTTCTGATAGAGAGCATAATTTTGTTTTTTAATTTACCTGTTTCTAAACACTCCACATCATAAAACCTAACAATTATATAATTGCCTCAAATTCAGTAACATGAGTTCAGACATTAAGAAAGCAGATGGGTTTCCAACATTCCTCAACTAATGAGAAATTTCATAGTGGATGACACTTTTCCTTTTTTAAAAAATTCTAATCAGCTTTCGAATATTTTTTTTTTATGCTTGGATCTTAATCTTACAATTGCACAGGTGCTTGTCTTCATATGAATACTTTCAGCCAAGAGTGTGTCAGAAGACAAAGTTCTTAACTTTTTACAAAAATAATATTGTCTTTTCTGCTTGCTTTAATTGCATCTTTTCATCTAGGTCATTTCAGTTTTCAAATGTTCCTGTGCTGGCTTTCCTAAGTAACAATTGCAAGCATGTTACACGCATGTGTGCAGAACAGTATAACACACTAGAAAAAAAATAAATTACTGAGTTGGTTTTGGGGTTTTTTGGTTTTGTTTGGGGGTTTTTTTTGAAAGAACCAG
The DNA here is from genome assembly GCA_013397115.1 of Edolisoma coerulescens. NCBI lineage: Eukaryota > Metazoa > Chordata > Aves > Passeriformes > Campephagidae > Edolisoma > Edolisoma coerulescens. The sequence continues at coordinate 2,438,539 of VWZW01000879.1, read as the reverse complement.
GTATTATACCACAAATAAAACCAGGAAACTGAATATAAAAGAATTTAATTTTACTGTTTTCACCCTAAAAATTAGGAGAAAATTAATGAAAAAAATAAAAGAAAAAAGTTTCTAAGATGTACATCACTAGACCCAACCACAAAGTATCAGGTTTTGCAAAAGTGAAACTGACTCAATATTTCCTTTACTAATCTGTAGCTATTTTTCCTTACATTTATATTTTCCACTTGAGAAGATGCAGGGGAATGATTTCTTTCCTCTTGGGGAGATCAGAACATTTTGTCTTCAGTGTCATGAAATTACAAAACACATGCAACATCAAAAGTAAAACTTTGCGTCTTTGATCTCAGAATCAGAACAGACATACAGACTGTAATACTAATACACACTGCATTTTCACTTTCTTTTATGTTCAGAGTAGGCTTGCATGACCAGAGAAAGGCAGTTATGGTTTCATGAGCTCCCAATTTTAACCAAGAGGTCCAAAGCAGATATACAGTTTTAAAGGACCCCTGCAGTGTATAAGAAACTGGAATGATACTTACTGTACAGTCTCTTACTGTGCAGTCTATTCAGAAGAAGGTAGAAAGAGATAAGTATTGGGTGAAAGGAGGAATCTCACAAAACTCTGCAAAATGATAGCTTAGTAAGATCTTCTAGGGAAATCAATGAACTTCTTTCATTGCAAATAGCTATAGAGTTGAGGTCACTGAGGTAAAGCAAGGCACTATGCTTCTGCAGACTCATCAATATTTCTGCTTTGTATCAATAATGACTTCATATTTTCAACGTTTTCCAAAACATAAAATACCCCACAGAAACACAAAACATGAAAACTAAAGCAATTGTAAAAGTAATGTTAGCAAAGCTTTGAAAACTGGAATTTCTATCATAACAACTGATGTTATATCACAGCTGTGTCATTAAATAGTCTTTGGCCACTATAGATAGGTTGGAAGACAGTCTGTCACAATTCTTTCTGGATTTTAAGCAGTATGGCCTATTTTTATGTGAGTGACAGAATTAACACACATTATTATTCACAAGTACTTCTCAGAACTTACTGCCACTAAGAAACCTTTAATGAGTTGTTCTCCAAACTTTTTCCTTTTCTGTTTCATCTCCACTCTTTCAAGGCCTCACATATGTAGCAAAATAAACCTGAATCACAGATTACCTTCTATGATGAATTTGTAGAGAACTCACCAATACTGAAACCATTAAGAGCCTGTGACCAAAACAGAGTACTTTAAAAATGAATATGGCAGTCTTTGGTACTACAGCAATTAAAATTAAAGGTGTGAAGTTTGAGGAAACAAGCTGCATTCCTTTTTTTGCACTTCATGGAACTACAGAAATGAAGTAGCTGAGGTTCACTCCTCAAGACTGACAAAAAGGGTCACTGCCTAATTGAAAATACTAAGTATTTGTTTTAGACTACATCTTGGGAAATGAAGAAAGGCTATGGCATTCAAAGCATAACCAAAAGAGCTGGTTGAAGGGATATATACTTGGCAATCCTGCTGATTCCTTCTTACTGTTGTTCTCTATTTTCCAGTTCAACTCCTGTTGAAACACTGACTGGCTGAGATAGTTACAGTGAGTAAACAGAAACTGTGCCCTATTGTTGCAGTAGATAAACCCTACAAGCATCTGAGCTTGAGTCAAAGTACAATTCTCACTGTTCAAGAATCTCTTGTAAGTCTTCAGACATCTAGGGTGAGCCAGAAGTCTGACCTGTAAATGAACCAGGAGGTGAATATGATCTTATTTGAAGCAGAACAATAGCTATTAATACTGTGATGGTGCCTTAGGCTTCCAGAGTGCTCCCAGCTCTCTTGCATGAGGTGCTCAACAAGTGAGTAACCCATATATGCAATTCTTGCCCCAAACATCTTACAACCAATGCAGATAAAACAATAAAATATTCATATAGAAACTCAGGCAGACCAGTTGGCAAACACAATAATAAAGCAGATGTATCCCACTGCCCATTTAGTAAGTGCACAGACTGGTTGAAACCTATGGCAGAGAAAACTAAGAACACGTTATACAAGCTACCCAGTAGAATAGCCCCATGTGTGAGAGCACAAATACACTTGATCTTCTGGTTTTGTGCAACAGAATGAAAACAGAAAACTCTATTGAAACATTTTATGAGAAATTTACTTCTTTTTTTCTGTCCAAAACCAAAACCCTTCATCTCATGCAAGGAACTGAGTCATTACAGAGAAAGGATTTCAAAAAATAAGCAAGCTGTTGGAGATGGCCAGCAATCTCTGCAACTTACTGTTTCCTTAGAATATGCATTTTATTGGATGACTTTGTAGCTCCCCCTCTCCTCTATGCAAGGGAGCTGCCTGCCCCTGAACTGTGCTGTCAAGCCAATCCTACAAAAGCAGTTCTGGAATCTATGGAAATGATGAGATCCTGGACACCAGGTAATTGTTTCAAAACTGTTGAAAGACAACTCAGGTTAAGATGTAAGAGAGATATGTGAAATTACATCCATCATGGTTTTCCTATAATTTTTCATTTTGATATCAATATTTACAAGTATGAAAAAAATGCAGTCTTATTAAATTTAATGCCAAGTATATTTTATTAGGTGTTTTGAGGAGCTGGAGGGAGGAGGATACTTCTCATTTTCATCTGGGTTTATCCTTATGGCCAAGATGACACACTGTGGTACTCTAGGTACCTTGTTCAAACATGCATATTTTAATTTGCATATGAACTCTAACCTGTAGAAAGACAAATACTATCCTTGGTTAAAAAACAATATTTAAAAAAAAAAAAGAGCGAGACTATGGAAGAGAGATAATATCTCCCTTCATTAAGACTTAAAGACAATATACTGGCGTGAGTATGGAATTGGCATCTAGAAATGGAAATGATCCTTTCCATAAGTCTGCATGCCCATGAGGGGGCCCAGCCTTCCCTGCTGTGAGACCTGGTTAGGCAACATCCCAGGCAGGTTTCTTCTTCTTTGTTTGAAAATTTAAATGTGTTTAGTTGCTCAAGAATAGCAACAGCCCTTGACATAGCAAATGGCCCTTCTCTTCACCGTGGCTTTGTGACCACTCTCTGCCACTCTGCCTCTTGAACAGCCCAAGGCAGCTCATAGTGTATTTAACCAACACCAGCAGCACCTGCAGACAGGCATAAAGCACCTCCTGCTCTCCCTGGGGCACCACAACCATCCTCCCATAAGCCCGGTGCCTCTGGCACAGGAGGTACAAATGGTTGTGCCATGTCTGCCGTGCCAGTGAGCAACACAGAGGGCTCAGAGGGGCATACTGCACTTCGAAGGATTTCAAAGAGATTTCAGTGGTCCAGACACACACTAGTGCTTGGTCCTAGTAACAAAGACTTTCTAAAGCTGTCTGAGTTGTCCTATACCAGAAAGCATCACCAAAATGCTACTTAAATTGTGTGAGACAAAATGCATGAGCTACTCTTTTTTGCTTGCAGTTTTGGGGACCTTTTATAGTTAGAGTCTAGTTAACTATTCTCTGCATTAGGCCTCTGTTTGCTGTTTTCTTTCTCTGCAATATAAGAAGTTGCTTTTCAGTTCCTGAATAATTCACAACGATGCAACAATGAAAAAAACTTTAACAAAACCAAACAAAACCAAAATGGTATTGTCCTTCATTTAGATTTAAATCAGGATGGCAGAGATTTCGTTTTCAATGCAATTCAAAATCACAGACTGCAGTGTTAGGAAGCTCACATATTTTCAACAGAAATGCTGAAGTTTATTTTTCTTTTCTTAAATATTTGTCTGCCAGATAAGTATGCTAGGTACAGTTTTCATCTCAGTACTGTTTCAACAACTCCAGATTAAGAGTTCTTTACCAAAGCAACATGAAGCAATTCATCAACACAAAGAAAATGTATCAGCTCTCTGAAGGGTATCTAGCTCAAAACCAAAGAGATACTACACTACTATAAACTAAACTATGCCACTGTGTGCCTATTCCACATTATCTACCAAGTTGTGTGAGGAATATAGAAAAGTTGAAAAGTTTAACTTTTTAAATAAACACAAGAGATGAGAAAATTCTTCAGAGATTATAAAACAAACAGGATTATATGACCTGAATCTGGTATAGACCTATTTCAGCCCCACTCAAAATGAGAGAATCTCATGCCCACATGCACACAGAGGGGCTGAGACCAGTCACATGAGTGGGCTTGGAAGTGTAATGGTCATAAACCTTACCACAAGAAAATTCCCATTTTGATCTCATCTTATACCATACATAATCATACATTATTTTTTTCTGATCAGGATCTGTTTGGTGATCCATCCAGTTGTATAATACTGAATATATTAAAAAAAATACATTTCAGGCAGGGAAACATATGGCAAAGAGGAGACTGGGGGCAGGAAACTCTCAAAAAAGAATTCCCAGGAGGTTAAGTACAACTGTGGAAACAAGATTTCTCCAATCTGACTTGTAGCCCATCCTGGGGACAATTCAATTAGCTAAAGTAAACGTCTTTCTTTTGTGAATATCCAGTGGTAGTTACATAAAAAAATCATAAGAATTTTTTTTCTGAAACATTAATGGTAGGACTGTTAAGGATTTATTAAACTTCATTTAAAAATCACACGTATGTTAGAGGAAAATTATTCTTTTCAGCTACTGTGTCCTACTTTGAATAGACTGCTCTTCTAAAAATTATTTTCAGTTAATAGAAAAAGAGTATTAGATATAACACCAAGAATCAGAGCAGCATCAGGTGCACTCCTTTGCACTAGATTTGGTATTATGGAACAGGAGGAGGCAATGCTGCAAGTCGAACAATATGTTATTAGGTCTTTTTAAGTTTACTAGGTCTAAATGAAAAACCCACTAGCACCTGTTGAGAGCTGCAGTCCTAAGATCTGAACAGTTTTATCAGTTACATGGAACTTTTTATTTTTTACAGAAATATCCAAGGTTACTTGCTCTCTTGTAATAAAATAGTAAGCCATATGAACTGCAAAATCAATTTTGGTATATTCATAAGCTGTGAATCCTGTCCAGGAGGCCAGCTGCCAATAGAGGAAAAATCAATGATACTTCCAAGTAGTATCAAGTGTGTGTTGTTTTTTAATAAACCTGTGAGGCCAGAATTTTCACTTATGTAAATCCAAAACAGTCTAGAAGCTTATAAATATCTACTCAATATAGTGAATATGCATTAAAAATATTTTGTGCTTATCACATTAATTTATTTTAATATTGCCAAATGTTATGCTGCTATCCTGGTAACCTGTAAATTGGTTTAATTTCACAGCCAGGTGGGCTGAGTCCTACTGTTGCAGTTCCTCAGCAGGTCCCTGTAGTGGCAGCAGCAGTACTTGTTTTTTACAATACAGCAGCAGCTGCAAACTCTGAGCTAGCATTATGCAAAAGGAACTGGATGGCTATTCCTGAACTTCTTCAGCAAGTGTTTTGTATCTCCTCCAGACCAAAGGTAGCAGACCATAGGTAAGGACTTTGTGAGCTTATTCAACAAGTCATCAGCTGGCTTGTGACTCTGCTGACTTGAGAAAACTAATAAACATAGCCAATAAAATAGTTTTTTAAAGTCTTTGTTATAGGCTGTATCTTCCTTTCTTCCTTTCCACATTTTATAATTGAGAATCATCCTTTTTATCCAGGTGAGTTATATGTTAAAGAAGACTGTAATAGCCACTGTTATTGCCATATAAGATCACAGAATACTGATGGGAGTTGGAAGGGACCCACAAGGATCATCAAGTCCAACTCTTAAATGAATGGCCCATATGAGGATCAAACTCACAACCTTGGCTTTGTTAGCAGCATGTGCGGACCAGCGGAGGTAATAGTTTGGGCTCCTACACATCTGCGAAAAGAGCCCAAATCAACTGCCATGAAATTTATCAACTGATCAATTCATTTAACCGTATAACAAATTAGATTGGAAGACCCCTGGAAGTCATCCAGTCTGACCTCATGTACATCTATATGGTCTTTTCTGGAGATAGCTTACTTTTCCTCTGCCACTTGGGTGGCTTGTTAGACTTGGAGAGAGGGAATACAAATCTTCCTCCCAGAAAAGCTGAAAGACCCCCTGGGCTTGAAGCTAATATTCAGAGAACAGCTGACCCCACAGTGTTACGTGGCAGGGGAAAAGTCACAAAGGTACTGTTATGTTCACTAGCCACCCTCTTTAATGTTAACTCTCCTTAAAATCTTCCAGAGGTACAGTGCATCAGGCGCAAAGGTGTCCAGTAATTTTCATTTAGGTGAGTGACTTCTCACCACTCATACATTGCTCTGCTTTAAATCACTATTCCAGTCCTACGTTATTCTGTCTTCACTAAATATTCATGTCTAAATTTCATTTTAATTTCATCTCCATTGTTCACTGCCACTCACCAAGATCTTCGTCAAGCAACTGGCAAAGATTCAAATGGATCAACAATGCAACATAAACGTCCATGAAAATATATTAAGAAGTATTTTTCATTGTACTTCCAAGCTATTAACCCTGCAAGGCACTTTTTAAATCTCATTTTCAATAGTTCTTATATTTCTTATTTCCTTAGTTTTGTTTTCATTCCCGCATATCACCTCTTTTTTTACCCCTCTTCTAAACATGATTAAAATAAAGACATAAGCTTAATTAGGTGACACCCCCCGCAAAAAAATTGGATTTCTTAAAATCAAAAATAGCAGGCTGAGGGTCTTACACTCAGAAACAGTTCCCTTTGTAGAAAGGACTTATGGAATAATAAAATAATTTCCTTCACAGAAGCAAATAAAAGTTTCTAAAAATCTGCAAAAGTACAAGTATTTCCTATATATAAGCCCTAAAGTTCAAGTGTTAGCAAAAGGCCTACCAGAACTGATACTCATGCTTTGAAGCACTAATATAATTTGTATCAATTCAGTCAATAAAATCCATTACTGAAATGGAAGGTTCACATGACTAATTAAATCAATAGAACAGTAATATTAATCCAGACTTGCATCAGTGTCTAGAAGCCAGTATCATTATCCAAGCCTAGGCAGAAGTAGCCAATAAAATGGGGTTGTTGCCAGCACTACGCCTTGATGATTTAAACTACAATTATCTTTGTTTCCCTTTTGTGTGCTTTTTCACTATTATAGTTAAGTGAACTGAAAATCAAAAGCCCAATAGCTTCCCATCAATTAATATTTGTGACAATAAACTTGTTTTCAGTATACCTCATCTTGAAAGTAACTATTGAAGTGGGATAATTTTATTTGTGGCAATGTGCATTTTGTTTTTGTGATGTTTGCACAAAGGCTTGTGTGGGACTAGTAAAAATTGCCACTTACCTACTACTTCAATCACCAACGAAAGTCAGGACTTTCCAACAGGAATCAAAAGTATGAATTAATAAACAATAAATAGACTCACATATGCTCACAGGAAACAACTGCCTACTTCAGAGACCACTATCAAACAGCTTATTATCAAGTATCACATGTAAGGTATGTAGATGAAAAACAGTTCTTGTTTACAGACAAATATAATGACCCTGCATTTGCAGATATACATTCTATATCAAATAAACCTCTATTAGGTTTTAAGATTAAGTAGGAAGAAAATTATTTGGATATTTTAAAAATCTAATATTCCTGAAATGGAAAGAGCAAACATGCTGCCACTGAAGATTATAAAAGCTTAGGTCCTGGCAGCTATAAAAAACCGCATAGCAACTTGTGAGAATAAAATTCCCAGGATTACTGTTCTGGCAAAATTCCAAAGATTTAATTGTTTTCTTGCTACTTGAAAATCCTTCAGGGTTTATCTTGGATTATTTATTCTCTATATTCTGAACAATTGTTTTATATATTCCAGTATCACTTCCAAAAAAGACAGAGCTCACTGCTCAGTAGTGTTCTTACAAACTTTACTTTCTATTCTAATTTTGCTAAGTGTCCTGCAGTTAATGAAAATATTGAGTAGAAATATTTTTAATGCTACAAACAGTGCATATAATTACCTAGTTTTTATCCACCATGCTTAGCTTTATTGAAACGTGTCTCAGGAACTATGTCAGTTTCCACTTCTTCAACTACTACAAGCTCTGTGGTTTCTCCGAAATTGAAATAAATCCCTGAAACCTGCAGCAGAAAAACTTGCCTACTTTTGTCCTGTCTCTCTGCCTTAGTGGATCCTCAGCAGAGGTAGGAAAGGTAGTGAAATCATAGCCATTACTCTGTCTGTGGCAAAATTCCCACTCATTTCACAGAGACTGGGTTTTTGCTTACAGGTAAGATGTTTTCCAGGACTGAAAAAAAAGATGGATCATGTGGAAAAAATTATCTTAGAAAGTGGAATACCAAAAAAATTCCTGAAAACCTGTTCATAGCAACAACCTCAACCCAGTCTGGAAACTGTTTGCAGGAAAGCAGGAGAGCCTTAAGTGTGAAGGTCAGTACAGCCAGTAGAATACTGGCTACTCATGCTGGCAAAATGCTGATGTAGTATCAGAGGTGAAATCCAATTCATTTTGGGTGATGAACAAACTCAGGTGTCTCCATGTCATTTTAATATCACCACTTTTCATTTTTAAAATGCTTTAAATGATGCAAGTAAGAAGATGCCATAATATACAGCAAAGATATACAGATTGTAATAAACTGTCTTGACCAGATATATTTCAATTGTATTTGCTGAGTCTGAAAGAAATTAATTTGTTTGTATGCAGAGACATAGTATTTCAAAAACTCGGGAAACTTTAGATAAGGTAGTGAAACTACAACTACGAGTCCCTGAATTCTCATGTCAGCTAACTTATTCACGATGTTTGATGAAGTTCAGGCAGCACCTGAAGGCTGCAGTACAGAGACACTCCACTGGGAAACATTTGCTCACCTTGTCAGAAGTGTAATTCACTTGAGTCTTGCTCAAAAATGCCCTTGTGTTTCAACCAAGCATGATGATGTGACAAAGTAATGAAGATGATGATGGCTTAGGTGGAATGGAGTGCCTTCAGTCCATTTAGCTGTGGCCTATGGGATAGGATGAGCTCTTTATGTTTTGACAGGAGAGCAAAATATTTTTTTCTTTCTTCTAGCATATTTTAACTAGAAAGCTAAAAATCTTCATTTCTGATTCACAGAAATTCTTAGACACTGTGTTAAATACATTCCAACTCAAAACACTAACATGTATTCTCTCAGGTACTTCTTGTAATCCATATTCGTTGAATAAAAGCCTTCCAAGTTGAACAGCTGAGTCTATATTCATAGCTTTTTCTTCCCCTCCTGGTGCCCTACATGACCAAGCTAGCATGAAGTACAGAATATCGATTAGAAGTGTACTATGGATTCCTTGCACTGCAAGTTAAATTACCGTATACTGTATATTTTTAATTTCTCACATATAACAATAAACATGATTGATTCTTCAATTTCAGAGCATCGTTTTGGCAATTAAGAAAATAAATACCCTTTCCATGTACAGCTCGCTTTTTTTTTCTAAATAAATGTCTGCAGTGTATTAGCTCATGTGTGACAGAAAAATAACTACCTACCCCTCTCCCTGTAGGCCTCATTCCATTTTCTATTTATTTTTTTTTATTTATTTAGGACCTGCCATTCATTTTCACACCTAACAGTAAAAACCTCTGAACGTGGTTGTTGTGAAGAGGATTATCTTTCAGATCAATGCTGAAATTGATTCCAAACCACGCTATTTATCAGCCTGAAGCTAAAGCACTAGGAGTCAGGAAATATTTCCTCTCCTTCAAATCCGTTCCTATTCTGCTGTTGGAAAATCACAATACTATGGTCTTCATTAATACACACTACTTCTATTCCTCGTGCATGTGGAATATTAATGTCAAACAGACTATGAGGTTAGTTGCATTATCAAATTTGGTTCAGAAAGAAACAGATTAAGGAAACAACAGCGCGATTAAGTTTTGCACCACTGCTGAACAGTTGCTGATGCTAACTAGAAATATAGCCGTACTATGACATCTGACATTAATGACTCTCCTCTCTATTTCACATGAAATACACTGTAGACTTTTATTAGCATCATATAATGATACAAGAAATATACATTAAATGTCTCTTTACAAAGTCACAGTTACATACTTGTTTTTTGTTGCTGAAGAAAAAAAAGATAAAGGCCTACTATATTTCATGCTTACGTACACAAACTACAGAAAATCAAAACTAAAAGATTCACAAAACTATCTAGGCATAATACAGCAGTCATGCAGATATGCAAGGTCAAATCAGTTAAACCCTATCCTGCTTCTCTGATTAACAATCTTCATGATGAACAATTAGTGACAATCTGATGAATGGTGAAAGTTAATGAGAGTCTTTCAATTTATTTCAGGAACTATATTAAGCCTTTATTTGTTTGAGATTGTGGCGACACTGTTAGCTCATTATGACATTACTTATATTGTCATTTAATACTGTCTGAAAGTGCGGGACAAAGCCTGTGGTGAAGCTTACAGTAATGTAGTACATAAGTTTCAAATAAATAAAAATTATAGTGCAATTTACAATACACAAAGGCACAAAAAGTGTACAGGAATTTAAAATAATGTCAAATAACATTAACATATGGTGAATATAATGATGATAATAAGTAGTTAGATCAAGCAACACTGGTTTCTTCTCATTTTGTTCCTTTTATAAGAGAAAACCTCCAGTTTGTGACTAAGAATTTAGACTTTCAATGGCTCTGCCAAGTGCCTCAATGGCAGAATAGGGATGTTTCGAATTCCACTAGAGATTCAAGCTGAAAACATTTAATTAATGAAAGCTTAATATTAAATAAATTGTGCTAAGTTTAAAGTGGTTAATAAATTTATAGTTTTCAAATTCAGACAGTAAATTTAATATCCATTGCCAAAGACCTCAGAAGTATTTGTAGGAGTCCTTCTGAGAGCAAAGACCTTACTCAAAGTTTGTTGAAATAATGGAAGTAAACAATAGCTAATTTTCATCATTCAAGAGATAATATTTAACATTTTTGTGGCAGATTTAAACTCTGAGTTTCTTTTAATATATCTCCTAATTAATCTTTATTTTTATATCTTTAATAATATAATTAATCTTTTATTTTATAAAAACCAATGCACCTCTTACAGAAAAAGCCCCAAGTTTAACCAAATCAATTACTGACATGTCTAGAACAAAATTAATGACCCGCAAGGACACAAATATAGCAAGTGCATGTAATATTTACCATCTACGATCAAGATTCATATTGAGCTTGGAAAAACAGCAAACACTACAAAATAAAAAATTTTGAACTATTTAGTAATCAAATCACTTCATGGGTACACTGAGGGATTATGAAACCTTTTACCATTAGCCAACCCAGTACATTTTTCAGGATGATCACTTTTTTTCATATTATAATTATTTTTCTTTATCTTTTTAATTTAAATTGCTCCAAGCTTCCAAATAAAATGTGCAGAAAAGTAAATGTGTAAAAACAAGCCCTTCAGCTTTGGGCTTTCCACCTTCAATTTCAGTTTCTTATACGTACTGTTAATCTCAAAACAGAAAAAAAAAAGGAAGCCATACTTTTCAAAAATTGTATTCTTCCAGAAACATATGCAGCAAATGCAGCCTGGTGCACTTATTCATATTTAGAAGAAAAAAGCACTCAGAAAGATGGAAGTTTGCCAATTTTTATGATCGGTGTTGAATGCACAAGCACTTATTTTAAATATGATCAGTACAGCCCAAAATTCCTAACAATGCTTTGTGTTATTCATGAATTATTTTGACTTTTTCATAGAGAAATGAAAAGAACAATGTTTTCAGAGTTCACAGAAATTCATTTATATCAGTGAAAAGAAAATCATATTTAAAGGACTTTTGTTTCTAGTAGAAGCGAAAAATTATACACTGTGTCTCCTAATAGGAAGTAATCCGAACTAAAATAAGTCTTATCACACAGATACACAGAATGATTGGAAATTCATATCGAGAATTGTAGCATTTCATTTCTAAGACAATACTCTTAAAAGCAGCTCACAACATTTCATCAAACCACTAAAAATACATTTATTTATGTTAAAAATACAAAATGAATGTTTTGTACAGATGTGTTTGTTTTGGAAACTGCTTTTTAAGTATCTTAACTATGTCTTGAGACTAGTAGTAAATAGCTACAACTAAACTATGCCTGTTAGTGGGAAAATGTTGGACAAAATGGCATCAATATTATTATTATACAGTAGATTCTTAGCAACAAAATCTCTTAGGAAATTATTGTACGGATTTACACACCTGTGACTAGGGTGTGAGACTTTTACTTTTGGAATAATATGCTACTATTGGTTACTTTTTATCCCATTAAGCAATTACTTCCCACTGTAATTCTTGACTCATTGGTCTGTCTACTTATTTCTAATGCAGATATAAAGAAACATTACCCAGATAAATGTGATCTTACAGCTACATATCACATTTAATAAAATCCCATTAGCCAAGGAAAATGTGTCAGTTAAGATATTATCAGAGACCCACAATGTCTCAGTAACTGTATAGCCTAATTTGAGTTAGGGTTGAATCCCTTACTCCAGCTTTCAGGGAATAGCTGAAGGCTGAAAATGACTCCTTTTAATTAAATGTTGAGCAAAAAATTGTCCTTGGTATTCATAGATATTTGCTATATCTGTATGTACAGGCAGACATATTTCCAAATTATGATGCAACACACTGCTCATGACCCTGGACTTAACTTAGGGTATTTGGGTGCTACACTTTGCCACAGTCCTGCTTTGTGATCTCTGAGCAATCTTTCACGGTTTATATTGAAATCCCTGATCCCACTAGATGAGGTAACATAGAGTATCACCATATCTAACTTTAAGGCACCTGATCCCAACATGGAATTTATAATCAAGGTAAGCATGCAAATGACCTATATAAGGAAAGCTTATATAGGGCCTGAAATCAGGATTCACAACCAGGCTGCAAAGCAGAAATTCACTTGGCCAACACACTGCAAGATACTGTCCTTGTGTAATGCCATACAGATGCAAGAGCTACCCGTGAATGAAAGGTTTCCAGCCTTGAAATCAAACAAAACTGTGTCAGAGTATCAATTCACCAGAACTGAGTAGTTCTGCAAAGTGCAGGGTTAATTGGCCCAAGCACTGAGATGAGCTACTGAAGGCATGCAATTTTCAGAATATTCATAGAATACCTGCGCTCAGTGCTGCAGTGGAGCAAGTGGAATATCTTTACACAGTGCTGCACTGCATGACACAGGCAGGTTTAGCAAGAGGGGGAGAGGGTGTTCTTCAGTGTTTAGGTTTCTACAACAGACCTGTAGATATATGACTAAAAGAGGTTTGATTTGTTACCTTCTTTTTATTTAAATAACTGAAAAAATATCCCTCTAGATATAGACAACCAGTTTAGTCGGCTTTGCAGATGAATATGAAAAACTTCCATAATTAATACCTGGGAATACTGATCAAAGTTCTGGGATACTATGATTAGGTCTCCATTCACCTGAATTAATTTAAATTTATGTTTCCCATATCCCACCATTCCTTAATCACTTCATGCTTGGTTCCTTAACCACCAAGCAAAAAATCCATGCCATTCTCAGTCTGTTTACCTCAGATGAACCCTGACGTGTGTGAAGAGATAAAAGTCTACAGAGATAAGGAAAAAGGCATTGTGATTTAGTGTCTCAGTGAATGAGGTCACTCACCTGAGAACACAAGTGAGTGGAGGCCAGCATTATTGCACAGCTTTGGTTTTAACATCTATCAGTCTTTACATAAAATACACAAATGGCACTTAGAACAGGGAACAAAAGTCAGGGTTTTCACTTTATGAAGAATACTAAAGCTAGGTGCCTCACAAAGGCAAAGCTGATCACATTGCTTCCAGCCCCACAAATCTGCTATTTCTGGTTGTGCTGTCCTTTCCTCTTCAAGAGAAGGGAGGGAAGATGAGTCTGCCATGACAATCTCATCTCATCTCATCTCTACTCCAGTGACCAAGAAGTGGCCAATCCTCTAAAAGGTTAGAGTTTCCACTACTACAGACTGAAGCATGTTTACAACCTTGGTTATTGATTAAATGCTGTAACCTCCATGTTACAACATAAGTGGTGGACAGAACAATTACTGACATGCTGAAAGAATGTACTGACAGAACAGAGACTGACATGCTGAAATCTGATATGCTGCTACATGCATTAGGCATGATCTAAGGATTTCTGCTGCTTCAGAGTGGACTATCTGGTTTATGAACTACAGAACAGGTTTAGGTATGACATAGAAGCATATAGAAAATGCAGCATCCCTAGATGGGATGAGTAGGTTCAGTTGCAGATGTGTAAGAATGTAAACAATTTAACCATCAGAAAACAAGATACTAGTCCACATTTGATGGATCACATAGATTTGATATATGAGTTTGTCCTGTGTCCCAGGACAGGATCTAATACCATGGCTACTCATGGGTGGTATTGTTTGAATTTTTTACGACAGTGATGAGGTAGATACATAGAGAGATAGAGATATTGACAGCACAGTGCTATTAAGAGCAGGGGATGCTCAGCCCTGCTCCTCTCACTTTCCTGTGGTAAACTCCCCACAGCAAAAACTCCACTTCTGCCTGTGTTTAAGGCAACTGATTCTGCTTCAGTTCTCTGGAAAATAAAACCTTTCATTAAATGCTGCCCTCTTTCTGATCCTGCTGTATTCCTAAAATGTCTTACATCTTTTTTAAGAACACAAAAAGACAGTGTCCTTTATAAATCAGAAAAATAAGTAACCTGTAAACATGTTCTTGTTTAACCAGTGAAAATACAAATCTGTCTTCACCATGACAAAAAAGTGTTGCCTTTTGACACCAAGTATTTTGTACTGTCTGTTTTCTCTTTCTTCCTCAGTCTCCCCATTAGTTCTTTGGTTTTTGGGTTGGTTTTTTTTTTTTGATTCACTGGTCTTTTTTCATGCCATTAGTTTTCTCTAGAACATTTTCTTAGGTCTTAAATGAGTGCCATCTTTTCATATACTTCTGGATATACTTACACATTTGTTTTTTGCTAGCTGTCAGATTACCTTTTAAAAATGGTTATCCATACACATATCTACAAAGACTAAGCCTTCATTCAGCCTATGATAGGCAATCCATTAGTAAAAATCAAATTTACACCTAATGCTGAAAAATTTTTATTAAGCTTGTTTCTTTCTCAAACTGAGTGTCTCAGCATAGTGCTGATCACACTGAAAATTAGCTGAGTATAATTCACTGCACTAAACCACTTTCTTTAGTGCAGATGCTGCTTCCCTTTTCAATGACCAAAACAAAGTAAAAAGATTAATTTCCCCAGTGCATTATTATACCTATTTAGTTGTGTCTTTCAGTTGCTTTCAGTGGGGTTACACTAGAGTAACACTGAAGCAATGCAGTGCTTAATCAACCCTAATATATGCCCCTGATAGCTTTATGCTTTATTCCAGCCCATTAACAGGCTATCTGGTATGACAGTGCAAGAAGATCATTATGTCTTAATGAGGTGATTAAAACTAAAAAATATGCAGTTGTTGCAAAATATTAGAATGGACTCCAGGAAACCCCACCAATATTTAATGTACTGTTTTAATACTTTATTTGTTGCTACCTATAAAGTCTTCAAACTTCAATTATGTAGTTGTAAATTATCTATGATACAAATATTCTTCATGTAAAAAGCACTCACTGATACTTTCAAATGTAGGAACTAATTTTAGAATTAATTATAGGTGTTGTTCTGATATTATTTTCATGGTGCAATGCTACGAATTTATGTTATTAATCAGTGTTTCCCAACGTATAGCATTACAGGAAGCACTATAAATAAGGTTATGCTCAAATTTGAACTTTGTACGGTTTTTTACCTGGTAACAGACACACTAGAGGTTCCAAAAACATTTCAAAACCTACGCTTACAATGACACAGATTTTGAAAGTATTAACCTGAAAGACCACATATCCAAAGTCACTCAGGTACCTACCTGAGTTGAGCAGATGACTAATGATACTTCCATGGCAACCTGTCTCCCTGCCCCCTAAAATTTGACAGAATTGCATTAATTCTGCTACATTCAATTGTGCCAGCCCAAGGACATCTGTAATTATTTCAGTGTCTTTAATGTCTTCCTAAAGAAAATAAATGACAAACCACAAGACCTAAATTAACTGAATTATTTCATATGTGGTGCTATTTAACTGAAAGGTTTATTTATTCTGTAAGCATATGAAAGACTTGAAACTAAAATGTAGTACTTTTTTAGACATCACACTCAGCAATATATAATAAAGAAAAGATAAAAACAAGTTTGTGGCAGAAAAAAACCAATTGAAGGTACTTTCTGACTATTTGTAAATTAACTAACATCATTTTGTATATTGAAAACTATGTGTGTACATATAGGTGTATATATATAACTTGCTATGCACATATGCCTCATTAATCATTCTGCTTACTTTCAGATGTAGATTGACCTTAAATAATACTGTAAAGTGATATTGTATGACCTATTTTCTCAATATCTTTGGATAGAGCTCTGTGCAGAGATGTGAGGGAAAACTTTTTTGCCTGAAGAATACTGTCCTTACAGACCTGACATTTTCTTGACTTCATTTGCTCTTCAGAGCTGCTTCCCACAGGACCCAAACTACAATTTCCTGAATAAAGATCTTTACTCTGCTGTTCTCCTTCCTCACCCCTCCCAGGACTCTGAACTCCATTTCATAGTCACAACATCCAAGGCTGTCACCCATTACCAAATTTTCCCACAACTGTTTTTTTACTGTTTAGTAAAGAATAAGTGGATCCAGCTGTGCATCACTCCTGCTTGACCCATCCAGAACCATGCCAAGAAGTTGTCTCCAAAACTTATCAGAAGCCTTCATGGCCAGAATGTTCAAAATCTATCTGGAGAGGTGAGGAAGAAAGAGTGACAACTGACAAATGAACTGAAAGGGGTCTTGAACAAGTCTCACTTCCCCAGAAAATGGGTTTAATTAGCCACACAGAGAAATTTTACCAATTGTTACCAATGGAAGAGTAAAGCACAGGGAACTCTTTTAGCCCTACCAAGTGCCATTAGATTCAAATGCTAAGCAGACAATATATTGCATGCTTTACACAATTGTAACATTAAGTGGCAACTTAGAAGCACTAAACCACAAATGAAAGGGACATAAAATATAAAGTGGATTGTTCAAAACGGAGTTCAACAGGCAAGCCATCAAACTGTCACTTTGGTTTATGGCCATATACAGGCCATAACCCAATGTTTTAGTGTACAAATTCACAATTCATGACACTCTTCCAGAAGTGACCTTAGAAACTATTTTACAATACACTGGGTATCTGTATCACCAAAAGGGAAGGAAAAAGAGTGCCTTATTAACCAGGATCTAGTGGCCCAGAGAAACCTTTCCCATCTTGCTCCCAGAAAAGATATTAAGAATTTACTGCTCTCTCTTCTTCACCCCTTTAGAATTTGCATTTGAACAGTCATGTATTCACAAACTCAAAACTCTGTCTATATGATGATAATTAAAAGATGCTATGCAAATATTAAATATATTTTAAATAATACAGAA
Organism: Edolisoma coerulescens; assembly: GCA_013397115.1. Lineage (NCBI taxonomy): Eukaryota > Metazoa > Chordata > Aves > Passeriformes > Campephagidae > Edolisoma > Edolisoma coerulescens. The sequence goes on along the minus strand of VWZW01000879.1, from coordinate 2,420,936 downwards.
GAAATTAATTTTTTTTTTTCTTAGACTAAATAAATGTTCTCCTAGAGTTAGGAATCTAAAGAAAACCAAGTCATTCTGGAGAGAAATTTTACTGCAGATGCATATATCCCCTAGTTTCATTACAAAAGTGTTGACATACATCTTTGGCATCATGAATACAAGGCTGTATTGTTTATATATTTCCAAAATCTTGATGGATAATTTTATTTCTCTTTACCTTCCTTTCCCCTCAAAAAAAAAATTAATTACTTGTCTAGAACTAAGATATGTATCTTCTTTTTTATGTTCTGTGACTATGATATTCTAATATGTTAAGAACTACAGAATGTTGAACATCCAGTGTTCACCTGAATAAACAGTATAATAATTTTTCAACAACACTTCAAATTGATATGAATTAACTTGGTAGAAATCTCAGTGGGATAAAGGCAGACTGATATTAGGAAATGGTTGCGTTTTTGAGGGTTTTTTTGGTCTAGAATGTAATATACCACAATAGTGAAGGACCTAGAAAATGTGTGTATTTTTTGTCAGCTAAGCTTAACAGCATACACACCAACACAGCTGATGTGAGCAATTTTTTGATGTGAATAAAAATACAAAAAGAAGTAGTTCTTAAGGAAAAACTGCTTGCAGCTGGACTGTACATAACCTGAGACTCTCAGCGGGAGGATCCCCACTGATCTCAGCTAGAGAATTCTGGCAGACAGTGGGATATCATCAGTCTGAAAAGTCCCAGATCACTCCATTTTATAATAAAACCATGAACTCCAGTCAGAAAGCTAAATCACCAAATACCAAGAACATAGGTTAGCTACAGTGACTTTGTCAAATTGTTACATTGAGTATAGCTCAGGGCAAGTGCTCAGTACAATTTCAAAGAAATGTGCAGTCTGTATTAAAATGCAATGACTGCAATATCCTGATTTAATACCTCTTCCTTACTGCTACTACCTGGCTACTGTTTGAGCCAGCTGTTAAACCAGTTGTGTGACAATTCAAGTTGGGAAGAAAAAGAGCAGTTGAAATCTAGCAGGCGCAGGATAATATTTGTGCTTTTGAAAAGCTCTCTCAGTGTTAAAGACATGTCTTTATAGACAGAATCAATTTGTACATTGCTGGTTTGCCTAATTGAAATTTGAGAATGAATCACCTGAAGAGCTGTGTTTTCATCTGTGCCTCAGTGATGCCCTGACACTGAAAAAGGTATACATCCGAATCTTCAACCAATGAGAAGAAAAAAATGCTATTATTTCTTTTTAATTTTTCACCATGACTTAAGAAAATACACATAGACTTGGGAACTAGTTAAAATCTCTAACACCAGGTAGATGTTGCCAGATGGCACAGTTCTCCTGAAGCAAAAAAACTGCCTGATTTACAGAAGCTGAGAACAATCTGTTTCTGGTAAAAGGTACTTCTTTCACTGATAAAGGGTTATCAGTTTTCTCAGCTCTCTATACCAAATATAATCATAACCAAGCATACTTTATAATGAATGCTTAAGAGGAAGTAAAAAAAAAAAAAACAAAATAACAACTCCAATTTCTTCCCTTTCCTGTTTATTTAGAGGTTTGTTTATTTTCTTCCAGAAAACACTGCTGATATCTGAATGGCTCTAATGATGTATGCTGGTATTAAAATACTGGTAGTAGTAACACAGCCATTACAGCAATAGACTTTAGAAAATTTAAACACTAAAATTTTTTGACGACAAGTAAGATTTCAATGTGAGCTTGTAAACTTAATGAATGCTAAGGCAGGCTTAACAGAAATATAACAAATGGAAATAAAATAAGGGCTGGTTTATTACTCTTTAAAAAGGCTACTGTAATTTATTAGCCAGAGTGCATTCATCAGAACTACAAGCTGACAGACCTATAGACATTTTCACCCCTGATAGATCAAATTAATCATAAAACACATTTATTTTCTGCCCAGCTCCCTTCTGTTAATCTACTTGTTAGTCAAATCCTGAACACCAATGCTAATTCTAAGCATGTAGGAGCCATAAATATTATTAACATGATCTGGCATCCTTGCTTACTTTTTCTATTTTGCTAAACACAAAGATTATATTTATGAAAAAAAGTTCCACGGCAGTGACAATTTTAGATAAATTGCTGAAAACAATGAGTGATTTAATACTTAGCTACATTATAGAAATAAATGGAGTAAGTCTCAAGAGCAAACGAGAGTTGCTGAATTTCTTTCAACTGATTCAGGACAGAAACACTGGTAAACTAGGCAGTCTGACTGCCATTATCTTTAAATAAGAGAACACATTTGCAGTGCAAGTATGGATACAAGAAATAATGCAATGTGGTAGCATTTCCAAATTCACATTTCAGACCATGTACTTTAAAGGCAAAGTGACTTCACCAAAATCTAGAGTCCAATTTTTCCTACAGGTTTGGTGGGTAGCAGTTTTTCAGATTTTTCCAAGATTAGGTTTTACTGGCATTTATGACTATATCTGATTCATATTAAAGTAATATGGATACTATCACAGACAAATGATAAGGAAAGGAAACAGAGGTGCTACAAAGCACCTGGCCATCATTTTCACTGACATCATGATGTTAGATCAAATTAGATCAACTATGGCTTTTTGTATCACAATTTTGGCTCCAATGGACAGACGAAAGCTGAAGAGATCCAAAATGTGCCTGCATTTGGATTGTGTTAGCGTATACAGTTCACCTGAATCAATTTATTTCATTTTCTGTCTGTTTACTGTTCCCATTCATTTGTTTGCACTCAGTAAGTATATGTGTAGTTAAATCATCATTGCACTGCATTGCATGACAAAATCTGGATGTGTGATCATTTACCAGTCTCTATTCTCAGTGACAACAGAGCGAGATGAGACCACTTATATTTGCTTCCATCAAAGCACAGCACTTGATATTTTTTACTTGATCTATATAGCAAAATGACAGCTTAGTCTTACTCGCACATTGAAACCACTTGATTCAAAGTAACAATTAGGCATGCTAGTCTATATACTAAATAAATAGGTACTCTGTTCTGTCACCTAGATGGAAACAAAATCTTTTGGAAATATCAAGAGAAGTACTTTTACAAACAGAAATACAGGATATGGATCCTACTTCTAGGAAAAGGGATGGAAGTTTTTTATAGAATTTGCAGAAATAGTAGTAGTAGAAAACTTTTCTTCTTTTAAGAAAAGGGTAAGCAGCACAGAGTTGAGATTCAGGCTATATTATACACCAAACCTGCTAGCATCCTCATAAAATAAAAAACAAGAACTCTTAGATTTCATCTTGGGTGGGACAAAAATTCATGTTTTTATTTTTAAAGAAAAAATCCCCACTACCAAAATACATTTTCTTGAACTCCCTTTGAAGCCATATGCTGTATTTATTCACAAACAATTTCATTAAAGAATTCATGTTCTTGTAAACTCACAGAAACATTGACATGAGCAAAGTACTCAGACTGTAAAAGAATGTGACTTCAAATAACTACTAAGAAATGAATGCTAGCATTCATCATGAAAAAGAGAGTAGTTATTCCTTTACTGGAAGTAGTCTTCTGTCAAATGAAAAAGATTTAAAATTATCACAATAAAATGATAGATCTGAAAAATCAACTAACCACAATGATTTATGATTAATATTATTTAACATTTAAACATCTACAATTTACATAACGATCTGTTTTCAACACACAGTTACTAAGAATATAAAAAGGCATACTTCCAAAAGAACATACTTTCATAAGTGAAATATTTCGTGTTTGGTTTTTATGATTCTTTAATGTCAAGCAACCTTTGAAACTGAAAACAGCATTTTAGTGGCAATTATACCTGCCTAGCATTAAGCCTTTGACAAAAACATGTTGGGGAAAATTGGTAAATTTTGAATTCCAAATAGCAACTTGAAAAAATAATCTATGAAAATAAGCACTGGATGGTAGTATATTTATGAACTGAGTAGATTTGTGCTGTGTTTTAATTTTGTTGTTGCTTTTCTTGCTCTCTTTGTGCCTCAAGTCATTCAGACATATTTTACCTTTTTATGGGGCAGAACACAGTGTCCACAGTAATATATTGCTCCCTGAACTGCACACTATTCAAAATATCTTTGTGGCTGTGGTCTACTAAATGAAAAGTAAATATTATCAACAGGTAAAATAATTTTCTATTAGTTTTTTTTTAATTATTTGTATTGTTGGCTATGAAAGATATAAGATTTTTAAAAAATCTGGAGACTTCCCTATAGGATGAAGGCAAGCTTTTCCACCTTTATTTTTTTAATAAAGGAAGCTATTTATTAAATACCTGCATCATTTAAACTATGGATGCCTTGCTTTTAGTGTCACTAAGCAGAAAGAAACCTTTACATCAGAGATTCAACTTTGGCTACTCCTAATCCAAGCCAAACTAGAAGTAATGGAATGAAAGCAAAAACTTCTGTAAACTATGGTCTGTCTACACTTCGTCAAGTTTTAGCGTTAAGAAGAATGTTGTAATAAAGTAGGAATACCAATGGAGCAACGGCATTTCCACTGTAACACTTATTTCAATTATCTGCTTCTCTGATTAGAAAACCTGTCTCTGGCCACAATTCAGTGAATAATTTGATTTCATAACCTCTACATGCATTTTTGCTTAATAGTGATACAAGTTTTCAAAGACAGCTTTTCAAAATCCAGACAAAGGCAAGCCAGAATGTATTTTTCCATTTTCAATGTTTTTTATATTCTGAGAATACTCATCTACTTTTACTTTTTTCAAAGCAATTCAAACAACTGATTAAATTTGAAGGAGAAATGGGTATTATAAAAACCATGCTTTCAAAATAATGAAGTACATCACTTCTGAGATATTTCAATACTTCTAAAACATAAAGAGCATCGATGCACTGTTTTGGCAGTTCCAATACATTGGCTGTTATATTCAGATCAATGTTCTTTGTATTTGACAATGCTATATAGAAGATTTGTTTTAGGCTTTCCTATTAAGAATTGCAAACATCAAAAGGAGGAAGAGACTGTGAAGAAAAGAGAAAGCAGCATTTACATATAACTTAGGGAACTTTTATTTTACAGAATTTTTTTTCCTTCATTAAGCAATTAAATTACTAGATTACTTGTATCCAGAGTTTCATAAATCTTGTGCTGAGGACTGTAAGTAAGAAGTTAAGAATTTAAGACATGGCATACTGGTCAACATCCTCCTGTAATGCTGTTATGTTTGACTGATTCCTCTGTGTTGCCTATTTGTGGGAAGTACTCCTGCTGTAGTATCATCCATAATAATTACTTTCCAAAAGACATTCAATAAAATTCTGTAATCAAATCTATTTGACCTGGATTGTTAAACTGTTAGGGTTGCCTTCTGTACCCAAAGTTTTTAAAAAGAAAGCCTTATCTACCCTAAAGACTGAAATGAGATCTTAAGCATTTTTTTCAGGCAAGGACCTCATGGTGCTTCTGATATAAAGAATTCCACAATATATTTTAGAAGAAAGATATCTAATTATAAAGAACATATTTTCATAAGATAAAATTCCATGCGAACTCACTTCTCATATTTAAAGTAACATCACAGTCAGGTAATTGTACTATTATCTTAAATACATTAGTCATAGACATAACCATAAAACTATACTTTAATTTATGTACTTTTAAGAGACTGAAGACCTGCACTTTATAGAAAGACAGGCCTCAAATTCAACAGCATTCACCATATCCACCTGCTATTTCTTTCCTGGTCAGTGCAGCAGTGCAAACACATCTGCTGTGTGTACTGTAACTATTCATTTTCTCTTATTTGTAGGTGTGAACACCCCAAAGACATTGTTAATAGTTTTCTCATGGTGTATCTGTTGTGGTATGATATCAAAGTATTTGAAATTATGGAAGAAAGAAAAGCAAATACTATAATTACGTATTACCCTTTCTTGTGATCTCTGATTAATTAGGGGGAACAGATGGTGCCTCCAGAGACCCATAAGTAGTTTCTGCAATTGTGTCATAACTTGCTCTAGATAAAGTTTAGTTATAGTTTTTCTATAACTGTCTTCTCCTATTTCCTTACAGATTATATTTTTTTATGAGGAACCTTCAGTATTTCCTTAAAATCAATTTGTAACTGCTAATAAGAATATTAGGTTTATCTCCTGTCCTGATTTTGGCCAGGGCAGCATTAATTTTTCCTCAGTAGCCATGAGGGGGCCGAACCTGGAGTCATGTGTGTATGTGGCTAGCTTGTTATTGTATACCACCTCACATCATTGTGGGGGGTGCAAGGAAGGGACTCTTGCTTCCAGGAAGAAGTTCATGTCTGCAGGTGGAAAAAAAGTGTGGCCAGGTAGGGAACCCATTGGCTGTTGGTCATTGTCTTGGGGTTGTGCTGCATTGGTCAGTGAACATTTTTTGCACCCAAGTCACCCTCCCTTCGTACACTTTTATTATTAATATTGTTGCTGTCACTGTTCATTTTCTTATCTCATTGCTATTTCCAGTAAATTGTTCTTATCTCAGCCCCGGATCTCTGCTTTCTGTCTCCAACTGGAGGTGGGGAGAGGAGTGACTCGTGGTTTTCTTTTTAGTGGTAGTACTAATTTGGGGAGAGCCCTTCCTAAGCCTCCTTACAACACCTCCTTTTATTATACCTAGTATATAGAGTACACTTCTTAAATACCGTAGTATTTTTCACATTTTTTTCAAGTTTTTTAGGAATTTTCTTCCCTGAGGTTAGAACACTGAGCACAAATGTGTCCAAAACCTATAAAGTGTTTGCTAATACGCTGTCTGGTTCTGAACTAAATCTAACTCACAATTTTGGCAGAAAAGGTAAATAGCATAAAATAGATTGACAGTATAACATATCATGTTACACTATTCAGGTATTTAGATTGTTTTATGACTACTATTTCCAGCCAGAATTACTCATGGTCTTCATACACATACACATTATGTAAAGCCAATCACAGACATAGGCAAAGCAATTAAGATAAAATGTGCTACAAAACACACAGAGATATTTGTATGTAAATACCTAAATACACCTAGGATATCCATAGGTAGATACTGGCTGGATCTACTGGCTGGACAGCCGGGCCCAGGGAGTGGTGGTGAACGGTGCTGCATCCAGTTGGCAGCCAGTCACCAGTGGCATCCCCCAGAGATCTGTGTTGGGCCCAGCCGTGTTCAATGTCTTTATTGATGATCTGGATGAGGGGATCAAGTCTACCATTAGCAAATTTGCACCAGGTTGGGGGGGAGTGTTAATCTGCTGGAGGGTAGGAGGGCTCTGCACAGGGACCTGGACAGGCTGGAAAGATGGGCTGAGTCCAACAATATGAGGTCCTGCACTTTGGCCACAATGACCCCCTGCAGCACTACCGGCTGAGGACAGAGCAGCTGGACAGCAGCCAGGCAGAAGGGGACCATGGGGTACTGATTGGCACCAGGCTGAACATGAGACAACAGAGTGCTCAGGTGGCCAAGAAGGCCAATGGCATCCTGGCCTGGATCAGCAATAGTGTGGCCAGCAGGACCAGTGCAGGGATTGACCCCCTCAGCACTGGTAAGGCCGCACCTCAAATCTTGTGTCCAGTTTTGGGCCCCTCACTACAAGAAGGACATTGAGGTGCTGGAGCACGTCCAGAGAAGAGCAACAAAGCTGGTGAAAGGTCGGGAGCACAAGTCTGGAGAGGAGTGGCTGAGGGAACTGGGGTTGTTTAATCTGGAGAATAGGAGGCTCAGGGCAGACCTTATCACTCTCCGAAACTACCGTATAGGAGGTTATAGCCAGGTGGGTGTTGGCCTTCCAGGTAGTAAGGGACAGAATGAGAAGAAATGGCCTCAAGTCACATCAGGGGAGGTTTAGATTAGATATTAGGAAAACTTTCTTCACTGAAAGGGTGGCCAGGCATTGGAACAGGCTGTCCTGGCAAGTGGTAAAATCACCATACCTGTAAATGTTAAAAAAACATGTAGCTATGGCACTTGGGACATGGTGGATGGTAGTGATGGACTCGGCAGTGCTAAGTTAACAGTTGGACTCAATGATCTTAAAAGGTCTTTTCCAACTTAAACAATTCTATTATTCTATGTAAACAGCACAAGTTTGCAGCTGCTAGTGAAACAAGTAAATTTTTTGAATCAAAACTCTCTTATCAGTATTGTTGCTACTCTGCTACTAGTGCAAAAGTCATAGAAATTAAATAATTCCACACACACAAAATACAATTCTTGTTTCTTCTTTCAAGAGGTTTAACTGAAAATGTTCAATGAAATGTAGGATTCAAGACAGTATCAAGTGTCCCTGTATTATTTAGTTAGAAATCTTATTGAATGGTTCTATTACAACAGTATAATTTAATTTCACTGTGCCACTCCGCATGTTTTGGGGACATTTTCTTGCACAGGAAACAGAGGGTTCATTATACATGTTTGTAACTAAATAGTAATTCTCATCAAGTAAAGTTCAAACTTTCCCTGATGTCTAAGGAATGCTACTTTATGCAAGTTTGGGTTTTTCTTGTACAATAATCTTATTATCCATAAAAAAGATTCCATTATTTCACAGATTTTATTGCCTGAGAACTAATAAATTAGTTATCTTCTCTCAAGAAATGTGGAAACAGATGTATTTCAATACAATGGCAGTGTTCAGAGAGACCATAAAAAGAAAACATTTCTTAAAATAAATGATCATGTGGTCTCTGAATTAGAGCATGCTGCCTTTAAACAGAACTGTTTTAAACAGAACTGTTTAGTAAATTAAATTTAGAACATGAAACACTTCATTTCACATCTAAAGGTTTCTATTTTATTGCATTTTTCATTCACAGCAAGTTGCAAATCCTTCAGACTTCCACCAGAATCTAATGACCATCTGGAAATGCTGCGTAACTGAAACTTCAAAAAACCGCTCAGAGCCTGTCCTTCCTTGGCAAAGTACAAAGGCTTTTTTCAATAAGTATTTCTATCATGAAAAATGTTTTAAATACCTTTTCAGTCAGTTACATCAGTGTTTCTCCAGGTATAGATTAACAAAGCAAGAGAGCTGCTGCCATCAAGTATTAAAGTAGCTTTTTAAAGATACTGGTAAGTGAACTCTGTCAGCACAAACTGATCTCATACGCTTGAAGTACTTGCATTTACACATGGAAAACATGAGTCTTGGAAGTTTAGTCACATGGAGATCCCAGCTGGGCACCTGCTGGCAATGAAGATCTAGAGGCCTTGCTGTTTGGGACTAGCTAAATGAAAGAGGAAACAGGGCGGAAGCTCATGTGTTGAAAATAAATTGGAGCTGATCCCTTAAGATAGGGACTAAGAAACAGAGTAACATTTCTAAAAATGCATTCTGAAAATTGGTAATACAAAAATTCTATATTACATGACTAGTATAAAATAAGAAAGTTAGTTTATCTAAAAAATTCTTTCTTTTCTATGGAGGTTGAATTTAAACTCCTATTTTCTCTTTGACTTCTTCTGTTGTTCTGTTGTTCTGTATTTAGCTGTCCCTTATCCTCCAATCCATACTTCATATTTTATTACATCTTTTGCTGACAGTCTCACTTTTTAACCTCTCTTTCATTAGCTTGCATGCTTTTTGTCCCTCATGCTATTCATTACATTAATTCATCTTTCCTCTTATCTCTGCAAAGAGCTTCAGGACAATGCTCGCACAGCATTTGAATCCAGCTAAATCTAATAATAGATAATAAATGTTATTGCAACAGTAACTAGACCTAGTGATGCCCACTTCAAAAATGATGAACATTGCCTCATGTCTTGCACTCCTCTGGCAAGTTATCCCTCTGTGTACTCACTATAAATCCCGCCCAAGTGCCCTTGCCCTAGGAGAGCAAAGATAAGCAAAAGCAGTGCTACATATTACGCCGGATTGGACTCGGTGATCTCAGGTTGGACGCCGTGATCTTGGAGGTCTCTTCCAACCTGTCGATTCTGTGATTCTGTGATATTTACTTGCTGCTGCAGAGGAATGTTACCAGCAAGCAGGTCAAGTGCTCCTGGATTTGTAAGGTCTGTACTACACGGTGCAACAGAACACACGGGAAGCTCAAAGCAGCTCCAAAACATGAAAGGGTACAGTCCTGTCAACACGATGTTGGCACCCAATATATTTAGTCCTATTGAGGACACTGTGCAATGCAGCTCACCAGCCCACTGTGGGTCTTTGGGCCTCACAACCATTCTATGATAGAGATAAGCCTAGAAGTGTTTCCAGAACTGTCTATGTGATAGAATGTCTTGAAATCTTGTGTAAAGCAGGGAGGTGGGGTTTTTTTTAAGCATGTCAACATCTGATGATATGAGAGAGACCTAGTCCTGCAGTTATACATGCATAGTTTGTCTTCTGATCCCATTCTGGCTCAGCTAAGCTATGGCTTCTTGTATAACAAGCCTTCAGATTTTGCAAAAGCAAAGCTGATAAACACGCAAATGCCGCCAGAGACCACATAAATAGAAGGCTGTATGAAATGCACATAGCAAGTGGATGTTTGAGACACACTTCTTTCTTACTGCCACTATGGTAAAACCGTTATCAGGCAGGGATCTATTCTTGTGCATTCATTATCTCACTTCAAAGCATATATATTTTTCTAAAATCAGACTTCTGCATTCCTCTTTAGCCATGAATTGTTATATTGCAATTGCCTAAAACTCTAAGATACAATTGTCAAATTGTGAATAATTTTAAAATTAAAATCTTGAAATTATCATCATATATGCAGATCTATGTCTCTAGTCAGTGCCAATATACAAGAAACAAATGTAAAATTCTACTTCTACAGGTCTCCTGCTACCTATAATCAGATGCAAGAATTAAATAACACCAGCTTTTCCACCTACAGATAAAAAAACCAGAAATAACCAAGGCATATTTATGTACTTATATTAATTTATAAAGTACATGCTATTTTAGTATCAAATATACTGCACAAATAGTAATAATAATAAGTAATAAGTATTAAGCAAAAGGCCTAGTCTGTAACAATTTTTCGCAGAAAAGTAAGTAATGCATAATGCCTGACCATACGTCTTTTTTGTCCTGTTGGCTAACTACCTGCAAATGGCTGTACCAATTTTACTGCTGCTGGTTATTATTAACTGAAGTATGTTTCCTCCTGAGTATTGTTACTCTTTTTCACATCTTTTCAACCTCACCAGAGAAAACGCATGTAGGATTCATGACACTCGGATGGATTGAATTGCAAAGGACACCTTCTACAACTGAATTCTGTAGAGAAGAGACACCTCCCAACCAAAAAGCTGACGAAACAAAAGCTACAGCCATACATACACATTGTGCTGCTTTAAAACTAGAAGTTGAAAGGACTGAAAACAGCTATATTTACATCAGAATTCCCTTCGGCTATGTAACAACACTGTAGCTCTGGGCATATACTCTGACATGCATTAAAATGATGCAATGATGATTTTTTTATACGGAAAGTAATTAGCATTTTTTCATGATTCATTCTGTAGAAGCCATGTCTAATTTGGGGCATCTGCTTTCAACAATAATTCCCCACCCATGTACTAGAATTTAAAATTTAATTACTGCTTTTGCAATATAAGAACTTTAATATAACTATTGATTATGGAAATTACGATCATTCATAGGACATGGTTAAGGCATTCTTCCCAACTAGATAAAACTAAAAGAACATGTAAAATTCTTTCTTAAGCACCCTGAAGTTCCACTCTAATTAACAGCCAATTACACAAATTCCTATCTAAAATTTCAACAGCTAAAAATAAGTAACTTTGCCTAGCTTATTTATATTATGCATACACTTTATTTTTGTCCTTCATATGTTTATACTATTTAAGAAAAAAAAATCAAATTTCTGAGATCAATAATTAGTATATTCTTCTAATAGTAGTCTTGTGATCATCAACACAGTTTAAGAAAAAAAACCCCAAACAAACCAGCTCTAATGTACTGTTAAACAAATGTTCATCAGTTGAACTTCCAGGTTTAGCTTGCCAAAACTGCTAACTAGAAGATAATGATTTTGAAAGTTTGCTTTAAATGATTCCCAAACAAGAGCATCTCCCTACTTTACAACAAATTTTGCATTTCTACGGAGATAAATGCATTAGTCTTTTCCTGTAGATATGTGAATGCATCAAAATGGTTCTCTTCTGTAAGATACTTCACATTTAACAGTATAACTAATGAATATTTATTATACAAATTCTTGGTAGAAAAACATAAGTAGCAATATAAACTAACTTTCCCTCATTTCCATAAACTGTGCTAATTGGAAAGTTTCAAATAAATTAAAAAGCCAGCAATACCTCATTTTTACACGATTTCTTCTGTTTAGTTGTTTCAAACTATTGGTTATCTGATATGAAATTCTATATCTGAAAATATTTATTCATTTTTATTTCCAGTAAGGAACCTATAAATACCAGGGTTAAATAAGGAATGCAAACTACCATGAGTAAGCTACTAATTATAATTCTACCTACTCATCACAGTGAGTAATGGACTTCATGGATTCTTCTCTGTCTTATTTTCAATGTGAACATAATCCAGTCAAGTAAAACTTAAAGAATTTCTACACTGCCTCTCATAAGTCCCACATAGACATGGTGATGAGGTATAGGCTGGATGAGTAGACGGAGAGGTAGACTGAGAACCAGCTCAGAGGCCAGGCCCAGAGAGCGGTGAAGGTAACGGAGCACCAGCACAGGGTGCCCAGAGAGGTTGTAGAGTTTCCATCCTTGGAGGTATTAAGAAATTGTCTGAATATGGTCCTAGGAAACCTGTTCGAGGTGGCCCTGCTTGAGCCAGGACAACATGACCTCCAGAGGTACTGTCCCATCTTGGTCATCCGGTGATTCTAATTCATTGTAACTAAAATTTTATCTGTCACAGTTCTCAAAATATCACCTCCACAAACCTGGATATTTACTCTGACATCACATCATCTTTCACATCAAGTTCTTATACTTTAGAAGCATCAAGGCAGAGGTCTTCCTTCATCTTTACTATTCCTTTTCATTTCCTATATGTCTCCAATATCTACTATTTGACAGAGATGACCAGAAGACAGGTTTTACACCTCTCCGATTTCACAAATACTCTGCTTGAAATTTTCAGACAACACAAAGAGGGAAGGAGCAAAGAAGGACAAATAATAATGTGATAGTTAACACATGCATTTGATATGGGAAGTTCTAACAGTACTTAAATGTGCAATCTGCATGAGGCAACGAAGAGAACATTATGCTCATGTTTTTTTCTGGGACAGGGTTATTTTTTACCTTTATATTTTGACAATAGATTCCAACAAAGCCAAGGAAAAATCTATGATGAAACTGCTATTCATATTCAACTGGCAAATTATTTCTGACAAAAAGACATCTGCTCAGAAGATTCCCAACCAGGTGTTCTCCAATCTTCTCCAATATTACAGCCTTCTAAGTCAGTGTTCTCTTCCCTGTTTCTAAACAGATTTCCTTTTCCCTAGCAATCCTTAATGTTGGTGATTGGGAGATTTTGTTCTTATCGGTTTTTCATAGCAATTGATAAAACGTGTTTATAAACCTGGAACTCCTTCCTGATGCCTATTTCATTTCTTATTTATGTGTCTCCAGCTGCCAAAATATGGAGTATCAAAATATTAGGTAGCTTTTCCCCGTCACTTTTTGTATCAGTTGTTAAGGCAGCAGGAAAATGCCTTGAAATAAGGACCTATTTCTGGTGAGGGAAAAAAACTTGAAGATATCAAAAAAAACCTCATATCTGTGGTTGAGTAGTATAAAGAACCCAGATAACACATTTCTATTGGTAGCACCCTAGCCCCAAGGGTGGTTACAGCCTTCTTTCTTTTACTTACTTTTTTGTCTGATTGTTTCAGTGTCTTTGAAAGGCTCAGCAGTGCCAGTCTCAAACAGTCAAGTCTGACTTCATTGCAACAAGGCCTTCTGTGGCATGAGCCAATTAATGAGGAAGCACTATCTTTTTCCTATCTGCTTTACTTCTTTCCCACAACATGACCAAAATTAGGTTAATTAGCAATGTGCTGGGGGAAATAAAATCACTTTATTTAGATTAAGAGTTTTGAGCTGGCCTCATTATGAAGTATGAGACAATTAATGAAAAGTAAAAAATGGAATCACAATTCTGACTTAGGTTTTCAAATAAATTTCCTCTCAAAGAGTTAGCAAACTTGACTTAGAAGGGTGTTATTTTCTATTAAGAAATATAAATTAAAATATGGTCATATAGATAATTTTTTTGCTGTTGTTCAAAGGGACATGCTCATACAGAATATAGCTATATTTTCTTAAGATTAATGTGCATGATAAAAGCTGCTTAAAAAGTGGAAGAAAAGGAAGATCTACCAGCCACCTGGTAAAGCTAAAAAACACTGTATGAATAGAATAAAAAGACTATGTATGCAGCTTCCCTACAACTAGCTGAAGTAATTTCCATGAGAGTTATCCCTTCTTGAGTTAACCTACTTCAGAAGAGAGCAGGCACAGTGAAAACACACAGCACAGATTGATTGCATTAACAGCACTAAGTAGCTATTGTATTCCTAACTCAATCCACACTACTCAAACTCAAATTTAAAGCATCACTAATCCTGAGCTTTTGGAATAAACCCAGATGAATGTAATTGGTGAATTACACCTTAAAATAACAATGTGCTGAAAACCAGCCTTAGAAATTAAACCATAATTTTATTAAGTGCTTTAAAACAGCAGAAGTCCCTTCCTACCAGCACTGCTATGTTATTTCACAGTATTTGAAGATCTGCCTCAAGGCATAAAGAGAACAAACAGACTTACTGACCTGATGAGAAGGGATTTAAAGTAGGTAAACTGGAGAAAGTTTATTGTCACCTAAAGTAATAGTGCAGGGGCTGTGAGAAATAGACTAGGGTGTAACAGGATGTTACACACTTTCTCTTTTGAAAGCCTGGTGACTGAAGGTTCATCTCAAGCACTTCTACAATGGATACATATATCATGAGATAAAAATCCAGGAAGAATGAGAAATCTGTGCACAGCTGTACATTTATCATCTCATTGAAATTAGAGGGATGTGGAGGCATAGCTTGCATGCCTGGAGTACTGCAGCAGATGGAAACAAGCTCTCCAGGAAAGAAAGGCCGGAAAGGTGAGGATGTAGCATTGTAATCTGTGCAAAGGAGTTTCTTACAAGCACAGAGCTTTGTCTTTGAAAAAGCTCAAATTGTGCTGCAAAGAGCAGCCAATATGCTGCAGGATCAGCCTGGAGAAGCAGGTGGAGAACTGGTCTGACAAGAACCTCACAAAGGTCAACAAAGGTAAATTAGCCCTGTATCTGGGACGGAATAACCCAATTACAGCATAGTCTGTGAGCAAGCTGGCTAGAAAGGACCTGGGGTTCCTGGTGCAGAGTAAATTGAATATGAGTCGGTAGCATGCTCTTGCAGCCCAGAAACCCAGTGACCTAGTGGACTGCATTTGCAACACTCTAGACAGAATGTGAAAAGTGATTATTCCCCTCTCTTGAGAATTTTTGAGAGTGTATGTGAAGTCCTGAGACCAGTTTTAGGGTTTTCAGCCTTGGAAACAACTTGATGTACAGGGGCAAGCCCAGTAGAAGACACTTTGTAAAGATGAAGTTGAGACCACTAACTGTGTTCAGCTTTAGAGGCTCAGGAGAAATCTTCCTGCTGTTTTCAGCTTCCTGATGGAAGGGCACAGAGACAATGCAGCCAGACTCTTCACACTGGCACCTAGGGATGGGACAAGAGGCAACAAATTGAAAGACAGAAAAGTTCAAATTAGATAAAAAGTGGGGGAAAATTACATCCCAAGGGTGGTAAAACACCGGAATAAGGTTGTCAAGACGGGTTGTACAGTTTCTACCCTCAGAGCATTTTCAAAACTCAGAGCAACCCGACTCTGGTTCGAGCAGGGTCTTGGACTAAAGTATCTCCAAAGGCCTTAACTTAAAATATGAGCTAAAATTTGTTTCATTGAGTAACCTACAAATTTACAACATGATAAAGGTTTTGTTAAATAGCTGTTTTGTTGTTTTTTCCCTTACTCCCGTCCTTTCTTCTCATTTTCTTATTCCACAAGGAGGAAAATTAGACTTTATAAGACTGAAGTCAAGTGTAGCTACATTGGCCCTCTAGGGATAAACCCATCAATACAATTACCAATGCATTTCTTGAAAGCATACATGTGGCTACAGAAGTAAAATTGTGAGTTTACAGACCACTGTTGTCCAGCAGCAATGTCATTTCCATGATATATCTCAAATGCACTCTGACACTACTGCTTTGTAGCAAGTTTTTTTCAATTATTATTGTTTCTTTATTTTACCTACCAAAATACTCTTCCTTTTCATTACTTTACAGTGGAAATATTTGGATCCTATTTGGCTGGCACTCAGTGCATTCTGCTGTCTTTGTGATGTATGAGTTGCTGATTCTCACTTGCATGAAAAAAAAAAAATCATCCAGAAGAAGAAATAATTTGGAATTGTTTAATATGCCCTGATGAATGTTCTAATTATTTCGGAGAAGCAGATTTGCTGTCACCTTTCATTGTTGAAAGCAACACACTCATGGCAGGCTCTAGTGCTATAGAAATAAATACCGTAACTGCTTAATGTATGAAAATATTATTGGCCATGCACAATCAGTGATTTAATTTGTTCACCATTCAATGAATTTGAACAAATCTTTTCCATGATTTATAGCACAGACTCTCTTATGGCTTGCAATGTGTCATACTCTGAAGTGTCTTAGGACACAATTTTATGCAAAGTAATACAATAAAGTTAGTCTTTATTGTAAAATGCTAGAAAACAACACATCCTCGTTGTGTCATATCATGGCCCTGGAGCCCTATAATCAGATTTCATGGGATGAAATGAATAATAGTGGTTCCTAAGCATAAAAGGGAAAACTTTGGGGAAACTCAGAGTCTAAGAAAAAAAATAGTAAAAACTGATTTTAATATACTGCACAAACTAGCTTGAGAGCTGGCTTAAAAAATATTCAATTTGTACTTATTCAAATGTTGGGACATGTTATCCTTGCATCATCTTTCTAAACAGGTTATTTCAGAGGGCTGGGGATAGAGCACAGTATTTTAGCTGTTGATAACACCTGAGTCCATATCTTAGAAAGCGTAATATATTCCAGACAGTAGCTCTGTCTGTCAGCTACACCTCTGATGCCAATAAGTCTGTTTTCTGAATGTTTTTAAGGTAAAGCCTAATTGGCTAATAATCAGACTCTATTGATAGTCAAATACCTGATATATGGTGTATTTCCATCAATTGTTTCCTTGATTTCTTTTAGACAATTAAAATAGAAAACCTTTTAATTGCTAAAATAAAATCACTTGTTGGAAGTGGCATCTCAGCTGTCATAATTTATGCCTGCATACTTACATATAATGTTTGCAGTTCTAACGTTGCTTAAACATGCCCACTTAAAACCAAAGGTGTTTCTTGTGAAAAAAGAGATACATATTCTACTACCCTAGGTGATTGTTATGAAATCTATTAAGTACATCATTATGTGGATGCTAGCTTTTAAGGGTTACACTGTATTTGCTTTCTGTATTCATTTGCATAATTTTTAGGAGGATTAATATTGTTTTTCATGTTTAGACAGAAGTTAAAAATGTAGTGTACCTCTGTACTGAAAACCAAATCAATTACTAATTAATTCAGAAACTTTGGTGACCTAAGTATTCAAAGTTCATTTCAGCTCAATTTTTAATATACTGGATACTTAGTATACTCTGAAATACAGCACTTCTGGCTCTGGCCAAGAAATTCACAAACATCTAGCCTGGATGACATTGCTTGTACATATTGTTTAGTAAGACATGTCTACTTAGGACATGATATAAACATACACTTAAAAACTCTCCTGTTATTATGTAGTTTTTGTGAATCAAGAAATCATCCCAGTAGCTCAGAGAAAAAGAACAAAAGCAGGGAAGTCTGAAACACTTACCCATACACAAACATCCATGATTTGCAATTAAAGTGTCCTGCAGAAATATTGGACAAAGTTTTAGGCTGCTGCATTATTCATCTGAAGCTTTCAGAATGCGTTTTCAAGAGCTCCTTGCAGCTGTACTGCCAAGTAATTGAAACTCATATTCACTGGGAATGTTGTAAAACTTATGGTATTTGAGGGCACCTTCAAACACAGCTCTTATTCACCTCACTAGGAAAGCAGAAGTTTGGTCAGTGTTCCCAATCTCCTAATCGACTGAAGAGTCTCTGAGAACACGCTCTGACCCCTACGCGCTTCCCTGTTTTCTTCTTTGTAGTACAATAATTTGTGGCTCTGTCTTGAGCAGTAGCTGAGAAATGTGGTGAGGAAAATATGCAACAAATGAAGTAGTTACTGGGTGTTCTTACTGTCTTTAGTCTTCATTACCTCAAATTCAGACAATCATTTGAAACAAACAAACATGCAAAAATTTTAAAAATTGAGAACTGCAGGTTGAAAAAAAAAAAAAACATTAATTAAAATCTGTGCCAAAGCAGTAAATGTAATAATTTAGCAACAATCTGCAATCCAACTTACTGTATTGGAAAATAACACTGTGACAGCAAATTTCAATGCCTGCTCCTATTCTAGCTCTTGCTAGCTGTAATATGAATTACTTCATACTTCAGTGTGGCCATAAGCAAAGGGCTTGCTCACATTAAGATTCTTCCTCTGTAAATGTTAAGTACAGCTCTTTAGTCACAGTTTCACTATTTTGTGTTTTACCTGTGGCACAACAATAATTTGAGAAATTTTCAGTAATTTCCATTCCAAATATTTCAAATTTTGAATTCTCTGAGTACAGGTAATACAGAAGGGTTTCCCTCACCCTCCTTAAATAGTTTCCAGGCCAGAATGACAACAGGAATACTGTAACATTGAAAACAGGTATTCGAATACATTATCTGCAGCTTACTTTAGAATTACAAGTTACAGTTTAATCACTCTTATTACTCTCTAGTTTAAAGAAAAAAAATGAATCTATGAAAATTATATGGAAGAAAATTTTAAAAAGCATTTTTTGACAACAAAGAAGTCAGAAATGAAATCATGTTCTTCACTGCCTCTTCAGATACTAAATTTGGATACAAAGTAAAAACACTGTTATATGCAAGTGTTGTACAAATACTTAAATGTATTAGCTCTAGAACACGAAGAAGAAAGAAGTGAGATTCGGAAAAGAAATGTGTTTTCTTCAGAACGGTTTAGTTTTTTTTAAAGAATTATGTGTGTAACTGGAGGTTACTATTCACGAAATACATTCTGACAGAGGACTAGTAGACTCCTGAATTATTTTCCAAGTAAACAGCTGAAAACCCTTAGCATTAGATATAAAAAACTAGAAGTATTTTCTTAGAATATAGTATGGAAACAACATAGACACAAAATCCTTTTGCAGCATTGTTTTCCAATCCAATCATTAATAGCAATAGCCATGAACAATGTAATGTCAAGAGTCATTTCCCCCTTGTATACACTTCTTTGCTTCTTAAGTCTTTAATTGTTTAATTATCTGTCACCAGACTACTTTCTAGCCATTGCTTACATGAAATATGATAAAAATTTTATGTTTGCCCTCATTTCATGCCATAAATGTTTCACAGTTTCATGAATATTCATTTTGTTTATTTCAAAAGTTATTTAAAGACAAAGGTGTTTTCAGGGTTTTTTTTCTGAACCTTGTTACTCTGCAGTTTGCTTTGTTTTGTTTGAATGATTTTGTATTATTGTAGTTGATTGGTTCTCATATACACATCTCTCACATCTACATTGAAATGGCAGACTTCTTTTTCTTTGTTTTGTTTTGTTGTTGGCAACATTTCACCAAGTACATGCAAAATACCTCACAGCACAGTAACTTGACCCTGTAACCTCTAAGCCAGATTTCTCAGCAAATTTGCAGTAGTCAACTTTGCTAACATGCCAGTCTCACCACAGGAGTTATTTCATTTTGTAAAGGACCAGTGGAAAGTCTGGATTGGAGTTACCAAACAAGACAACATTTGTTTACCAATTTTCTCCCTGAAAACATTACAGTCATCAGTTAGAAATGAATGGTACATCATCTTATTACTTACCAGCAGTCATTATTTTTATAAGATGATCTACTGACTTAACAGTGTTTATATTTGTGAGACAAATTCTCTGTAGAGATGGAAGCAGAGAAACAATATTTGAACAGCTGCTGCCAGGAGGTTATAATCAGACTGTGCTCTGACTTTGTTCCTCACACAGCACACACACGCCATGGCTACTGTTCAAAGTCATCACCCTTCTGGGACAATACTTTCATACTTCAATTAGGAAACCTGCATTTATGAAGACTTTATTTATAAATCCTCAGTCTTGCAAATATTTTCTAAAGAGTATGGTGCTCAAGAGCATCAGTAGCCTTTTGACTTCAAAGAAATTCATGCGACAAAGCACTCCAAGCCAAATGTTCACTGTTATAGACAAGTATTTGAAAACTACATTTATAAGCACTAGGTCCCAATGACTTTTGAGAATGTGAATGATTAACATGTCTTTAGTGCAAGACTTTTTTTTGTCTTATTCCAGCCTTTCAATGCACAGAAGACATACTTTTTCAGGTTAATCAATTTAGAAACCAGCAGAAGGTAGTTTCTCTGCATGGAAGATTTTCTAAAATTATTTATTTATATTGATGCCACTTTCACCCATAGACATTGTCATAAGTCTTGTTACCAACAGCACTTGTCAGACTATCAGGTGATTTTAGTTTCACAAAGGCAAACATCAAAACAGAAGGATCCTGGAGTATGTTATGTTTGCCTTCAGAGTGTATTGGCTTTGACACAGGGCTGCCACCTCTCCCAGCTCAGCTTGTGCAGCTTCTAACACAGCCTCCACGTGCTGTACACCCCTGGCCAGCCACATGCCTGGGTCAACCAGTGGGCCCAGCACAAAGCATCATGTGTGGGGGTGGATGCACACTGGCAGAGGCAGCTCTCACACACCGTTCAGCTTCCTCAGCTGAGCATGCCGAACGAGGCAATTTGCATCCATGTTGCCTACGAGATTCCATCCCAAAGAATGCTGCCGGAGTGGACACCTTGACAAAGACAGCTGTCCTCTAACTCTACAAAGTGGGGCCACATATAAGATGCACCCTTCATTTTGCTTTTTTTCATAGAAGCCTTGCTGCACCTGCTTCTTCAGAAAACAGTTATTGCAGCCAGGCATCTGGCTGACAAAGCTGTGGCCCAGAGTATATTATTCTTTCCAAGATGTTGATGCAGGTGTTATCAACAGCTAAAATAGCATACTTGATGCCCGGTCCTCTGAAACAGATTTGTCCATCAGTAAGATTGAACTACCACACAGTCTTACTTCTGTTACATTTCCAGTTCCTTTCCATTTGAATTTTAGGTATGAACTAATGGATTAGTCCTGCCACTTCCTGCACTATTCTCTAAGCTGTCTTTCTGAAATGCAGGGGAGGCCAACACCAGAGAGAGATGACGAGAAAAAGGAGTGACAGACACCTAGTACCAGCATGACTGATGGGACGACTGGGTTGAGTCACTGAGCTATTAAGGCTGGAAGAGACCTTCCTATGTGGGTCATCTAGTCCACACCACTACCTTAAGCAGACACAATTATATCAGGGTGCTTAGGGCTGTGTCCAGTCAAGATACGAATATCAAGGAAGGAGATACCACAGCCTCCCCAGGCAGCCTGTTCCAATGTTTTAGTACTCTCATTATTATTTTTTCTCTAATATGTTGCTTTCTTTTTTAGAACTTGTGCCTGTTGACTCCTATCCTATCATGGTGCACCTGTGAAAAGAGCTTTGTTTCACTGTGCATCTTCCAATTAGACAGTGCTAGACAGCAACAACACTTCTTCTTAGCATTTTCTTCCTAAGACCAAATACAGCCTGTTCTGTCCCTTTCATAGACTGTAGGCTCCACAGGATGAAGTCTCATGGTGACACCTGACTGGATTCACCCATATGTCTAGAAGGCAGCTGTGGTACCACCCTTGGACATTACATTATCTCTTCCCTGCACTGGAGACCCCTGTGCAAGGTGCCATTATGAAGCACATCCATGGACTACCAGCCAGCTATGTCCTTCCTATGCATTGGCTCCTACAGAAGAGTGGCAGTGGTGATAATCAGCCAACGCAAAAGACATCAGAATGATGACGAAATAATAAGGGGTGAAAAATCACAAAGTTGGTGTTTACAGTATTAAAGCTCACAAAAACCCTTAATCTTTTCCTTTCAAGGGAAGGTATTCCAAAGCAACTCAAAAGGCAGCTTCACAACTTTCAGGCTCTCAGTCTTCACAGGACAATCTGTAACAAATCTGAATAATCAGACTCCAACTTTGAAAATGGTCCTATAAGCTGAACATGACTATGAAAGATGCCCAATAACCATTATTCTTTCTGACTACTCCCTCCAGATATATACACATTGTTTTTCTGTGCATATTCTTGCACCTGCCACATGTTGTTACAAAACTGAATCTTAAAGGAACCAATTAACTTGAAGTGTTGAGTATCATGTTGCCAGTAACTTAATGCCCAATTCAATACCTGGCATTGCTTGCTTTGTCCAATGGATTATTAAAATCTCACCTTTGAACTGAAAGGTCAGAAGGGCAGCATTCATATATATGAACAGGACATGACAATTACACAGTAGTCAATAGTCTGAATCAACCCTAGTACCCAAGTTACAGTATCCCAAAACTGACTTTCAGTGTTTATTTTTACAATTAAAATCATTATGTGAAACAATAAGCTAGTGTGGCTTCTACATTAACTTGGGGAGAGGCACGAGTTCATCATATATTTGAGGCATAACATTGACGCAGTACTTTTCTGAAATACAATTTCAGGAGTCCAAGAAAAAAAAAAATCCAAACTTCAAAATGTTTTAAGGAAAATTTGTGAAGTTGAACAGAGAGTGCATTAATTAGTCTCCCTCAGCTGTTCAAAGTATAACATTATTATCATAGCTGTTCTAAAATTGTGCTACACAATTTGCAGTACAAATTGTTCGAAAATGTACCACACAAATGAGTAAACTCATGTATACTCTCATCAAGACTTTTTTCAGAATTAATATTTGATAGCATATTTCTTTCCCAATTTCCAAAACACGACAAATTTTAAGACGATTATAAACACACAACATTTCACCTACCACTTTTCTTGCACACAGGAGAAACACTAAAATTCTTAATAGCCTTTCAAGAAATTGCAGCTCAAAGAAAGAGGAATAGAAATCTACAGTCAATAAGACATAACACCTGTGCTCCCAGCCACCCTCTCAAAAAAAAAAAATAGAAAAATCACAAAATTAGTTTAGTTTGAAGTCAAGTAACAAATATTGCCATTGATTAAGACAGTAAAATTTCAAAGCTAAATCAGAAATGAGGTATTTATTATGCACACATAAAAATTTACTTGCTTCAAGTATTAATATCCATAAATTTGATAACCTGGCACTCACTGAAAGCAAGAAAGGGGCTCATGCTCTGGGGTTTCTTCTGAGTAGGGTTTCACAGAAATAATTTTACCCTACTGAGTAACAGATGGTGTTAATTATACTTGAAAGAAAACAAAACCAGCACAACCCAAACAATAAAAAACCCCACAATCCTCCCCCATGACAAAGCACAGGATTTTTTTCCCCACATGAATGAACCTGAAATTTTCTGTATTATGTATGCCGTCATTTTGGATAGTATTTGTTTCCTAAAGAGACTGGATCTATAGATGAATATTAAAAATCTAAAAATATTCAGGCTAAACAAATACATTTCCTTGTTCACACTAACAGCGCAGGTTCTAGTGCAACAGGATTTTCATATCAGCGTGTTTCTGGGTTTAGACAATGGAAATATGGATAAATATGTCTTTAAAGATGGACATCCAAAGTGCAAAAAAATGTATACAATCTACACAAGGCATATAGATTGTACATGTATAGCAAAGATGCATTGCAAAGATTGCAAGAAAATCACTACAAAGACTTAACATTCAAAATGTACTCTTATGAGCGTAGGGATAAGCCTACCTACCCATCACCAAAATAATTTTTTTTTAAAAAGGACAATCTCTACATCTATAAATATCTGTCCAGAACTAGAAGGCTTATTATTTCATTTCTTAATCATTTATGTCATTATGTCATCCATTACTACAATAAAATTATTTACAGTATTCTTTCACATATATTCCAAAATATGTAAATATTCTATTACGCAACAGGGCATTCAAACAAAGGGAAACACAAAATCCAGATCAAACAGATTTCAGGTAGCCACATGGCCTTGTTAGATAATTTTGTCACTAGTCACAGCAATCCAGAAAAATCAATCTTGGTTTTGACAAATTTTACCACCAGTCACTATTAAAAGCAAAAAAAAAACAAAACAACCCACACCAAACAAAAAAACCCCACAGAAATTTATACAGTCCAGCTGAAGAAAGGTCTCAAAGGTCTTGTGTCATTTGTTGTCATAATTCTATAAGTAAACAGATTTCTAGCAAATAAGGACTTGTTTTTACAAATCAGCTATCAAGGTTTTAGTAGCCTATTTAATTCTGTCTTATGCCCATCAAGAACTCATTTTAGTTTAAGACAGCAAAGTGAAAGCTGGTTTTCCTTTCTTTCAAATATTCCTTCCTTGTTTTCTAACACCAATAAATGAGATTTTCATCAAAGAACTCTTATCTCCAACTTGTTGCTGCCAAATGAAACCACACCGTGACTTGTGCTGAGCAGGTATTATTGCAGTGCTGCAGTTACATTTGAGCTGGGAGTACTCACCAAGAAAGTCATGCAATGTGGTCTCCTTTTCCACTTCTGACAGAGAGGGTTAGACCACATTGGTTTTAAAATTTGAAGAATATGATGCAGAAAACACATTTCAGTTCAGAACTGAGTTGCCTTTCAGGTAAAAAAAATATTAAAATATCCTATTAGTCTTGAAGAGCAGATCAGGTGGACAGCTCTATAAAGCTTTCAGGACCTTCAAAGGAGATCTCACTTTATGAAACACAAGTATACAGAGTACTCTTGATGATGCTCCCAGTAGTTTGAACTGTAATGCTTTTCTTTTGTTGCGGATTTGTTTGGTTTTTTTAACGGCAAGCCCACAAATGAATTTCCTTGCCTGTAATTTTATAAAAGCTGGTTTTTATCAGAATTGATTAGTAAAGAGAATGTAAATCTCCTTTCTTCCCAGTTAGAAGACTTTCATATTTAATTTTTCTTTAAAAAAATTTTACTAACACAGAAGCCCTGGGATAAAAAAATTAATTTTATGGTTATAAAAGAAAACAGGGGAATTGAAAAACCCCTTTGGAGTTCAGTCACAAAAAGGAAAGATTCAATTACTTTGAAAATCTTTAGAACCACAAGACAGAAATATTAGCAATGATGAGCCAGACTGGGGGTCATCATCAACTGTAATCCCAAATGGCATTTATTCCACAGCTTGTTTTATTATTAATTTAGAAACATAATGAACGCCAAGCCACTAAAAACATGAGGAGATAACTGCACTTAAGGAAAGTAAGCTCTCTCATAATTATTCATTAATTGAATAAAAGTGAATGTTAACCACAGTAATGTTTTCATTGTCTGTCAAGCGTTCAGTGCCAAAACTGAACTTGCCGGAAAATTATAGTTTCTGAATATGTATATTTATGTAAGATTCCCAATGGCAATATATTAGTATTGGGCAAATATGCAAATAACAGTGCTCAAAATACATTTTAATTCCACAAAGGTTTATAAATATATACTGAAATACTCTGATGATACTTAAAGTTAACTATACTTTGAAAGAGTGAATCTAACTCACACCATTTTACTCACTATTGTTCTATTAATTTTAGTCATTTACTCCTAAGATACACTATACAAATATGAGCCACATGAAGCTGTTTATGTGCACACTCCTTCAAAATGCATATCTGGTATCAGGATTTAAAACAAAACCGAATTATTAACAGGCAGCCATTTCATTAAAATATTTATTTGAATTCTGCTATCATATAAGCTAATGAAAGTGTGACAAATGAATTAGAAGCATTTTGAAATCAATCTTGTACAATGGACTGATTCATTTGAAGTGATTTGTAGTTGGATATTCAACCTATGGTGAAATCTAAATCAATTTATCTTCTGGGGAGATTTAAGAACTCAAGATGATCATATAACATTGCCTTGAATAAGACTTGTACAGAAATTATTAATAGCAAAGTACTGATCATTCCTTCCTAAAGCACTACTTTCCATAACTGAATTCTCTGTTTATAGTTGAAATACATTCAGCATACATAAAAAAAAATCTTTCTTTATGTTTTAGGTTGGATTGCTTCTTTTACTTGAAGTTTTCACCATCTTAAATGACATATTATTTCTTTACATGATCCTGCTTCTTGTATCCAAACTAATAGTAATTCTTTGTTTCTTTTCCAGATGCTTAAGTGTGTCTGTGTGTGCAAACTGTGAAACTTAGCCCCAGGCACCTGAGGCTGTAATTATGTCTGACTGCCATAATACTGCAAAAAGGCCATAGATATATTAGTTAATATGCAATATGTATTAATACACTAAGATAATAGACTTTTAACTATCTGTGCAACGATGACCGATTCGATGTTATATCATGACTGAAAACTGAAAACTTACCAAATAAGAAAAATGTTGGTATTTCATTTCTGTATCTATTGTTCAATGCTTGTAATCACCGTATCTTGAACTTCACAGACCAATAAACCATCAATAAAATCGAACTCTCCTTATGTATGGAGCAGTTTTCTATTTCAAACACATAAAGAAACAGGAACAATAACTCAAAGAACATCACAGTACTGTCAATTAAAGCACTGTATTCTAGCAATCATTTGAAAGATTACCCTAGGCTATTTAATTAATCCATTAATAAGTAGTGATTTATCTGTTTTAAATTGATTTCTCCCCTCCACACTTAACTGATCTTGCCATTGATCTGTCATTCTGCCCTCAAACGATTTCGAATTAAGTTTTCAGTGCTTAGGACTCCTAGTACAGAATTTCAAGACCCCTAACCTAGCAAAAGTGTCCTAGAACTCTCTAGACCTAAGTCTCTGAATGAAGGAATACTAGTAACTAGGAAAATACTATACAAAGCCAATATTAGATCTGTATCATAGCACATGAGCTCTCTTCCCTTGGTAACTATTTTAAATTGTATAATAAAACAGGAGGCTTTATCAACTACGGATAGTTTTTAGATTCTCTGTGCTGCTTTACCTGAGTTGCTGTAATTCCTTGCTCTACTTACAAGAACTCAGTAGTAAGAACATGTTGTGTGGCAAATACTGTCTTATGCTCTGCAGTAGTCAGTGAGCAGAAAAAAAATCCCTGCCTGTTGAATATCATGAGATTTTTTTTTTTTTAAGTCTAACATGAACCATCAGGACAACTGAGCAGCAATTCAGTTCTCTAATGCGCTGGACTATACCCTGAGTTGCTGGGCACTCTCAAAAGCCATGTATTCAAAGGGAACTGATGACCTTGCTCATTTTATATGGCTTAGCCTGACTGGCATTTGAGAACAGATTAATTTTCAGATTAAATATATCTTCCTGCAATAGCTAAAGGAGTAAGAAATCTTCTTAAGTTTTGCAAGTTGAGTGTAATTTAAACTGGAAAAACAACCAAAACCATTGCAGTGACACACCGTTGTTTTCACAAATTATTCAAATGAATATTCCCAATGCTAATTGCTATCAGAAACTCATAAGAGACATTACTTCACTTCTCCCTTTATTCCCTAGGCTAAGTATTTTAATAGATTTAATTTTATTATTTTACTAAGCTTCATCTCTACTATTTCCCCTATTTAATTTACAAAATAGCTGTTACCTTTGTCTTCACAATTACATAAATACTCTAAAACTACCTATATTATCTTCATTGTTAGGTAGTAAGCCAGTCATTCACACTCTTTTCAATATTAACACTCCTGCTTCACAGAAAAATAGTTAAGGATATCTATGCCCAAATTGCAGAAAAGGGATTTAAACTTGCTGGATTTGCTGCGGATCACAAATAAAGCTAATGAAAACCTGAATGTTATCCTAATTATACACTAACCTTGATTGATACATATAATATTGCTTAATTTCCCAAGGTTTTGGTATGTAGTTCAGAAGCACCAACTATGGGATGCTACATCCCTCTTCTTAATCATTTATACCCAACATTCATTTTCATGAGAGTAAACTGTTACGTTGGTAAACACTAATAGTTTGTGACATTTGAAGTTTCTAAATTTCTCCCGAATTTCATTGTCTTCCTTTTTTTCTCCTTGACATCATTCTTTCCTTAACTGCCCTGGTGCCACTTGTTACACAGAACAAGTTCCCCCAATCAATGCTTTCTTTATCTATAGATGGGTTCAAAAGGTAATTTGATAAATGCAAGTAAAAATTGATACCAATGCCTAGTAAATAAAAGTGCAGCTTCAAACTTTGGCTCAGAAAAATCATAAACCACAGAGAAAGACTGAGGAATAATTTATCCCTGAACATCTATCTTGCTCATAAGTCCTTCCAAAATGATGTGCAGCTGCAACCTGTCCTGAAATAAGAAAACATTCTTGGAAAGGGGCAATGGGGCAGGACTGATAACATAACTATAGTGGATTAAGACCTAAAAATGGGAATTAGAATAGGACACTGGGAAGAATGCCCTCAAAATGTCCAATGACTTCTGAAGACACTATCAAACTTAATGAGATACAGGACATTAGTGTTATACTCACAAAATATTTTGTCCTCTCACACCAAAACTCCAGACTGTGGATACAAAACCCTTTCTGAAATTCTGCAAATAAGAGGACATCTCTTATTTGAGACATTGAGACATCTCTTATTTAGAGACATGTCTCTAAATTGCTCTGAAAGGATTTAAAGTAGTTGTTATTAATTTAGTAAATAAGCTTTATTAATTTATGGAAGAAAAGGACTATTGTAACGCAGAAGAATAGCGTGGCTTTCCATCAGTGCCATTATTTTCTGCATTTTTATCATATGAATTATTTCCATTTATAAATACAAAGGCAAAATGAGCAACAGACTAGTTTTGCAGTGCACGGCAACATGCTGGAATCATTAAAAAAGAAAAAAAATAGATGGAAATGGCTTTAAAAATATTTATATCACATTTAAAAGAAAAATTACAACAATGTTCAAATATCAGTTTGCCAAAAACTGTGGTGGCAGAATGAAACTTAGTCAGTCCTATCTTCTTAGCACACATTTGAGCCACGCTTAACAATCTGCCTTGAACTGCAAGGAATTAAAACAATCTACAAAGATCAGCAGCAGAATGTTCTGTCTCCTAAGTCACAGCATCAACAAACAATACTTCAGTGGAATGATTTCCCAAAGCTCTTCCAAAAGTTTTATCAATTCCCACAAGTAGCCCATAAAAGTTGCCTTCTATTGCCCATACTGAAACCCACGACCTGAATTTCCAAGTCACCTTTATCAGAGAGCAACAGTGAAACCAATTTCACTGACAGGGTCATCAAAGGTCTGTAGACCAAGACAATTACTCAGAATAAAACTTCTATTGAAAGTCCTCATATAAAAACATTTTCAACATTTTCTTTTACTTTTAGCAAGTTATGATTCATTTTCAGATCCTTTTTTTCTCTAAGCAATTAAACTACTTCCAAGTAGAATAATTTGATCATGTAAGAGTTTATGATAAAATCAGGAGTTAAAATCATCTATCAATGCACAGTGAATACACTCCAAAAAGATACATTGGTATTTACAATAACCACAAAACTAAGTTAGTATTTTGCAAATATAGTTCTAACTGTTCAGAATAATTCAGAGCTCTTAAAAATCTTTTTTTTCCTCCACTTTATTTATACTCTTACATCTATGCTACATTACTTTCTACACATTATATTGAGATTGTCAGAAATCATATCCCAGCATTAAATTATGTGGCACACATTCTTGTTCTTAATAAGTTAGAAAAAATAGGCAACTGTCCTATAAATTGAAATACTTGACATCTGAAACAATCTGCGTATCTCAATTCAATGCCTGTTAGACGAAGCATCCACACTATAAAAGCAACTACACACACGGGTAGAATTACAGCACTAACCTACACTTAGTGCTGTAGGTTTCTGAAGAGAGCTCTACAGGGGCAATTCAGGTGTCAAAAGGTGGTGAAATTAGCACTGGGTGAGACAATAACTGCTGGAGCAAAGAAGTAAATCCCCACAGAAGCAGCAAGAGAATCACAAGACAAAAGATTAGAGAAAGCGGATCCACAGAGAAAAGCATTACAGGGTCATCAAATATGGCAGAAATTAGTAAGGAGAGAAAGAAAATGTGTGTAAGAGGAAGACTGAAAACTCACCTGGCAATGGAAAATATTGCAAAGCGGAAGGGGGAAAGAGATACTAGGGCTCAGGGAGAAAGGAGCAAGTAAGCAAGTGAGCATCCATGCAAACCAAGAGAAAGCAAAAATAAGGGACAAGAAAAGTGCAAAGAACTTAAGAAAGGTCAGAGGGCATACACTAGCACAAAAAGTAAAGAAGGAAACATTCTACCTGCTGACGTCAAAGGTCATTAAGAGCTTCAGTTACATAGCTTTAAACATTTCTCTGCTTACTGTGAATACGGGTGGATGGCAATCCCAGAAGTTCTTGTCTGCTGCAACAGAAATGTTTCTGTCCTACAGCACAATCAATAAAAATCAATTGCCTGATAATTGTTTTGCATCAAATTAAATTATGGAAGGCAACATAGCTCAGAGGGTTGGAAATGAGATGTGGAGCCTTTCACCTCTGGGTCACTGCTACAAACACAATGCAAGTCAATAATGACTACGAGTTGTTACTTTTGTGTTAGTAAAACACCTGATTTTAAGCTCTACTAAACCACACCTTTGCTGCTTTATAACCTTAGGAGTTTGTTTTGCCAATTCCTAAACAAAGCTGGATGAAGCTCCCAATACCTCTCATGTGACCTTTGTGCTGCCCGTGATTATAATCAACATAATTCCTTATCCTTTCAATAGATTACAACCCAAACCCAGAAAGTCTGGTTACTTTCGAAACCAGTTTGAAAAATTAAAGAAGACTACAAGTTAGATTTAAAGTATTAATCAAAACCCCAAAATCACGTATAGCATTTCTTCTTTTAGTCAGGATCATAAATACTCAAAAAAGACATTTTTTGAGCATTTTCTTTGATTCTCACAAAAAAACCCAAACCCAAAAGAGAAACCAAACCAAAAAAACCCCTCCAATTCAACAAAACCTCCCCCCCTCCCCCCCAAAAAACCCCACAAACAAGACAATCCACAGCATTACTAAGTTTTGCATCCCTCTTGAGGCATTAAATAAATACAGCTTTCTGAAAACACTAGCTGATGTTACATAGAAGATAGCTGGTTTTATTGTGAAAGTAATGTCTGCACAGTACCTGTGATACTGCTGACAGCTAAACCTCCAAACACAGGCATCCTTGAAGCCACTTATCTGGTAGTGGCACTCTGACTTCTGCTAAAATGCATCCTATTTTCCAATATCTATGTTTTGTTTTCAATTATATACAGGAAATTATTGTTATTACTGTTATTATTATTACTATTATTATTATTATTTTCTTATGCGTTTTAGACTCCAGATTCAACTTCATTTCTAATTTAAGCTTCAGCAGCCAAATACTTTTAGTCTGTTCTTATCAGCTCTGTGATATTCATGACTATCTCCAGCATAATTAGCAGATTGATGTGGACAGCCACATGCAGATGGATTTGCTGCAGGAATTAGAAGACTAAGACTGAATTTGCATGTTCAGGAGTTCCAAGGAAAACATGAATTCTTTTTCCCTGCAATCTTATTTTTACAATTTATTGTTCCGAGAATTGGACAAAAATTAAACACCTTTACAAGGGCCATGGTAATTGGGGGGTGGTGGGGGAGGAGGTTCCATTTGCAAAAAGAATCATAGAAAAAAAATTATTTGTTTCTATTTCCCTTTTTCTTTCTATATCCTGGCAGTAAAGAATGTACACCACCTCCTCTGGACAGTCAGGCACTTCCTTAAACAATAAACCAAAGAAACACACCAGTGTTTGTAATATCTTTCAGTTAGTATTTACTCAAGTATACCAAATATCTGTTTTCTAGAAAGCAAAACAGCATGCTTAGTATTTTCAGTGGGGCAGACAAGTTATAAATAAAGGATCTCATTATAAAAACCAGTCTGTCTGTAGCTTCATGCTACAAACACTCCAGTTTATATACCATATATATTTATTGAATTGCTGCTCTCTCCACACTGCAGCAGGAGATTGTCTTTTGGTTAGGACATGAGGAAGAGATAATTAAAAAAAAAAAAAAAAAGAAATGAATTGTCAACTTTTTCTCAAAAACATCAGTGTCTCAGTGCCGTTTATGTAGCACACTTGTAAACCCCTTAAAACAGTGTAGACCACCATGGGGGTAAGAAGCATCAATATCGCAAACAGGTACCTTCCATCACAAATCACACTATCAGGAGCATCACTCTTTGTTCAAGAAGGTACAATCCTCACAGCGCAGTTTAAAAATGACTGTGCAAAACTGTGCTAGCAGCACCCTGATAATTATTTTACTTCAGTCTCCTTTTATACAATGGTGTAGTCATCAGAGCACTCATCTGACTGCTGATTTCCAGGCCATGGTCACCCTGAAGCCACAACTCCTTTCTAGGAAAAAGCTCTAAGCTGTAGAGAGGACCAGGAAGAGGGTTCTTCCACTCTCACCCCAGTGACTGAGTCTCTGTGTGCACAGAGGGATCAGAGCCGACAATTCACACCAGCCTTGGCACTTAAAAGAAGCCATATCTAACACCTTGTGAATCTGGTATCGCTACAAAACATCCCATGTTCAGCTGTAGGGATGGCCGGTTTCCCTGTCCTAGCTTGGAATACATTTATGCAAGCAGAGAACTGTACTTGCAGACAATATCTGTGGCTCTCAGTTTGTGCCCCCCCACCACCCACACAGCCTGTGGGAAAGGTTCCTGTCACACAATGTGTTTTGAATTGAAACTGATGCTATCTAAGTGAATCAGCTCTGTTCAAGCCCTGACCAAGAAGCTTAATTTTCCCAGGAACTTAGGAAGAGGTAAGATATCTTCAAAAATGTATATAATTTATGATCTACCTACTCCATGTGGAATTTCCTATGGACAGTAAGGGGCTGTACATCTTGGAAAATACAGTTACTGGTGACTATTTTCTGTTCTTAAGACTATGTCATTGCCACAAAAACCAATTCTATTAGTCTATAATGCACGTTCATCATAGATAATCTTCAAATTAATGCAGGAAATAAATACTGCTTTATGAATCATGATGTGGAAACTTGAATAAAAGATGTTGCAACTTACACTACTATAAAAAATATTGGTCTAATTTCTCACTATACTTGAAACCTTAATCGTTTACACTTGTTTACTACACAGTTTTTCTTCTAGCAGAGTAACTACTGAAATAATTTTTCAGCAAGCTCTGAAACAATTTGTCATGATTTTTTAAACATACTTTTTATTGGCATAAACCAGTTTGATTTTGCCTTGATTTATAACACACGTTTCATTATATGTTATTCTTCTAGTGCAGCTCTTAAAAAGCTGTATCCATTCACGGGTACATTGCAAAGAACAAAAAACTTATCCATAAAAAGTAATGTGCCACCATAATTTGAAAACATTCACCTCATTCACGTTCACCTGCCTCCACTAAAAGATTTATAACACGTCTAAACCAGGAATTGATGAATTCATCAGCGTCTGGGACATTTTGATCATAATCAATAATATAATTTTACCCCTTAAATGGGTTTTCAATTAAAGTACATTTTTTTCAAAGTAATTTTATTTTTGTCATAAAAATAGTTTCTCTGCAGGCTAACAGCATTAACTCATTTCATACCAGGTGCCGTGTTGTAAAGGACAATAACCTGCAGAGCCAAACAATAATACTATACTTAATGGAAGATACATAAAATTCATTGTGCAGTTTCATAGGTCAAATGTTATAAAGTAAAACATATCTTAGATAAATAAGTACAAGCATAAAGATCAAGCACCATTATACAAGTTTAGAAGTTCATTATCCAACAATGAAGAATCTAAGGACAGCAAGAGAATATCAGTGTTAGGAATACAGGCTGGCCTGGCTCCCACAAATTCACTTTTGAACTTTCTCGTAGCTCTCAAAAAAACCCAGAACAAGACAGTCCAGTAGCTTCCACAGAAAGTTAGCTGTAAAAGATTTCTTGGATGGGAGAGTCTGCCAGGAGGAGCCATCACCTGTCTCTCATCAGATGATATTAAATGACACTATCAGGACTTCCTTTAAGTTTTATCTCTCTGGAAGCTGGTGCTTACTAGGCTAGGGACTTGCTGTAGGGAGCTAAAGTAGGGAATTTTTTAAAGGAAAACTTACTTTTAATGCTATACAGAAAGACCTTTTAGATATAAGAAATAGAAACAAAATTTAATAGTCTGGAATAAGACAAATGAGCAAATATATATGAAGTCATGCTAAACCAGAGGGGTTTGTGGTCCATTGAACAAATACTCCTGCTGTAGAAAGTGAATTAAATCAAGTGGTGTGATCTGATTATCTTCAAGGATTATTTGTCATGGGCAAACAACTGGTTCAGGTAGGAACAGACTGCTACCCTTCAACTAAGTGGCAGTTATTGATCTTTGCTGGCACAGCCTCATTGTTACATGGCTTCACTGTTATGGAGAGGCTGCTGGCTTAATGTCTGTCAGTCTGGGAAATACAAGTAGCCCTTCCTTAGGAAAGATAAAGGGAGGTAATTTCAGGGTCTTCCATCTTTCACAGACCTTTACTGCTCAGAAGCCAGAAAGTGTATTTTCTTTGTCTACAGCAATTAACTGAATCTTGAACTTCACACAATTTTTATGGATGGATAATATGTATACCTAGAAACAGGGAGAAAATTTCTAGCACTACTGCTAGCAATGGCAATACAACTTCACCCAGACCCATCATCCTGTACCAGGACAGAGCCCTCAGAGCAAGGAAAGGAGAGGGCACTACGGGGAGATTATGGGGAACACTTTGAAACCCTTTGAGTTTTGGTGTCACTTCTGAGAACTTTCTTAATTGAATGGAAAACAATTGCAGAGAATTTGAAAAGAAACAGAAAATGTTTCTGTAGCTTTAAGAACAGACGAAAACCTTGCGCTCTTGTTCAGGAAACTGCTTTACATAAATCTTCAGGAAGTCTCTGAGAGGCAGTATCCTGGACAGAAATCAGATAGCTATTTCTCAGGCTCAAGTATCTAGCTTGTTTTGAGGCAAATCTCAAGACAAATACACCAAGAGCTATAAATCAGAGAACTATACCAGATGCAAGCAAAAATGAGGCTATGGAAGCTGAGGAACAAGTACATGATTCCACTGCTCTTTCCATTGATTTTGTAAAAAAAAGTTTGCAAGTTTCACAGTTCTCCACATAATTTGAAAACTGAAAGTTAAAATTGATAGAAGTCTCGGAAATGTCACTCCATTCAGCTTGGGGGTGGGAGGAAGCTGTAGCTTTCCTCACACTATTTCAGCTTAGAATCAATCAGCTTCTGTTTGTTTATATTTGGAAGCCGGTCCTGAAAAGCTTCTTCATGCAGGAAATTCCTCCTCCCATGGTAAACAGCCAAATAGGTATGAATGAGTCATAAATTATCACTGCAGAACGGTAAACACACAAATGTTGATCAATTAAAGTAAAGGGAAACCTTGTTTTATGTCCCCCTTAGTGGAGCAGGTTAATTTCTGGGATGCACCATGCTGAATACCTTCCATCATTACTTTACACATCCACCTAGGCCCTTTGGTGCTGGGCATTTAAGTCCCAGCTGGGAGATCCGAACGCACAATGACATTGGAGTGAGTTTGTGAGGCTCAGTGAATGTGGCAGGGGAGTCAGGCTCCTCGGAGAGGAGTGACAGCAGATGCCCTCCAGGGGAGCTACAAACCGCGCGTCATCCCGGACTGCCACCCCGGGAACACGCTCTGGACTCGGGGAAAAGAGCTGACAGGCAGCAGCCATAGTTTCAGCTGTTTCCTCCAGATCTCTCCCAGCAGGTGTCACTACGACGTAGCATAGCTAGAAAATCTTAAAGTAGGGTTCCTTTTTCCCCCAAATGGCAAAGTACCTCTGTAGACTAATTATGTAAAACCTGAATACTCCGCACAAATGAGCTTTGTGAGGAGAGGATGGGGAAAACTGTTAGCTGTGTATCATTTCCACTTCCACACAGCTGATTTTCTTCTTATAAATTGTTATACCTCTGAAAGTGATGTCTTTAATGAAGTGGTTAATTTAATGCAACGCTCAGCATTCTCTTCTTAACAGTAATGTACACAGATGGCTGTATTCCAAACTCCATTCATCTATTTCTAATTGTTATAAAATGGCTGTTGAATTCTACTCTTTGGAGAGAAAAAATATATTTGTAATAAACAACAAAATTTTCTAGCAGCTGGCTCTGAAAATTAAGAAAAAACCAAACCAAGACAACAGGGGAGAAAAATCTTTTCCAAAGCAGTCTCCAAGCAGACTCTAACTGTCCTACCACCCAGCGATTCTGCAGGCATTCAGACACCTCACTGTAATGTCTCAAAAATCAATAGCAATTTATTCTCTCTTTGGACCCCAAGCAACAAAAGTAAATAATACTGTCACCTGCGGTCTGCCTTCAGAACATGGTCACAAAACAGTCTTGCTATTATACCACAACCCTCCAGAGCTCTTTATCTATGCTGGCTTTGCAGATTGTATTGGCTTTCACAAGGGAGAAACACACAAGACAGCACCAAAAAGGGGTCAAGTTCCTGTATTGCAACCAGCCAGGCTGCTGAGCTGGAATTAAGAACAAGGTTTGGCACTTGTCTTACTTCAGTTTCACATACATTAATTTTATTGATAGAGATAATTAAAAGAAAAAAGAAAAAAGAAAAAACAAACAAACAAACAAAAAAAAAAACCAAAAACAAAACCGAAAAAGGAATATTAGAATTATGTTTTCCCATGCAATAAAAGGGAAATCCTAGAGGAAGAAGTTGAAAGACAGGTTGGAACTTCAAATGTTTGCATCATTTAAAGGTACTTCCTAAATTAATTTCCTAAAAATTGGAGGTTTTGAAATTTGCATTCCTTACAATGCTACTGAACAGATGTCAGAATATTCGTAAGTAATCCAGAATATTGACAGATTGTTTTCAAAATCATCATAATTTGTAACCAATATTAAGGAATCAATTTCCATCTCATTATAAGACAACCAGTTTCTTTTAACTGCTCACAGCATGAGGCATATTATTGTCATAGGGACTTCGTAAAGTTTCAAACACATTAAATTGTCAGATATGAAGATATGCTCGGTTAACATCTAGTAACACTGTCTATGTATGCACAATGGACTCTTCTCTTTCCAAGGAATATTATTTAACTATGCTTGTATCTTTGCATATTAAATTCTCTTCATTGCTGGATGGTGTGTTAAGCCTATAGGGCACAGAAATTCTCACCACCACCACCAATTCTGTTTCTTCTTAGAAATACTGATTGTTGTGGGTTCATATATAATAAGTTCAGGATGCATCACTAGCTCATAGAGGCATCGCATCCTGATTTAAAGCAGCCCACCCCTTCTTTCATGGCTGTTTATTTCAATGAGCACAAAGACAGGGCACAGGCTGAATGCAAAGCAGGAAGTTGAGGTTAAGAGAAAAAAATTGACCTTCTATTCCAGTTTTCAATATGGACAGTAATTCCATAAAGTAATTTCCCACTATAAAATGATAAAATGCCAAAACTTAAAAGCACAATACAAATATTTTTATTTAATGTATCTCATAACAACTCTCATTACAAGCCAGGCCAGAATTGTCCTTTCTTCCAATAGGGAAAAACTAGTAGAGAAAAAAGGAAATTCAAAAATATTTTAGGTTAATATCTTAGGAGAAAGAAAAATCTGTGTGGATTTTACATGACCACATGAGAAGAAATGAGGAGATACAAGACATAAACACTTGTATAATCAAAGGGCATTCTCAGCCAACGTTACAAGAAACTCTGGTAAAACATTAGAAGATTAATGTATTAATTATTTTAGAAATCAGGTGCAAAATGCAGAAAACCCAATAGCCACTCATGTCAAAGAAAAGCAACAAAATAAACTGAATTTTATATTGAGTCATAAACTGAATGAAAAGGGGAAAAGGCTACAGAGATTTAATTCCTTCTACTATAAGCCACAGCCACAATGAATAGAAAGTCTACTCTTGTAAGAACCAACAGTTAGGGTAGAGCAAAGACTGCCTGAACAGTAGATTATTATTCAATTATTTCATTAAAAACTGTAGAACTTTTAAATGAATATTTAATAAGCACATCAGGTATCTGAAGTCAGACTGCTAGCATGGCCGGATACTCATTCAATCCTATGCAGGCTCTTACTGGCCCCTTACTAAAAAAAAAACCAACCTCAAAGGATAAAAACATATTTTTATCTTTAATTTTACAAGAGCTAAACAGCATATGACTCAACAAAGCAACAGTAAAAATCAGGAGTTCTTCTCTACTGTTCCATTTGCATCCCTCAAGAAGAGCATTTCATTTAATTTACTATTTACTCATTTTACATTTGGAATTCTCTGCAGGTATCTGTAAATCCAGTGCTAACTACACCTAGTACTGGGAACACAAGATAGAAATTTCTGACACAGGCTTAAATCATTCCAGAAATTCTTCTGTGACTTTGAAGCATCTCCCAGAAAAGCTCCGACAAGTGATATAAGCTTCAAGACTCAAGATTCTATTGTGTTTAAAGGAACAACTCCTAGCTTGCCTCAGCAGTGTGGCCAGCTGGTCAAGGGAGGCAATTCTCCCCATCTACTCCACTCTGATGAGATCCCTCCTGGAGTACTGCATCCAGTTTCTGGGGTTTCCAACATTGGAAGGGTGTGACCTGCTGGAGCAAGTCCAGAAGAGAGTAATGAAGGTGATTAAGGGGCTGGAACACCTCTCCCAGGAAGACAGGCTGAGAGAGTTGGAAATGTTCAGACTGGAAAAGATAAGGCTCCAGGGAGACTTTATAGCACTTTGTAGCACCTGAAGGGGGCTTACAGGAGAGCTGGAGGGTCCCTTTTTACAAGGGTGTGTAGTGACAGGACAAGGGGGAATGGCTTTAAACTGAAAGAGGGCAGAGTTAGATTAGTTCTTAGGGAGAAATCCTCCACTATGCGAGCAGTGAATGTACTGGGACACGTTGTTGCCCAGTTCAAGGAACTAAAACGCACCACAACTAGAAAAAAAGGGAAAATATGAACACCTTCTGAATCAGCTCAGCACTGAGGGAGACAAGTGAGAGTACTGGTATGTGAAAGGTGCTGGAAGAGATGTTTTAGTTGGTTTTTTGTTTTGCCTACCCATTTTAACAACTTAGCTATATTGCGAAACTGCAACCTGATGAATGTTCAGTCACCCTAATACATCAACTATTGACACTGCTAAATGAAATTACATATCTTGTTGACTTTATGAAAAAAAGTTTAAGTTACCATGCAACAAACTAACTTTGAGTTAAAAACTGGAGAGCTATTTAAGAATTTTGCTAACTAATATCACGGTGAAAGCAATACATTAGCCATCATGTTATAAACTGTTAACTACAGGTCTGTCAGTCTCACTTCAGTGCCTGGTAAACTTATAGATATTGAAGGTACTGAAAAACATCTGGAGAAACATTGGTCACAGCCGGCATGGCTTCATGAGAGGAAAGTCCTGCTTATCAAACCTGATTTCCTTTTATGATCACACCTAGCTGATCAAGTGAAGCCAGTTGATGTAATATTTTTGCATTTCAGTAAAGCTTTTGATACGGTCTCTCACAGGACACTTCTGGACAAAATGTCCAGCACGCAGCTGGATAAACACATCATGGGATGGGTGAGCAACCGGCTCATGGGTCAGGCACAAAGGGTTGCAGTGAATGGGGTGACATCAGACTGGGGACCTGTCATTCGTGGGGTTCTGCAAGGCTCCATCCTCACCCCTGTGCTCCTCAACATCTTCATAAATGACTTGGACACAGGATTGGAAGGGATACAGAGCAAGTCCACAGAGGATGCAAAACTGGGAGGAGCTGTTGACTCCCTGGAGGGCAGGCAGGCCCTGCAGAGAGACCTCAACAAATCAAAGGGCTGGGCAATCACCAACCATATGAAGTTCAACAGGCAAAGTGCTGGATTCTGTACCTGGGATGGGACAACCTGGATGTACAGACTGGGGAATGGGATGTTGGGGAGCAGTGCCATGGATCCTGGTTAATGGCAAATTGAATATGAGCCAGCAGTGCCCTGGCAGCCAGGAGGGCCATCCCTGTCCTGGGGGGCATCAGGCACAGCATCGCCAGCCGGGCAAGGGAGGGGATTGTCCTGCTCTGCTCTGCACTGGGGTGGCCTCACCTCGAGTGCTGGGGGCAGTTTTGGGCACCTCAGTGTAGAAAAGATAGAAAGCTCTAAGAGAGTGTCCAAGCAGGGCAACAAGGATGATGAAGGGCCTTGAGGAGAAGCCGTATGAGGAGCAGCTGAGGGCACTTGTTCTGTTCAGCCTGGGGAAGAGGAGACTGAGGGGAGACCTCTGCAGTCACAACTTCCTCATGAGGGGAAGAGGAGGGGCAGGCACTGATCTCTTCTCTCTGGTGATCAGTGACAGGACCTGAGGGAATGGCCTGAAGTTTTGTCAGGGGAGGTTTAGGTTGGATGTTAGGAAAAGGTTCTTCACCCAGAGGGTGGTTGGGCACTGGAACAGGCTCCCCAGGGACGTGGTCTTAGCACCAGCCTCACAGAGTTCAAGAAGCGTTTGGACAATGCTCTAGGGCAAATGGTGTGACTCTTTTGGGATGGTGCTGTGCAGGGCCAGAAGTTGGACTTGATGATCCCATTCAACTCAGCATATTCTGTGATATATAGATAGATACACTCACACGTGTGTGCGTGCGTGTGTATTTCTAATAATCAACTATCATTCTCTCTCCAAAATGCTTGGAAAAAGGATAATTCAGGACCTTTGCTGACAGAAGTGTTCTCATTTCACTTGTATTCAGACAGGAATTTATGTCATCACAAGGCAGGTGAGCCCTAGCCTAAAATTTACAACCTTCTGTTTATAAGGAACTAGAGTTAACAAGAATATTTACTAAGTTCGCAATGGATTAAGCCCCTCCCTTCTAAAGAGATCTCTACAAATTGCTTCAACTACTAAGAACTACCCAAACAAACTAAGAATTAAGAAAGTCAATCATTTTAATCACTACTTTGCCAATACTGCCAATAAGGTTACTGCTAATGTGGCCATTTTTCTTTAGGATGCAAATAGAAATTGTTAAGTAGATTACATCTCTTAGATAACTAGTTTTGACTGCTTATCACTTTAGACCAAATAAATATTTGCAATCTAAACACAAAAATTTTTAGAAGACATTACTTTGCACTTTCATTAAAAAGTGAAATTGACTGGATAGGACAGCATGCTTGCTTCTAGGCTTTCCCATCTCTTTTCTTAAAATCTTGGTATGTGAATTTGCCTCCAAACGGGAACTTATCAGAACAGAGGTGCATAACAGCAAATCACATAA
Source organism: Edolisoma coerulescens (assembly GCA_013397115.1). Taxonomy (NCBI): domain Eukaryota; kingdom Metazoa; phylum Chordata; class Aves; order Passeriformes; family Campephagidae; genus Edolisoma; species Edolisoma coerulescens. The sequence goes on along the minus strand of VWZW01000879.1, from coordinate 2,379,144 downwards.
TTGGGAAGCCTGAAAATACAGGATAAAATTATCAAGAGAAGGCAGGATTTTATCACAAAATGTGAGCACTTGATATTTTAAAAAATGCAGTACATTCTAAAAGCTCTAGATTTTTATAATCATAGAGTGTGTTAACTAGCATAACTTGTAAGTTTGGGGAAACAGTTTGAAGGCTAATACTCCAAACCCAAGACTCACCAACTGAGGTCCCCTCAGCAAGGTGCAATTGATACAGAGAAACCAAAATCCTCTGTTTGTACTTTTGACACTGTTGGTGTATATCCTTCTGAACAGCACTTCAGACTTCATTAATAGTTTAAAACTACTTTTCTCCCAGAGTTTGACACACAGCTCTGTAGCAATTCCAGTAACAAAACAAGAGTTCACAGCCAGAATTCTTACAGTAGGGGGATTTTTTTTTTTTTTTTTTTGCAAGTTTAAAGAAAGGAAATATACTATCAAATCCAACTACTTTTGCCTCTCTTTGCATGACACCAAAATGATGCTTACAGGACAGATGTAGTTTTGGGGCTTATGGCTGAGAATAAGCAGACTGCATATTATAAGCAAGCTGTGTAGGACAGTTCATTATTTAGATTGCCTGTTGTTTCCTATTGAAAGACCTTGATTCAATTCCTTTTTTCTTTACTGGGCTTTAAATATTCAGAAAGAAATATTCCAATAAAGAAATATTAAAAGAAAAAAAAGGCAGTTTCAAGGAGTGATGGAATGTATGAGGGAAACATTCCAATACCATGGTGTTTATCATCAAAGACAAGATCATATAGCCCAATTTCAAATCAGATTTCAAAACGACACAACAAGGTAGGCACAGTCTAAGATACTGAATAAGTAGAAATTGCACTGCACATTGAATGTAAACTCAATGAGACAGAAGCTCTGCAGAAACAAACTAAAATTTGTTCTGAAGTCTACGTTAGAATTACAGTAGAATAAACTAATTTTAATATATCCATGTTTTTTAAAATAGCATTTTCTTCCCTTACTTGCCCATCATACATACTTAGCTATTCAAAAGCAGGTAACTGTTAAAGTGATCCAGACTTCCATCAAAAAGGTTAGTAATTAACTCATTTCCACTTAGAGACATTCTTACTATTCTTACAACTTAACATAAATAAGGAAATCTAACTAAAGATATTTACCTACATGCACCATGCTGCCTTAAGAAAACGTGTCATTGTTTGTACCATGTTCGGCAGCTTATATTCACTCATACACTTCACACTGTACATTCCATTTAATTTTCTAGATTTACCCTCATCAGTGTGTGACGATGCTCCAATCAATTCCAAATTAATAGATTCTGTTTCAAATAAGTAGGCTATATTTTACCAATATAATATGAAGGCTAACCCAGACCAATTTTATTTGCCAAAGTACATGAATTTCTTTGACCTCATTGTCTTGATTTCTCAAGGACCTTACTCTGAGCCTGTAACAGATTTGTTTCAGCAACGAGACAAAGGTACAACCTAATTCACTTTTCAGATTGTGAACACGACTGTTCAAAGCACACATGTAATTATATTCTTTCCTTGCAACAACACAAGTTTTAGAAACACTTTTTTAGTAGAAACCTATGATTTGATATGAACAGTGCTTTTTTTCTTAAAAAGAAAGCGAAATTAAAATTTGCCTTTAAACACTGCTACTTTACAAACTCATTCAATTAAAACAACATTAACCTATAAAAACAATGCCTAATTTTAATGTGCTCTTTTCTTTTAATATACTCTTATACCAAATGTTACTGCAACTAAGAAGTTTCAGCATTTTTCACCTTATTTGAAAATCTGACAGCAGTTTATATTGGAATAGTTCCAGCATTTCCCCTCACTGAAATCAAAACAACTATTCAAGAAAAGCAAGTAGGTACATCAACCTGTTAGCTGGATTTGAAAGAGTACAATTTTATGGTCCTAAGTTATTCTTAAGTGTGTTGGCATAAAGAAACAAACTTACTTAATTTTGCAGTTCCTCTCAAATCTTATGACTATCTATGAAACACATGACACAAAAGAAATCTGCCATTCTGAACCCAAAGGAAACCATATAATGAAAAGAGCCATGACAAAATACATACCTAGTCTTAAAATAATATTGATATTATAAATATTGAAGAAGGAAACAAAATTCACAATCCAAAGGATTCTACAGCTGAACAATTCCATCTCTCTTGCCATCATCTCAGACAAATACTTTTAAGATCAGTCCCTTAACAAAGGCGGGGGTATTGAGCTATTACTGTCAATCTCTGCACCCATCTTTGGCCAGAAGTTCCCTGCCTACTTAGAATCTGGGCAACAGAGACGAGTATGTGCCAGCTTTACAACTACTGTATTTCAGCATAACATATTATCTACAAACCAACTTTTAATGTTCTAACTGAAATCTTAGACTCTGAACTTCAAAAGAATCTAAACAGCTGAAGCTTAAGTAACACAGTTTTCTGCTATAACTGGGAAATACACACAACCTAAAATACAACTCAAACTAAGCCAAACTGCAACTTTTGAAAATAGCAAATGTACATGTTAAGAATACAAAAGTGGAGTTGTATAGAAATAGTTCATGTATCTTTACTGAAAGAAAATTTCAGGACAATGAACAGAAAATCCTAAAAAGTGTCCAAAAGGGAAACACTAAAGTACCCCACTAACACAGGGAAACTATTTTTCTTAAATGAGTGCTTTTCCTGTTTGAACTATTGTTGATTTATGTGTTAGAAGTTTAAGTGTGTTTGTAAAAAAAGGAGTAATGTGAAAAATATGAACATACCTTTGAGACCCAGAAGCTGTAATACACTGTAAAAACAGACAGAATAGAAATCCCAGCAAGGCTGATAAAAAAACTGCTCACTGTGTAAGAAATGTACTTGTTTCTAACGTATGTATGAACTACTACATATTATCAAAATTTAAGTAACTTAAGAAGAAGACTAAGCTTTTGCTGCAGTAAAATCACAATTTGATTCCCAGCATTAATGTAAGAATGATAGTTTACAGTAAAGAGCCACTATAAGTAACATTAACTCATGCACATAACATGAAACATTCAGCATCTTATGAGAAAACTAAACAGAATTTGTACAAACTTCCACTGCTAAGATGGTTACTTCCCAGTACAAACTCTACTGCAAACTCTAAGCAGCATGCATGAAAGGATATAGTGCTGAACACACAAACTCTCTAGTTATACTTTTTGGTGATCAGTGTGAAACTAGCCAAATTCAGGCTGTATATTAAAGATCATTATTCATTTAAGTTAAGCAGTTAAGTGACAAATCCTTAAAAATAAACATAATTGAGAAATATGGACATATTGCCAAATGCTAATAAAGGTATGAAAAAATCTCATTTAAACAGTAATTTCAAAATTAATATTCTAGAGACAAACATTCATTATTAGGTCTTTAAAACAGCAACAAATTTTGTGCATTTCACTAATTCTAGAATTCTTCATGCACTTACAGTTTTAGGTTGGTTGATCTATTGTTAAGACATTACTGGTTTTTAAAATTAATTGAGGGCTAAACAAGGATGAATTCCCAAGTCACCTTTTTCCCCCTTTAGTGTTAACAAGTAGGAATACGTTTTTGATGCTTCCAGTGTCAAGATCAGGTGAACTGAATGGTTTTACAGAGTACACTACTCCAACTCCTGAAGGGGCTATAAAATCACATTAAACTCAGCTTGTTATTAATAATTCATGGCAACTTCCTTAGTTCACTACAGGGGCATCACTCTTAGGGCATCATTCTTATTGAAATAACTTAACAGGGAAAGTCAGATAAACAGTGTTACCATTACAATGAGAAGCCACCTACCACGAACCCAGGGACTCCGAAAGCTCTAAAGAATTTAAATCCTTACAATTTTCAGGCTAAATCGAGAATTCTACATTCCTTTCTAAAAGCTGATAGTAATTTAATAGATAAGTAAAACCAACAAAATTTCATCTATCTAATGAAATTTGGTTTATCCGCAGATTCGAAGTGTCACATTTCCACACATTTAGCTGTATTGCATAAGAGCTATTTATGCTCTCATTACTCTGAAATAGTCCCTTTTAACAAGAATATTTTATTTCAATTAAGGATTAAACTGAGTATATCCCATTAAACATATCTATGATGCAAAAACATTATGATTTGGAATTGGAACACTTTTCACTATAGTAAAAAATACCTACTAATAAAGCAGTTACCATTGACACCAATTATGACACATAAAGATCACAGGACTTCATTCTTCACGGTCACAGAATAGATGGCTCTTACAGAATTATGTCATGTATTAGTAACATTTAGATTTCAATGCACATGACTAACTAGATGGACAGATGCAGGAAAAAATGGCATTCAATAAAAACACATTAAGATAGGGACTAGATACTAATTTTGTAATTTACTCAATAGAACAAAATTAGCTTTGATGCATCACTAAACCACCATGGAAAAATCAGCCTTATCCTTACAGACTTAATTCATTCTGATGTAGAAAGAAAGCCACTTCAAAGGCTTAGTCTGCTCTCTGAGTAAAATAATGCCCTATGCACAAAAAATTCTAGTTTTATGAAAATTCAAAATTCATCTTTTGGTCTTTAAAGTAACAAGAGAAAATGACGTTAGTGTTTTAACTGCTTTGTCCCCCCAAAAGCTTATTTTGGTATTAAGAAATAAGGTATTAGTGAGTGGCTTGTAATTTGCAGTCAGTGTCCAACACAGATAAAAGCCTGAAAGGGCAAAGCTTCAGAGGTACATGGGACTAACGGTTCACTGCTGTACTTTCAACATACAAGAAAGGAGACTGTGTTTATTGCCTGTCTTATCATTCCATAGACACATTATCTACATACTTTTAAAGACAAACTTTACATGAATTGGTTCTGATAATGTTGGGGAAAACAAAGAAGGTCAGGCTTTTGGGTACTGATTCTCTATCATCGACACAGTAACTATTCCCTGGTATGTCTCATTCGCTCCCTTTTCAGTAACGTATTAGCCGAAGAAGGTTGTGTTTCCCGACATAAGCACCAAGGACAAACAGAATTTCCTTACTGTCTTATGGAGGAAACAGTTGAGAAGCCTTCTCAAAAAGTCACTTGTTTCTTCTAAGATAGCTGATTTTTAAATCCAGCTGGAAACCAATAAAAGTGATCAAGACTTTCCTTCTGAAGAAATCAGCACTTTCTTATTTGACTGCAACATCACTGTTAACAGAATCTAATTCTGTAGTAACAACACACAGCAAGCAGATATGCACAACAGTTTCATGTAGATAAAATGAACAAGAAACCCAAACATTTGACTTTTTTATCCTAATGCCCCCTTTGCACAAATGGCAAAATAAATGAAAAGTCTCCCTGTGCACAGTCCTTTGTCCTCAAAGAGCTGCCTATTCTAATTCATGTCTAGAACTGAATTAAGATTTCAAAATCTACATTCACATGAAATTAACTATCTGATTTTTTATGTGTTGCAATTGTATCCTAAAGTGGTTTAGAGCTCACTGTCTGCTTTCCTAGTTAAGGAAACTGATTATATGAACAGTTCTAAAATAACACATTTGAAATGAAAAAGTAATTGTTCCTGAATATTCATTGCACACAGTGATGCACAAGGACATCTTAGGTTCCTACCAGAATTACAGCAATAGTTCTAGTATTACCCACTGAGAGTGCTTCATTTTTTCAATTTTATTTACATTAACAGAACTACTGACTTCTTAATGTTGAAAAATCATGAATGGAAAACATGTTGGAACTGTTGTCACTGACAGCTGAAAGGAGGGAAATGCCAGGCTTTCAGAAGTGGAGTGCATCATGAGAAACATTTTAAGTCTGTCACCAAATACAATTTATACCATAAACAATAATTATTGGTAGTACTTGAGTGTTACTTGGCATTTTTAATGTAAAACTCTACACAACTGAGAAGGAAAATAAAACATCCCAGATGGGTTCATGACACAATTTTAACAAGCTGTCCCAAAACAGCCTGCTCACTTTAATGCAAGTTATGTGTTTTTCCATCAGGATATTACCTAAGAACTCAAAATCTCTGCAAAATTTACAGCAAGTGTTTACTTATTTGATGTAATATTAAAGTAACTGTACAGTTTAAAATACAATTTTAAAGCGTCTGATGCTTATTTTTAAATGTGAAATTATTTTTATCTCCATATCTATTACAAAAAATAGCAAATTTAATCTGGAGACTAATTCAGAGGTGCAGTTTCATAACTCCTAAGCAGAGTTGCATGCACGCACAGTAAAATCAGCCGGTGTTAAGTATATATGACTCAATAATTCTCAGGTACAAATGGGAGCATAAAGTTGTGGGCTGAAGCAGGGGAATTCAGACAGCACAGGTAAACTGTAGGAGCAGTGCTAGGATCAACTGTGTGACTCTGATTGATTTTAGTACATGTTACTTAAGTCTGATATTTATTTGAGGAACACGACAAAAGAAAAAGCTCCAGAAGTGCTTTTCCTAAGCTTCAGGTGTTTTGTAAGATTGATGTGGCCAAAGCACCATGCCATACTCGAAAATTTTGAGTTTTAATGTTATTTCAGAGCAGCACTCAGTACTTTTATAAGGCTGTAATGTGTTTTCATTTTACCTGTACTGAAAAAAAAAAAAAGAATGGATAACAGCAGGAAAGCAGCTATTCTAAGAAAGAGAGGCATAAAATGTAAATATAATGCAACAAAGAAGCAAATGAAGAAACTCTCCTTTTCCTTTATTAGAAATAAGGGAAACAGATTGTGCTCATCTTGCTTAGGGCCAAGAGTCTCATTGCATGGAATTCAGCCAGGCTCCAGCACACAGCTTACTATGGAGTTTTGCTGTGTTAAAAAGTAAACCAGATGGGATATTTGCTTCCAACAAGATAATTCTAATGGAAATTGTTAGAAGTACTGTAAAAGAAACTTTTCAGAATCATCTGCTATTTTATTGTGTATAATAAGGGCAGGCAGAATGAAAAGTAGACTATGAAAACAAAAATTTAAAAATTCAAAACATTAATCACTAACCAAGTTTCACATTTATGTACCTCAGAACACCAACTGCTTACCTAAAGCACACACCAGGCTAAAGCCAAATCTCAAACGGCAGCAGAGTTAGTATGAATAAAATATCCTAAAATTGTGTAAAGTAAGTAAATAATGATCAACTTGAAGGTTAGCCTGTAGCTTCATACACCTTGAAGAAAAAATATGAAGCATGTCAACAGACCAATATAGCAGGGCCTTGTGAGACCAAACAGACACAGATTTTTGTCCAGGACCACTAAGATAACATCTCATGTTCTTAAAGGACTCCGTATTCTCCAGATGAGCTACAAAAGACAAAGAAGGTAGAAGAGGTATAGTTCTACAGTTAATGTTTTTGATGACTTCTAGTACACCTGACTAAGAATTTTTGAAGTACTGTGCCCTAACTGTGCTAGAGCAAAATGAAAGAACTGGGTTTTTTGGGTTGGGGTTTTTTTTTGGGTTGCATCAATATCTTAGACTGTAGCCCTGAACTGTTCCTAGCAGTAAACAGATTTTTTCAACACATTTCATCACAACAACAAATTCACTCTTAAAGAAAGATAACAGTATAGATAACAGATAAAGAAAGATAACAGATAAAGGCAATATTTTGTAAACAAAGCAGCTTAGACACATACTGAGCCCATTACTTCTGAGAAGTAGGGTCAGTTGTCATAGAGAAACAAGCTCATGCTTCTATTATCCCAATCCAGCTTGCCAAGTAGAGGTACCTACCACTAAAAATTTACTGTTAAAATGTGCAATACATGTTTTCTTTTTTTTAGATCTTGCTCTCAGACTAAACACTGCTCTAAGCTCCGTTTTCTTCTTCAGGAACTGGTCTATACCAGACTTCAGGCATTCTATTCAGGCTTTGACTTTGTCCTACCATGTTTCTTCAATCAGCCAGAAAGCAGATTGGAATGAAATTGATATGATTGGATAAACGAAAATCAAATTTTTGAACGTTTAGTTTGAGTAATCTAATTATGAAGCTTTTAGTAATAGTGTAATTACTTTGAAGTTCTGAACATATGTTTCCACTGAGAGTATTCCACAGAGGACACTGTATCAGAAAAGGGAAAAAATGTAAACATAAATGTACCAAAAATATTTCAGCTCATCAAAAAAAATTAAAATTGAAAGGAGAACCATATGCCAGAGATATAATATGATGTCCAATATGAACCACTTTTGTTTCCATTATGTACAGTCCTTTAATTTAATACCAATGAAGAAAATGGAAAATAATTTTTCCATGACATCAAAACACATTACCAAAATGTTACTGGATTGGCATATAAAAGAAAATACACATGTAAAATTATTATGACAAAAAGCAGCTGAACACTGTTCCATGAACTTTGAAGGTCTAAATATTTCCACTGATGGAAAGGGTGTGTTAGAGAAATAGCTCACACAATGGGCCTAAAAAAGCCTAGGCATCTCAGTTTCTTATGATTCTTACTCTTCTGAATTTAGCTAAATATCCTTAGCCCTATACACTGAAAGATATTAAATCAGATGTATTAGATCTGACACAATACAGTTCTATTGGCTAAATTTACTAAAAACAAAACAAACCAAAAAAGAATCAATGAACTAAGAGGGGAAATTCACCACTGAGCAAGACATTTAGAAATGCTAAACAAAAGATATAGAAAACAGCAGCACAGACAGCAAGATATTAGAAATTAAAGAACTAAAAAACCAACCAAACAAAAACCAAACAAATAAAAGGAGGTAGAGAAAATACATCATAATATAGAAAAGCTTTACACTTTTAACAAAACACATTGATCATCACAACAGTGGTGAAAAAAGCAAGCACATTTTAGTTACTGGAAAGTCAACTTTGCTTTTTCTGTTTGTGGTTTTTTACGTATCACAAACAATTTACAAATGTAAATTAATTTGCTTCACTGCCCTTCTATGTCATCAAGACCAATCTTACTGCATAAGCCTACTCTTACATAGTATACAAAAAAAACCCCCAACAGATAAACTAAAGCAAAGGAGGATGTCCAACTTTTGTGGCAACAAATGCATTGTTCATACCACCTTCACAAATAACACAGCACAACCAACAGCTTTTCATGGCAACTGCTCTCTAAAAAGCTGTGCTTTCATTCCCTACACATTAATACATTATAACCTTGCTGTCCTTTAAACTGCCATGGAATGACAAGCTCTCTCCTCAATTAGGATCTTCATTCATCTTTATCAGCTTCTGAAATTTTTAAACAATAAATCAACTTGTTAATGCTTTTCTTTTTTCTTTTCTCAGCTGAAGGGTATAGGCTTAGAGCTTAGAGATAAAAACAAACTGTGTCCCCAAATCATAAAGGAATGTCAAAAGAAGTATAAACCCCATGGAATACAACAAAGCACAAACAATATTTTTGTTGTTTTTCTTACCAATAGATCTATGCTATAGGGACAAATAATGCACAACAAAAGAACTTTTGACATATTCAGAAAATAACCACACAATCCCATAGACCAGATTTCCAAAATCAGGGTTAAAAAGGGAAGACATTAGTGGCAAGGCACTTGTTGAAAGTGTTCATTTGGTAACCACCTTCCTTTCATCATTTCAAGTTAGCTCAAACCAGCCAAGGATAGAAAATTAAGTCTTCCTCAACAATCAGAACAGGAATACAACCAAGAGATAGGGGTTAAAAACTGCAGGATCCAGATAATTTATTGTGGACATGTTTACTGGGCAATGACCCATCATTCTTTTTAGATATGTGTATGTCATTGTCATTGTTTTCCCTCTTCCAGGGGTAAATGGAGAAGAAGATAGTGACATATAATATTATAAATTCAGAGGTCATCAGAGGGGATGAAAGCTTTAGCATAGAGTCAGAGTTTTAAAATTTCCATCATTGAAATAGCTAGCATGAATAGAGGTGTTAAATTCTGCAGACAGCCTCAAATAATTCTGAAGTCCAAGAGTGAGCTTTTGCCATTGGAAAAAAAACAAACAAACAACCCCAAAAAACAACTACTTAGAAATAAAAACCCAGGAAAAACCAGTTAGCAGAGTTGATTTCCCTGAAGCACATAATTTATGATGCCACAGTTTTGGAAGGCATTGTGATATATGGAGAGGAAATTGCTGAAGATTTTGTGGCTTAACCATTATAGGCATGTAGCCACTGTAAAAACGATACCACATAAAGCTACCATGTACTTAATGCATCATAATTGTGACAAGTTATTTATGCAATCTTTGGCTGAATTTATGAGAAATCATTAATAAGACTGCCTTGTTCAAGAAAAGATGCATGTTTACCAGCACAAATACCAGCTACCACTGTACAAGTTGCTCAAGGGCATGAAATAAAAGGCAGTTTCATGATTAATTCTTTATTAATTTCTACCCTTAAGATCACCAACATCAAATTTAATATTTGAGTGATGGCTGGAGAACTTAAATGAGTCTTTTCCTCCTGTCATTTTAACAGAGAATTTGTAATAACATGGCAAATACTTCAGTTATTTCCACACGCTTCAAAGAACAACTTTGACGTTATAATTTTTCCTGGGTCAAGCTTTAACAATACTAATGTAGACACGAACATGCTGATTGAGAAAAGTGATGCAACACAAGAGTTACTGCTTAAAAGCCTGAACAGTACAATCAGGCAGGCTTCAGTCTGCTTCAAAAAATGCACAATAATGAACTAATTCTTTCTCCATCTTGTCCAGCCTCAAGAATAAACCAGGCAAAAAGGTACTGATACATTTTTCTACATCAGATAAACCTGATGGATTTTTATCCTTATTTTGTAAGGTCATCCATCTTTCTACTCCTTTAGCGCTGATCAAAACACAGAAGGACTGGGAGAGGCCTGAAGTACAACATTCGGAAACTGAAAAATTATAAAAATATTATAGATTTTAAAGGACATAATTTACCATACAAAAATTTAGTTATTTAATGATTACAAGTCCTTGTAAAGCACAAACATTTGAAAGACGCCCCACCCACACTGTAGTTCAGAAGGAAGAAATCGGGTATTGTGAAATAACTGACGATTATATAACTAAAGCTTGCCAACTCATTATCTCCAAACCAATCTCTGTAGTAGCATTCTGTGAATTCTGGCCATACAGCTGCACATTTCTTACATTACCTTCTTCTTTTAACAGAAAACTTCACACATCACTGGCTGCACTTTGTGTTAGAAGTTGATTTTGAGTCCAACAATACTGATACACAGTACATAGCAACAACAACAATTAATTGAAAATAATTAATTTATCTATTTTACATAAACCTGTCTGGCAAAGTAACAATCTTCCCACTAATGGTTTTATTCTCCCTTAGGCTTCTCCTATGTATAGTAACTTGGAAAACCTGCCCCATTCTCAGTATCATATGCTTCTGTGGCCTGACCATTTACACAACTGAGAGTTCCATGAAACAGGGTGTGGTAGCCCAACTAACTTATTTCGGTAAAGGGCGATATATGTGCTTCCAATTAAGAAAACTACTCCACCTCTCAAGGCAATCTTATCACAACAGAATCAAATAATGTCTTCAGCTTTGAATGCATCTACAAAAGACACCCATTTCTTTAGCAAGGACTCTTAAAACACTAGCATTTGCTACAGTTACACTTTCCAAAATATTTTTTTCAATTTCCATATTTTGTTAACAAAGGCCTTTTCCTAATTGTTTCTGGGAATAAGTGGAATTTGAAATTCTTAACTTTATTTCCATTTCACAGATAGGCTGGACCAAAGACGTTGGCAATGGATACTGTATTTACACATTACATGTAAGTAAGCATGGGCAGTAATTTAAAGAAACAGCCAGATCAATTTTCTGTACAGCCCTATCTGAAAAACTCAAAACACTGCACCAGAACATCCTTAGCCCCTGCTTAGTCTACAGTGTCTTGATATTATAATAGTTATTTTGCAGCCTTATAAAAAACTCAACCAAAAATAAAAAAAAGCAAAAAGACACACCCCACTTTCCCTCACCCTTGCTACTTGTCTTTCAAAAAGAAATACAAGCAAAAGGTCTTCTCATCTCCCTTAAAGGAAACAACAAAATCCAGAACGCTTATGTATATCTAGCAATACTCAGTTGTCTTTTGAAGATATCCTACTTCAAATGATACTAACTTTATAAAACCTTGCTGATAGAGTCATAACAAAGCATTTTGTAGGAAAAAAAAATCATTAAAATATAATTCCAGTAAAACACAAAGTGTTTCATGATGCAATTCTGTACATGCAGTACAATACAGCTACCCTAGCAGAAGGGAAAAAGGCTCAAAATAAACTGAACAAAACAGGTCACGTATTTGAAATGCAAGTAGGTGAGTTTTGGGTTTTGTTTAATCGAACCAACTATTGGAAAGATTATTCCACATGCTCGTGAACTACAACTTGAGCTATTATTTCAGTATTGTAGTGGAACTATCCATAGCCCTAGAACACCAAAACGTCAACAAAAGAAAAAAAAAACCAAAATTGCAGCATGAAATCAAAATATCTAAGTAGAAAATTCCTAAACTACTTTTCCTTTGGTTGCTACACTAGTACCATTATTATATATAGTACCATATACATAAATATATTCAGGGAAATTCTGAAAAGGTTTATTCTAATTTTGCTTCCTCAAGGTTATTTTCATACCAATGAGAAATATTTATGCAGAAAGTAGATTACCAACACACTGAAAAAGGGTGCAACACAGAGGAGTGATCGGTCATCCAGAAAGCTAAAAGTTTCACCCAGGCTCCCATTCTCCTTTAACTTGATTACTGCTGGATGAATCATATTTCACTGTCAAAGCGCTTCGCAACCTGTCGCTACTACCACCTTCATCTCTCATTCACCACAGAAAAGCTGAACTGCCACTGTTACCTATATAGAGCCCATCTTCTACATTTTTAAAACAGTTTGGGCCTTCTCCTGTGTGTTTTGCTCTTTGAGAGATATTTTCTGAAAAATTCCACAAAGCTGTCCCAATGTCTTCCTTCAAAATCTGTTTGTTGGTTGTTTTTTTTTTTCCCCAGAACAGTGTTCAAGCACGTGACACTATTGCTAGGGCTGTTGACTAGGAAATAGTTCCATTTCCAAAGGCAGGTTGTCACTTCCACTGAGCTACCACCAGTTTTCAGCTGATCCAATGGTAAGCACATAAATAAAATAAAATAAACTTTAAAAATCCACCACAAAAAATCCCCCAAACCTCCCATGCCCCTAAGTAGAGGTTTTGACAACCTACATCGCTTAACTAGCTCTGTCTAGATTCAAATTACCATTTAAGGAACCTGAATGTGCACAAGTCTGTAAGACCTGGCCTGTGAGAAATAAAGAAGAGAAAAAAGAAAGAAGATAGAAAATCAATAAGCAATTAAAGGAATTATCATGTGTTGCACAATTATATTATAGCATTAACTTATGAGGACATAAGGCATTTCTAGAGATATGAAACCGTGAAACATTTTGGAAAATATAACATGTGTTTCATAGGAAAATTCTTTTTCATACCCAGGTAAAAAAAGTAAGCAGATGACACAAATTATCTCACCCTTCCCCTTCTGCCCCCAATTTTGCTATGGCATGCCCAGCTCACAAATGTTTAGAGGAGACTTTTCAGAAAGTCTCAAAGCAGGAAATTGGACATCACATACTTTGAAGATAATTCTTTTATTTTTGGGAGGTGGGGGAGGGTGTCATACTTATTTTGGCTGGGATAGAGTTAACTCTTTCTAGAAGTTCATACAATGCTACATCTTGAATTTAGTATGAGAATAAGGTGGGCAACACACTGATGTTTCAGTTGTTGCTAAACAGCGCTTAGCACAAGTCAAGGACTTTTCAGTTTCCCCTGTTCTGTCAGTGAGAAGGTGCCTAAGAAACTGGGAGAGAGTGTGGCCAGGAGACATCTGACTCGAGCTGGCCACGGGGATATTCCATACCACAGATCATGCCCAGTAGCTAAACTGATGGCACTTGGCTTGGAGGATGGGCTGGGCATTGGTCAGTGGCCAGTGAGCAATTTTATTGTGCATCCCTTGTTTCTCTTGGGTTTTATTCCTCTCTCCTTTTCATTACAATTATCACCATCATTAGCATTATTGCTATTATTATTACTCTGTTTCAATTATTAAACGGTTCTTATTTTGCCCTCAATTCTCCTCCCCATCCCGCCGCTAGGCAGGGGAGGAGGGAGTGAGCCAGCGGCTGTGTGGTACTTAGTTGCCAGCTGGGGTTAAACCAGGGCAGGTTGCAACTCACGTAAAGCTGTGTTTTTAAATTTGCAACTAATTGGTATGTACATTTCATAATCAATATTCACAAACATTTCCGTCTGCCACAGTGAAAATAAAATTATCATTCCTCAGACATATAACATTTATATTCATGAGCAGTAAGTAAATATTTAGATTTCAGTGTGAGGGCTAGAGGCATCAGCTCTGTAACCACATGGGCAGTCCCTTAGGTACACTCAACTTACTTTTCTGAAGCATTCAAAAACAAACACACACTGCAGTTCTGCAAACACATGTATTTTATAGACTACAGCAATACATGAGATCAGGAGATGACATTGCAAAATAAAAACAATGGAATACCTGACCCTCTGTGCTTTCCTTAAGGCAAGCCTTCGATTTAAAATATTCTCTACAACATAAGAAAAAAGTAGCCCAAATGACAAGAAAGTCCTGTAAGAAAAATTCCCTAACTAGGAAGAGATCATTTGCATCAATATGTATAGACTAAAAGTACTAGGGAACTGTTTGTAACTTTCTTTTTAGCTTTAGCAAAGCTGAAAGAACATTAGCCATACACCTGCAATCATATACTGCTAAGGAAAAAAGAATATCTAGCTGAAAAACCCATTGCATTCTTGGAAACTTTTGAGATGTTCAATTTTAAAATAAATATTTTTAGAAGAAAATGCATGGTTTTCAACTTGATCAGATCTTAGGTAGACAGCAACTGTGACACCAACACTGATGATGAAACAGCAAGCCTGAGGACAGCAAAGAGTTGTCAAAATGCACGTGCATCCACGACATTTTATAGGTTTTACTTTAAATAATTCTCAAAATTGAGAAAGTCAAAGCAACATGAAACGTGTAATGAGAAGGCTATAAAACGGATCCTGTAATTTTGAACTCCCCAGGTATGGATTAATCTTACAAGAGGAGAAAACCCACTGCTGACACAACCGAGTCACGCGTCACACCAGCACTGGATGGGTACAGAAAGCAGCTCAAGGAGCAAAGGGTCACACTCCCAATACCACGAGGTGTTACAAGTTGCTTCTTTTCCAGGTCACCACCAGGAACCACGCCAGACTAGTAACACGTATATATTGGCAAGACTAAAAAAGTTCACAGATCGCACAAACCTTGCCCAGCAGCATTTACAATCCATATACTGAGAAGGAATAAAAAGCAATTTAAAAATGACCTCAGTCACAAGGCCTGGCCAGATATTTTACCCCTCTCTCACACAGGGGTAAAACAGGAGGGCAGTGACCCTTCCCAGCACTTTGGCCCCCACGTGCCCTGCACGGCCCCGACGCGCTTCAACCAGCGG
>VWZW01000879.1:2274642-2362827 GCA_013397115.1 Edolisoma coerulescens | reverse complement strand
GGGAAAGGGGCCTGTGAGGGGGAGGCAGGGCGCGGGACGGGTGTGTGGGGCTGTCGCTGGTTGTGGAGGGAGCAGAGTTGGACCTGCTGCCTGCTCTAACTCGCTGGGCACGGGACGCTGATGTTCGCTTGTTTTTTCCAGTCCGTGATTTGCATCCTGGTCCGACGCGGGCGCCGGTAGGGAGATGGAAGTGGAGGAGGGGGGCCCGGGCCCCTCAAAGCCCGCATGTGACAGGTGCTCCCGGCAGCGGGAGAAGAGACGCGGGCGCCGGTAGGGAGATGGAAGTGGAGGAGGGGGGCCCGGGCCCCTCAAAGCCCGCATGTGACAGGGGCTCCCGGCAGCGGGAGAAGAAGGACAAGCAGCAGGACAAGCAGCAGGACAAGCAGCAGGCCTGCGAGGGGTTCACTGTTAAAGCCATGATGAAAAACAGCGTGGTACGTTTGATGCTAGCATAGAGGTGATACAAATTAACTCAACGTGTCCAAGAAGCACAGCAAGTTAGAGCTGTGGATAAAGCATGTCAGGAAGGTGTGCAAGTTGCTCATACCTTATCTAGAGTTTGCTGGTTGCTGAAATTACCTTCAGATTTTGCAGAAGTATTATCACAAGGTAACTGTCTGTTCCTGTGGAAGTCGTGATGCTTCGATCACCAAGTGCTTTGTTTTGGTACCACAGTTTTTCTGTGTGGTTTTATATTGGCAGTGCACATCCTATTAAACTGCCAGCCTATGGAATTGTGTGTGAGGCTTACTGCCTCCCACTTAGCAAAATGCTGTCAAGTGGTAGTGCAGTATTTGTCAAAAGTTTTCATACACTGACACAGTGTATAAATTTGATGTGAATGTCAAATAGGATGGCAGAGGTCTGGAAACAAGCTTGGAAAATAATGAAAAGTTTCCACACCATTTAGGAGAATACTAAAGTGGAAACAAACAGTAGTTCTTTAACTTGTAGTTCAGAGACAGAGAAATTGATCCAGCAAGCTTCATTTTAAGTTACAGTCACAATTTCTAATGAACTTGGAGGCTTGGGAGTTAAAATATTAGTATAATGGCCCTTTGAATCTCTTTATACTGTTTTATTTGTCTAGCTTTATCAGAATTTAGGAGTTAAAAAAGCTTCAACTAGTACGGAGTACAAATGTTCTACATGTAAGTGGATGAGGTAATACTACCATACCTCTCTGCCTTAACTCCTGAATTGCATTTTTTTTTTACTTGGACACAGTTCGAGGTGTTAGCAAAGTCTTAAGTCCTCAAAGTTTTTTTCAAATCTGTAGACTATTCTGACAGCAGTTATGAAATACATTATTTTCCTTTGTTTTGCTGAAGTGGTCTTCCTGGAGCAGTCTCTTTGATCTTGTTATCTGTGAGGACATCCTCTTAAAAACCCAAACAAGTCCACCTTTAAACAAATTTTAAGTAGAGTAAAAGTTGTGTACTTGTAAAAATTTCTCCTAGTTAGTAAAACTAAAACATGTTTCACTTTACTTGGAAAAACACAAGGTGAACATGACCAAAAATCCTTTTGTTTTAAAGGTTGTTTGGTTTATTTTTATTCTAGAGATTCATGGAATAGACTATAATTCTTCAGCAACCTTAAGAATTCATTTTTTAAATATGTTTCCTGTTCTCTGGAAAATATTCAAGTAATGGATATTTGCACATATTTGTTTACACCTAGATATGTAAAAGACGATTTGTCTAGAAGAATCAGCAGTTTCAGTGGAGTTTGAGAAATACATACTTAATTTTAAAAAAGGAGCTATGACTTGTAAACGTCACTAACTATGAGTTTAATCAGAATTCAGGTTTCCTTTTAAATAGTTAAAGAATATTAACTTTTATGGCTGCATTTCCAACTTCCTAAACATGAACAGAACATTAAATCATGTGATACTGTCATTAAGCAAGTGCATACAGGTAAATCTGCTGCCTTTGGAGCTACTCATAGAGTAACAGAAATTACTTTCTTTGGCATGGACATCTAGAAATCATTAATCCAACTTCCCACTTGAANGGCCGGATCCGGCGGGCGGGGGGGAGAAGCCCCCGGGGGACGAGGACATCAGGTGGTGATGAAGGGCTGGACTCCGCGGAGCTGGGGGGACGAGCTGGGNAAGCCCGCATGTGACAGGTGCTCCCGGCAGCGGGAGAAGAAGGACAAGCAGCAGGACAAGCAGCAGGACAAGCAGCAGGCCTGCGAGGGATTCACTGTTAAAGCCATGATGAAAAACAGCGTGGTACGTTTGATGCTAGCATAGAGGTGATACAAATTAACTCAACGTGTCCAAGAAGCACAGCAAGTTAGAGCTGTGGATAAAGCATGTCAGGAAGGTGTGCAAGTTGCTCATACCTTATCTAGAGTTTGCTGGTTGCTGAAATTACCTTCAGATTTTGCAGAAGTATTATCACAAGGTAACTGTCTGTTCCTGTGGAAGTCGTGATGCTTCGATCACCAAGTGCTTTGTTTTGGTACCACAGTTTTTCTGTGTGGTTTTATATTGGCAGTGCACATCCTATTAAACTGCCAGCCTATGGAATTGTGTGTGAGGCTTACTGCCTCCCACTTAGCAAAATGCTGTCAAGTGGTAGTGCAGTATTTGTCAAAAGTTTTCATACACTGACACAGTGTATAAATTTGATGTGAATGTCAAATAGGATGGCAGAGGTCTGGAAACAAGCTTGGAAAATAATGAAAAGTTTCCACACCATTTAGGAGAATACTAAAGTGGAAACAAACAGTAGTTCTTTAACTTGTAGTTCAGAGACAGAGAAATTGATCCAGCAAGCTTCATTTTAAGTTACAGTCACAATTTCTAATGAACTTGGAGGCTTGGGAGTTAAAATATTAGTATAATGGCCCTTTGAATCTCTTTATACTGTTTTATTTGTCTAGCTTTATCAGAATTTAGGAGTTAAAAAAGCTTCAACTAGTACGGAGTACAAATGTTCTACATGTAAGTGGATGAGGTAATACTACCATACCTCTCTGCCTTAACTCCTGAATTGCATTTTTTTTTTACTTGGACACAGTTCGAGGTGTTAGCAAAGTCTTAAGTCCTCAAAGTTTTTTTCAAATCTGTAGACTATTCTGACAGCAGTTATGAAATACATTATTTTCCTTTGTTTTGCTGAAGTGGTCTTCCTGGAGCAGTCTCTTTGATCTTGTTATCTGTGAGGACATCCTCTTAAAAACCCAAACAAGTCCACCTTTAAACAAATTTTAAGTAGAGTAAAAGTTGTGTACTTGTAAAAATTTCTCCTAGTTAGTAAAACTAAAACATGTTTCACTTTACTTGGAAAAACACAAGGTGAACATGACCAAAAATCCTTTTGTTTTAAAGGTTGTTTGGTTTATTTTTATTCTAGAGATTCATGGAATAGACTATAATTCTTCAGCAACCTTAAGAATTCATTTTTTAAATATGTTTCCTGTTCTCTGGAAAATATTCAAGTAATGGATATTTGCACATATTTGTTTACACCTAGATATGTAAAAGACGATTTGTCTAGAAGAATCAGCAGTTTCAGTGGAGTTTGAGAAATACATACTTAATTTTAAAAAAGGAGCTATGACTTGTAAACGTCACTAACTATGAGTTTAATCAGAATTCAGGTTTCCTTTTAAATAGTTAAAGAATATTAACTTTTATGGCTGCATTTCCAACTTCCTAAACATGAACAGAACATTAAATCATGTGATACTGTCATTAAGCAAGTGCATACAGGTAAATCTGCTGCCTTTGGAGCTACTCATAGAGTAACAGAAATTACTTTCTTTGGCATGGACATCTAGAAATCATTAATCCAACTTCCCACTTGAAGTTGGCCTGTCACTCAGATCAGGTCAGTGATGGGTTTTCCTAGCCAAACTGTGAAACGCCCCAACATCAGAGATTGCCTGACCTCTCCAGGCAACCTGTTCTGTTTCTGCCCTGCTTGCCTGCCCCCTTGCCTGCTCCCTCAGCCCTGTCAGAGGTCGGGTTTGTGGTGTTCTGACCTGCTGCACACCTTCTACTCATAACTGGGTAGGAAGCAGTGAAACTCTTAGTGGTCCTGGGAGATTCATAGTGCCAGGGCTATGTTTTGCAAAAGCTCCAATCGAGGTCAGGCAGCCACCAGAGTCATTTCCAGTCAGTGTGCAAAAAAATCAGGATAGAGTAAGAAATATCTCACTGCCACTCTGTCTGTGCAGAAATGGGTGTTCCTTTTCTCTTTTCCAGATACTGGTTAAATGGAGCTTCAGATTTATTAAGTACTCACTTGTCAGAGGTTGACATCATTGATGAAGTTCTCATGGAAGGCTTAGGAGTTGACTGGAGGGTTGCAAGCACAGCAGGAATATCTAGTTAAGACATCGTAATTCTTTTTGTTAACAGCATGATAAGGCATAGGGTTAAACGTGCTTGGCATCTCCAGGTCAAACGATGAGGTATTGATTAATAGTCTTTGGTGTGAGCACGCAGTTAGTCTTAAACCCTATGTGTAGAGTCTTAACAGATTACCATTATGCATATATGACTGTAAATATTGTAGTAAAGGTTCCAGAATTCTTTTATGTTACTTAGGCAAAGAGTGTTTTACTAAGCTGTTTTTCGTGAATGTTCCTGAATAAAGTTTGCTTTCACAGCCAGTAGTAAGTGCAGAAATTAAGTAGATACAAAATTTAAGACTTTTCTCAGCTCTCATAAAATCTAAAACTTGCTTATTGAAATACAATGCTTAAATATTCACCTAAAAATGTTCCTGAACTGAATAAACTGTTTAAGTTATTCCAAAACTGTAAATTTATATAGCAGTTTAGATTAAAAGCAAGATTCAATAAAGGTCTTCTGTACTAACAAGCTACATTTACATTTTAATTGTTTTGTCCTCAAGTGGGATCAAGAATGTTATGTGCTCTTACTTCAGAGGTACTGCATGTAGAATTAGGAATACAATTAAGAATTAATATATAGACTAGCAAGTATAGAAGTGTCTGAATGTGAATATGGACAGCAGGAAGGTATCTCTGTTCACTTCCGATCCTCTCCAGATATTTTCCTGTTTTCTGCAACTGTACATAAGAGAATAAAGTGTTAGTGTCCCTCTTTTCTGTAATGTACTAGTGGTAGAAGCACTTTTTCAACAGGATTCGTATTAGTGCTTAAAGGAAATAGTAGAAAGGGAATTCCTATCCATCTCCCAACTTCTAAAAGATTACTATTACATGCATACGTTCCATGACATCCGCCAGAAACTGCCTCCAGGAACAGGCCACGGTGATAGAATGAGAACATTTACTAGACGGCCTTAGGAAGGAAGGGATGCTAAGACTTGTTTCTGGATTTCTAAGACCAGAGCAGCTATTCAACCTTAGAGAGTCTTAGCTATGTGTAGGACACAGCTTTCATCTCCTAAAAGAAGTGTAATTGCTCATAAGCAGAAAAATGGTTATTTGTATTGCAGCTCTGGATTTCCATTCTTCTGTTCCTCATTTAGGAGTCCACAGTCTGTATATGTTGGGATGAGTTCTCAATCTTTGTACTTTAAACACTTCTTTCAAACCGTTTTAGGTAATGTGTGTTGTGAAAGGCTTTCTTACCCTTTACCATTTGATAATAACTCATAGGAAGAGTTTCAATTTAACCATAATGTGATTTGTTTACATTCTGAAACTTTTGATTTGACATTATAATTATATTCATCCATACTGTGTAACTAGGACTACTTTTGTTATTTACCTTGTAGCAGTCAAAATTTCTGATTTGATTTTGAGGCTATAGGAAAGAATACGAGAAAGAAGTTGTAGCTTTAGATTATAACATCTAATTTATTGGAAAAAGCAGTGTGTTTTGGGGCAAGTAGATGTCAAGTTAAAGGAGTGTTTTGATAAATGTATATTGAGAAGTAGCATATCTGTCTTGGAGGAACTGCTCCAGTTTTACAATAGCAATTGTGTACAATCTAGGAGTGCACTTCAGTGAACACGGAGACAATTTAAACTGTCAGTGCTCTGGAAGGCAATCCTATCTTCTTCCTCTCTCAGGCTGTTTAGTACTGCTGCCCCTTGTTGTGTCCTCATTTGTACAATGTTGGCTGATCAGAGAACTGATCCTGCTGAAAATACTCTAGCCTGTTAAAGTTTACAGTGCTGAACTGCTATCTGTGGGATTGAGGCAAGCAAAGCTTCTGCGTCAACGAGGTTCATCTGTTTGCCCTTCTCCCTGTCCTGACTGCGTGCTTCCATCTCTCCTTTTGCACTGACATTGTTCTTTCTTGCAAATATAGAGTGAGTTGGATCAGCTGTAACAGCTCCAAAGTTAATATATGCAATGAGAAGGGAAGCAGGCGAATGTCAGCACAAGCTGTGTGGGTGGGAATGTACCCTCTTGGCAACATCGTGCTCTTAATCCATTTATGATATTTTTTTATTAAACCAGTTATGATATTGAGTTCTAGCAGGGTAATTCCACAAGCATTTACAGCAGCATAAACTTGCACCACAATTGAAAGGTGTTTCCATCCCTGGACATTTATTGTTTGTGCAATATGAACTTTTGTATGGCTTTGCAGTGAACTGGACAGGGACCTGGTTAAACGTAAATTAAAAGCAGCTCAACGTTTTTTTTTATACCAGTGCAGACTTGACATACACTTTGGTAACACTGTAAGCTCACAAAAGTTGTCACTGCTACAGCCCTGCCTGTGTCTGCTGCCTATTTGTACCTCCTCCTTTGTGCCAGTACACAGTCATCCCACTGGATTGATGAGGCACTTCAGTTGCATTAGGTTCAAACATGAAAAGCTTCAACACAAAGAGGTTTTTATTTCCCCTCATAAAGTTACATTCCTTTCCAATTCCATGCTTGTATTTACTGTAATGACCTGTTTGATAGTATAATGTAAAAGCAGAATATACAGAAAAAAATACGAATGCTTAAGACTGTAATTTCATCAAAAAGCTTCTATTTCATATTATGTTTTCCAGCTATAACCTAGATGGCTTAATCATACTGCTCTTATTTCAAAATACTTCAAAGTCAGCACTTTATTTTTGTGAATGTGGTGAGAGGTTGGTATTGTTCATAGTTGCAGTGTGAGGATGAAAAGATCTGTTTCTCACCATAAGCATGAAAAAATCATGCTGCTTCGTTTGTGAAAATCTGTTACACATTTGAATCTCCAGTAAATCTTCCCTTATAATTCAGTCATATGACTTAAAATATTTAATAAGTAAATTATTGGTTAGACTCTGTTTCGTGCTTTGATTGACAATTCTTGTCTTAAATCACATTTGATTAATGATATTTTACATAGAAAAAGGCCTTGGGAGGTTTTAAGTTTCATGTCTAGGGAAGGTAAATTTAAATTGATTTTAGAACATTATGGTAGTGCTTTTTCAAAACTCCTGTAATAATTACTTTTTTATGAACTAATGAATAAAATATTCTAACTGGAGATGCTTACAGAGATAATTGTCAAATTCTGTCAATTCTTGCATGGGAATTAAACTATTTTAAACTTTGCAAACTGTTTACACGTTTCATACAAGTTAAAATCCTGCAATGGTCTGAGTATATGGGTATCTTCATCTGTTGTTTCTCTGAGTGAGGAGGGCATTTTTCAGTTCTGAGCTTTTCTTACTGCAAATGTAGGAATTTGGAACGAATTAGACAATAGTTAATAAGAATAGTCTCCAAACATGATTTTAATCTGTCAACTTCCTGTGTAGGGAATTATCTAAAGTCAGCATTTCCTACATGCAGCTGAGTATGCCTCTGGAGCCAGCCAATTGAAAATGTGAAAGAGATGAGTTAGAAAGCATCTCACCATACACCCTTCTCAGCACTAAGTCTCCAGAACAGTTTCCAAAGAAATGGACACATATGTACATATTCTTTCTTTTAACTTGGTATCTTCAATTTCATTTAAGAAAAATCCTGTACTCTGTGTAGGCTTCAGCCTTTGTCTTAGTTAGTTGACTTGGAATGCTCTAGGATGCTACCTGAAGTGAGTTCAGTGAAGAGCCATCAAGGCAGGGTTCTGGAGCTCATGTTCCAGGAGGAGAGGCTGAGGGGAGCTGTATTTCAGCCTGGGAAAAAGAAAGCTACCAGGATACCTCATGGTAATAGGTCCTAACAGACCTAGTGACCCAATAGCTGTGAGAAAGCTGTCAGGAAGAAAAAGCCAGTCTGTTGTCTCTAGTGATGGAAGGACAAGAGATGTGTGTTGAAATAAGGTGTTCATGATTGTGAGAAGGTTTTTCCAATGAGGAGAGCAGTGCATCAGGTTTCCCAGAACTGTGCAGTCTTCTAGGAGATTTTCAAGACCCAAGTGGAAAAAAGCCCTGAGCAACCTGTTTTGAGATAACCATGCTTGGAGAAAGAGATTGAATTGGAGACTTCTTGGGGTAATTTTCAAACGGAACTTTCCCATGATTCTACTTCTTCCATATTATAGTTGTTTGTGGTCAGTATGTGGCTTTGCTGCTGCTAAGGTCAGAAAAATTAGCGATCACTAATTTACTTTCTATTTGGACAAGGAAAAAGGCATTTGAAGGTTTTTGCTTTAATAAATTTGCTGCTTTTCTGAAGATGTGGAGGGGGTAATAATACAACTCCCTTCTGACCCTCA
This sequence comes from Edolisoma coerulescens, assembly GCA_013397115.1. Classification (NCBI taxonomy): domain Eukaryota; kingdom Metazoa; phylum Chordata; class Aves; order Passeriformes; family Campephagidae; genus Edolisoma; species Edolisoma coerulescens. The sequence continues at coordinate 2,354,209 of VWZW01000879.1, read as the reverse complement.
GAAAAACTATATAACACCACATTGTTCCAGTTATACTAGTAAGCTAAATCATAAACCTAAGGTTGGCTTTCTGAATACAGTTGAGTAAGCCTGCATCAGTGCTTGGGTAGCAGCAACACGTGTTTAGTAGATGAGATCAGCTGCAGCTAATTCTTCTAACGTGGTCTGCTGCAAGTATGCAGGGAGTGCTGCTGTCAACTATGCAATGAATGCTTCAAGGAATTGGAGCAGCTGGCCATGTCTGTAGCTATCAGCTACTGGATCCTGTCCCTTGTCTCACAGTCTCCTCCTGTCACTGCTAAAACTTAAATAACACTGGAAGCTTTAGGTGGGTGAAGGAGACAGGAGATGTAGCACAGTGGCATGTGCACTAGGAAAAGGAGTGGGGAAACAGAAAAGGAACTGAATGTGACTCCCTAAAGCAGGGACCTAGGTGATCACTAATACAGTATGACTTTTCCTATGGCTGTGTTCCCAGACTTTACAGGCAGAGAGTGCTGGAGTCTGTACCATGGAAATGAAATTTTTCCTTCTTTTCATAACTGATACTTCAGGTAATATATATGCTTAGTCTATGTTTAACTGAAATTACCTGGTAAGACTTTGAAAGGGTCAGGGAGGTTTCTTTTTTTTCATGGAATTTCTTAACCACTTTGAAATGACAATTATTGCAAAGTCAAAAAAAAATTGTAGCAAACAATACTATTGGTACATTGATAAAATTTCTAGACAATGTCATAGAAAAACTGCTGTGAAAGACTGACTGGTTCTTCCTAGCAATAGTTGATTATTTTATATACTTGACATCCATATAAGCAGTTTGGCGTAGCTTTTCATTTTCATAGCATAGTTAAATAATTTTTGCTGGAAGATTTACTGCCCTCTGATAACTTCCTTTCTTAGATAAAATGTGTATCAGATAAGATGAAATTATAAATTCCTGTATGGGGTCACAATGTGCTGAAGGCTGAATTATGGAATCTTGTGTTTAATAGTTGCACTCTGATTCTGTAGATACATTACAAATATAAGGTTTCTTAGAGTTGAAAATTTTGGTCTCTGATGAGTGTAAGTTGAGGGGATGCCTGCAAATAAAGGAATTGCTCCTGAGAGCAATTTAATTCTAGTCAGACTTTCTGTAGAATTTCTGTTGGGCCTCTTGCCTGAAAAAAACAGGATTCTGATGTGGTAATAAAACCTGCCTTAATTATAATAGGATGGTAAACATATAATTTAGCTTTTCATATATTTGTGATGGTCTCTTCTAATGTAAGATTTTTCTTTTTAAAAAATTACTCTTCACCCATCTTTCTTTAAGGGGTGATGTCAAGATCTTGATAGCAAGAGTAAATACTGATTTCTTTTCAGTTTCATAATAGAAGTATGTCATTAGCTTGACTAGGATCCAGACTAGCTTTGTTTGCTGGGGTTTGGTTGTTGGTTGGTTGGATTTTTTGTGTAATGAAAGACTTTTTAAAAAAGTGTTTACTGCAGTAAGTACAAAAATTCTGCAGAATGTGACAGTTAGAACATAAAATACATCATAGTAGTATCTGTGCAATGAAAACTCTTGAAGCAAGAATGGCATACTGCTAACTTCCTGTGTAACAACCAGTTGGAGGAAGAATACGTGTTTAAAGTTATGATTGATCCCTATTTCATTGGTCATAAGCATATTAATGAGACTGTTTTGTGTGGCTGGTAGGCAATACATAGTATTCTGCACAAAAACTGACAAAAATCCAGATCAAAGGGTACAGTGTTTTCTTGCCCATCGTATGTGCTTAAGACATCCATTGGTTTTGCCATTATCACATGAACATTTTTGATATTTTTTGTCTTGCTCTGTATCTCATTGTAATTTGAAAGAACTACTTCTGCATAAGTTGTTTGGACGTCCTAGGTGTTCTTGAAAATATCTATAGGTATTAGGTCTTCTAAGTTTAGCAGATCTTTCATTATTTCAGTAATTGTTCAGATAGGATTTCTTTTCTGTTATTTCCATGTAAGATTTGTCTTAATGACAGCCATATTATTAAGCCCATGATTTATGGAATGAAATATTCTTTCCTGATTTTTTTTTTAATTTAAGGAAATTCTCCTCCATGGAAGGAGAGTTTCTGCAAGGGAGTGAGTGTGCAAGGGCTTGTGGGCAAGGAACGTCCTGGCTAAAGAGTTAGGGTGCAAGGATCTGTGCAAGACTGGGATTGTGCAAGATCATGCATGTGAGGCTGGTGCATGCCCCTATCCATGTTCTCACTCCCAGATGCGCCACTGAGTGTGGCCACCACAGACCCCTTTTTATAACAGTATTTAAGAGAGGTTCTAGAAAATCTGAAAGCTTTGGATTTAGTTTTGTTTCCTTACAAGTCTTGGTGCATAGAATTAGGGGACATATTTTATGATGCAAGTTTTCTATTTCAAGGCTAATAATTGTACACTTACTAGAAAAGTCTACATTTAAATCTTTAGAAAAAAGAATTATGCCCTGGCTTATTTTACTGTCCTATTGATGATGACATTAGTGTTTTGCATTGGATATCTTCTCAGCTAAATCTATTAGGCAAAGGTGCATGCATACTTCTACTGATATTTTAGTCAGAATTTGATAAACCTTTTTCAGTTTTTCACAGAAGTTGTAAACTTACATTCTTACTTCCCTAAGCAGGTCTATTAACTCTCTGCACTGTTATCTGCTGTTTGTGCTCACTTTTTCTCTGACTTTATTTACTTCTCCTCCAGATGGTGTCTTTTTTTTGTATCAGTGGATTTCCCTTGCAGTGATGTTCATCAGGTGGGTGTTTGTGGGGACGGCAGTTCCACATGGCAAGAAAACTTTCAGAGTATGTAAAGCTTTTACCCAGACCTTATTAGAATACCCTATATAATAATTTTTACTGTAAAAAAAAATCTCAAAAGAATGAGCTTATTATAATTTTAAATTCCAGTTTTGTAAGGCATGACTGGGAAATATTTTTCATAGGAAGTATATGTGTATTGGCTGATTTTTTAATATTTTTTATAAAGTATTTTACTAGCTATCTCATGCCCTTCTAATTTGTGTGACCTTCATTTAATTCAGGTTTTATATTAATAGTTAAAGGTCAGAGGAACAATTATTACAACTTGATTTTATCTCCTGTGTAATGCAGTCTGTCAAATTCAGAAAGTGATTTCTGTATATAATGTGTAACTTCTGGTTGAGCTAGGAGATACGTTGGGTTTTTTTAGAAAGTAATGCAACCCAAAGGTAATGGTGGTGTCAGAGTCTGTTTTATCTCTAAATTATGCCAATGTTTAACTTAACCAATGCAATGCTATTAGAAATTTGCAGTCCATCCCTATATGAAATTATCACAAATTAGTCAAATTTCCCTGTACAGATATTTTAGAATGAGACAACTACTTACAGAGAGATACTATCTTTAAAAATCCACAAAAGTATCATTTTAGCATGCTTCTGCTTTCTACTTAAAATCTGTTTAAGTCATGATTGTTTTATGAGCTTCTAGTATGCCTTTGGGCATATTCAAGATGTATTACAATGCTATTATTCAGGACAACAATCAAGTTTTAATATTTTATTTGATAGCTTCTGAAGGCTTTTGGTCATCCAATTGTTCATCTAGTATGAAGAACTCAGACAGTGCACTAAAATTGTGTAACATCCATCACTTTAATTTTAAAAAGTAAAATAAGTTCCAATGTATCAATAGGAAATCAATGAGTTATGCATTTAAGATTGCAGGTGATTTCACAAACTCTTCTGTCTGCTGTTATCTGACAAAGTAATCTTTATGACAGAAATGTTAACTGAGTGCCAACCATTGACAATACTGTGCCTGTCAATAGTATACAATGTTCAGACCTTTGGGTGTAAATTTTATTGAAGAAATTACTGGGTTTTAACACTTTTTTTTTTTGTTTGGATTGCCATTTTTCCTTTTCCCTGACACCAGATAGGATTGAAATATTTTTCAGCTTAAGTGAGAAAACAAATGGCCCTTTACTAACAATAGAACAATTCTGCCTCTATTGTACAATATTCCATTAGACAGTAATAACAAAGTGTATATTGGGTGAAAATGTTAAAATATATTTGCAGAGGGAATTACAAATTGCCATTAACAAATCAGTTAACTCTAGATTTTTTCCCCCCATTTGATATTCATTTAATTGTTCTTTATCAGGTTGTTGTTTGGTAGGATTTAGGTGATTATTCTCCTTATCTTATCCTATTTATTCTTTTGCTTCTGGCAAGTGGAACACTTTGAGCTCTTGTTCTTTTATAACGTTAAATATTCTTCAGTTTTATTAGTTTTAATTTAATCTCTTTTAAGATTGATAAAAAAAAACTTGCCTAAGGGTGTTTGGCACAAATGTTTAGCCAATGACAAGGCTATGCATTTCTGAGCAAAATGCTTGTTCTGATTGCCAAAACAGTTCCTCTGAGAGCCCCTTTAGCTGAGGTATGTATATGACCTTTTCTGCTTGAAGTCACGGTTTAGAGTTCATACTTAGGCTGAATGCAAATCAGCTGACTCCTAACTGAATGCTCTTCCCAGTGGGCTGGAGGTAGACTCCCTTGTGTTAGAAGTTCTTTTGAACTGAGTTCTGTGTTCCTAACAGAGAAATTAACAAAATCATCACCTCTTGAGCTTGTATTCTAACTCCTAAATAAATATGCTAAAGGACACAGTATTATTTAAGGGGACCTTCCTTAAAGCAGGTTTTAGTCTTCAGAAAATAATTTCATGGTCTGCATTTTCAGTAGTCTGATATATCACTTTTATAGTCTTGAATCGAGTTTCTGAACTCCAAAGAGGAACGGAAATTCACATACATCCCTGTATTCAGTATTCTGTAGGTATTCAGCGTGTCTTCCAGTGCTTAAACTTACTGAAGTGTCTCATTTTCTTTACCAACATTGAAGGAGCCTGGGTTCAAAGCCTAATTTAGGCTCTTTGAATTTACCCTGATGTTGAGGGCTGGTGTTCAAACCAATCTTGGGTTTGTACCATGGGTAACTCAGTGGGCCAAAAGCTTTTCATTAGGCATCTAGAAAATGCTATAATGTAAATATTGGTTATTACCCGGTGGGAGTTTAAAAAAAATTCCGCTTAGTGTAATATGCTCATTATATGAGGGGATTCTGTAATCCTCTGTAGTATCTAGTACTGTTTCCTTTAGCCTATATTTTTAGGTTTCTTTGTACTTTCTTTTTCCAGTCTATTTCCCTGTTTTCTTGATCCCTGTCTAATTGACAGCTTTAGATGTATATTAGCTTTACTTCAGGGTCCCATAGACCCACTCTAAGAGACAAAGTAGTTCACAAGGTATCCGTTAAGGAGCTATTATGGTGTCTTGTTTTCCTGCAAGTTACAAACTGTTTGATCAAAATTATCATTTTGGATCATTGTCATTTCTTTTCCAAAGAAAGGAAATAACGTGTTTTTTAAGGGAGATCTTAATAAATATTGTCATGGTTCTTGTGTTTTCAAAAGGACTTTCTAGAGCCATGTAAAATTTGCAACCTAACCACAGAAGATTATGTTATTATATGAAAAAAACCAAAGAGTGAAAATAAGCTACTGCACTAGGTGCCAGTTATTCAAACTAACAAAGCCTGATATCTTGCAGGGTTTGTTTTTTTTCTGGTTGATTAGTATAAAATTAAACTTCTGCTTTTGCTTTTTAATGAAATATTTGGTGTCTAGTAACATAACAAACAAGCCTCTTGTTTGGAGCACCCTTCTCTGTTCTCCCTTGTTTCCAAAAAAAACACAAGAGTGGCTGTTTATGCTTGAAACTGCCTTTTTCACAAATTCAGTTGAAAATGACCAATAGATGCACATCTTTAGGAATGAAGGTAGGCAAGTGTACACATAGCATGGATGTATAAGCCTTGTTTCCTTATGGAGGTGTTTTAGAAAGGGTACCCACATGCATTTACCATGGAAAAAAAATGGGATTACAAAGGGACTAAATAAAATGGAGTTATGGCAATATCACAAATGAATCAGGCAATCAAGAAAAAGATTGAGTTCCTTTCAATCAGAAGGCATTGCTTGAAGATGAGCACTTAATAACTGAGTTAGGTAATTTCATTGTGAAAATGAGCAGTCTCTCTCAGAGCCTCAACTTCAGGGTTGGAACTACAAGAACATTAGCAACTTCGGTGGTTTTCCAGTGAAATGACTGGTATCAACTAAGTTGATGACAGAGGGCATCATCAGCACAGTAGAGAACTTCTTGTAGAATGAGAATATCTGAAGCAGATCTTTTTGAACTTCATTAAAAAGTAGAAGTTATTTTCGTATAGTGACAGAGGAGAAACCTCTGACTTCCTCACTGGCTCCCTCGTTTAACCTATAGGTGTTATTTCATATGGCTAAAGGTTCAAGAATCTGTCACTAAGTATCGCAGTTAACCGGGAAGTATATTGTGTTTAGTAGCTCCTATTGTTGAACCTCCTGATTTTGATGTCCTAGAAACACGAATTTAGTGAAAAGGGTATGACATTTAAGAAATATTTCTCAAACTTTACTAAATGTTTTCTGATACACAGTTAAAACACAGGAAGGTAGTAATCATGGTAACCCTTCTAATTTGCAAAGATTCCAGGTGCAAAGTTACCAGTAAGTCTAAGCATTGTAATGTATATTGAAGATTTTATTATATAAAAAATTTGTGTAGTATTAATGAAAAAAGGCCATGAGACATTAAGTTCTTATAAATAAAATAGAAGTAAGTTCTAGGTAAAAGCCGGATAGAGGGAACAATTGCTTTGCGTAAGCCAAATATCTGTGTTCACATGTGAGAAAAAGACCAAAATCATTTTATCAATGCTCATTACTATAAAATATGGTTTTGTAATTTATGTTTATTATGAGTAAATATGTGAGATTAACATGGGTTTGCTACTTATGTAAGTGAAGGACAATTAATAACATGGAAATACCACCTAATTTCCCAGATCTTATTCACCATTTGTATTTTGGGAAGGGTAATAAAAGGAATTCTTCCAAGGATAGACATTTTATGGGAAATTATCATTTGCTAACTTTGTTTTAGAAATAAAATGGCATGAATTACAGAGGTAAGATGCTATCATGGGATAATAAATTCTTAACATATTGATAAAGATACATTTTACATTTTTTAAAAAAATCCATTTATTTAGTGATCTGTGAGTTCAGTTAATTTACTGGTACATAAGTATTGGATACTGAATTTATTTTCTCAGAGTATATAATTATTTTTGTTTAGTGTTCTAAATAGATTCACAACCAACATTAAAATGCTGCTTTTTAATTACTAGATATGCTTTCTATAACTACTAAAAATTGAAAAGAAACTGATAGCTGAGAACTTCCACTGTAAAGAGTATAGAGGATGGAACAAGTATCTATATATATATATATTTTTTTTTTTTCTATAAGCCCTGTATCTATACTGGGTTTTTTTTTCTCAAAACAGTATGATTTACTGCACACATGCTGCAAACAAAATTCGGCTATCAAAATATAACTTTTTAACCTGGAAAAAACCATGCTTTTGCTAAAGACTTGAGTGGGAGAAGTTTTGATATTTTCAGAATTTGTATACAAAAACTTTAATGGAATGTAAAAACGACAAAAATCTTCCCATTTTCACTTCACAAGTGATGGGTTTTTTTAATATTTAAATAATCCTGCTTAGCAGAATTTCTGTTTAGTTGTCTGAAGCTATAATATATACGCTTGTCCTTTGAACTCCAAATTTTTGAAGCCTAACAAAAATCTTGAGAAGGAATTTTTTGAGTCTGTCATGTCATCCTTAGCTACAGTTTTTTGCATTACAGATTGAAAGTGAACATTTAGATAATAACACCGATGTACAACTGGAAAACAGGAAAACAAAGATGGTGGTGGTGTGTGTGTATGGATGGCTGATGGCACTGTTTGTGGAGTGATGCTCAGTGAGGAAGCAGGAGGGCCTGAGTGACTTAGGTTTGGCCATCTCTTCAGTCTTGCATTGAGAGCATACTGGTGTTGCTGACGAAGTGTTCCTTTCTAGCACAGCCACAAGTAAGACATACATGTACATCATCAAACCTCTCAGCAGTTTTTGGCCCTCAGTGTCTTTTGTCTTTTTTACACCGTACCACGCCTTTCTTTCATTCATTCCAGGCATTTTTTAAAAAACGCATGGGTTTTTTTCGCAAGCCCATCTGTGTTTGCAGGAATGAAATAAAATAAGGAATCTAATACCTTCTGTTGCCACTGAAGAAGTATGTTGTCTCAAGACTTCTCATAAAGTTTTGTGTTAAAGAAAACAAGGGGTAGAACCAGTCCTTGTAGCATTACACAAGTAAAAGCTTTCAGGGCTGGAAAGAAACCACCCATCAGAATTGTCTTGAAATCTGACTGATAGGAGTTGACCTATCCAGTTCAGGGTGACTGACTCATTTCTGCAAGTCTCCCAGGCAAGTCAGCAGCACATGGTGATCTTCAGTGTCAAACACTGCTGATAGGTTTAGTGAAGTAAGCATGGATATCTTCCTCTAAGCTGTGCCAGAGAGGAAATTGTTCACAAGCAAGACTAATGCACTCTGAAAGCTGTTACCAAGTTTGAAAGCCTGACTGCCCTGATTTAGGTTCTTGGCAGAGAAGTCAAATTCTTTAGGAGTGTATGTTGTTTGGTTGGGTTTTTTTAATTATTGATTTGATCATTTTTCCCAAAAATAAAAAGCTGGGCAAAGCATTTGGACTAAGAAGATTTTTTCAGCCTGGGCATTTACACTTCATTTTTCATGTTAGTTTAAAAACTGTGATTTACATTCAGATTACATTGGGATGCTCAGGACTTTGTCCAGCTGGGTTTTGGTTGTCTTCAGGGATGGAGATTCTACATCATCTTTGGATAAGCTGTTCCAATGACTACCTTCATTGTGAAAAAGAATTTTCTGCAGTCAAATCAGAATTCCCTTTATTGCAATTTGTGACCATTGCCTGTTCTTTTTGTTGTTGTACATCACTGCAAAGAGCTTGACTCATATTTACTGTGCTCTTATGCTTGTAACTGAAGCCAGCAATGAGATTCCTTTTCAGATTCCTCTTCTTAAGGCTGAAAAGTTTCTCTCGCCCTCTCCTCATGTGTCGTGTACTTCAGCCTTCTCTTCATACTGGTGGCCTTCAACAGCCATGTTTCAATATATCAATGTATTTCTTGTACTGGGTAGTCTGAATTGTGACCTTATTCTCAAATACAGTCTCACAAACATCAGATAAAGGAGAATGTTGAATTCCCTCAACACTCTTGATGTACCTCAGAATGTAGTTACCTCATCTTTGCCACAAGAGTACACAAATGTTCCACTTGCTGTTCACAGAGATCCCCCAAGATCTTTCCTTCAAAGCTGTGTTCTAGCCAGTCAGTGCCTGGCCTGAACAGTTCCAGTGCAGAACTTTGCATTTACTATTGCTGAACTTTATGAAATTCCTGTCAACTCATTTTGCCAGCCTGTCGAAACATTTCTGAATGCCTTCCTCAAAATTTGATGTAGACTGCTGAGTGGCATTAGATGCTGCACATCCCATTTATGAATGTCTCCATCTCATTAAGATCATGGGTTGTGGATGAAGTCCTTTCTACCTCAACTCACTGCTCCTTGAGAGTGACAATCAAGTGACATAACTCTTTTACGCTCCATAATTTTAAAATTTAATTCTCCACCATTTCTTGAAGGGATTAATTGCATATCTTACCCCCTTATAAATCTGATTTTTTAAATCACTATTGTTGCTCTGTAATCAGTCTATTTTATATCTATCATTCTCTCTGATAGCCTGAAGACCTTTCTATATTTACTATATAAAATTTGAGTTAAAAAAGATATGTATTTACATTTTTGTGATATGAGAAGGAGCAGCAATGTAATTCGTGTTAACAGGGCCAAATCATTTTACTATTCATTTCTAGATTGTGTAGATTTCTGGTTATGTAATGCAAGTAAAATTTTAGCATCCTAATGGCACTAATAAATATTGCAGTGCAGTATGTAAGTGCTTTCTGAGTTTTGTACCATTTGAATACTAGCTATTTTTCACTTACAACTCCAGGACTAAGCTGGAAGAAGTTTGTTAATGGCTAGGTTTTCTATGTGGAGAAATACATACAACTAGCTTCTACGTAGCTATATTGTTGTAATTATTTTTGATGGTGATTAGAACAAATGTGGGCTGAATATATCATTGTATTGGTAGGTTAGAGAAAAGCTAGATGTATAAATTAGCCATCATTGGGAGATGCAGTTTTTAAACATTAAGTTAACCAGACCTACTTTACTAAACTCCATGGAAGGAAAATAATGCTAGAAAGTTAATTCTTCTTAATGAAAGTAAGTTTTATATATGTAAGCTTTGATGCTTCATGTAGTATTGTGTATTTTGGCTTCTCTTTATTTTCTTTTGGAAGTCAGCCTTTTGGGTTTTGTCGTCATTTTGAACATGATTTCATTAATATTTTATAAAATTTGTCAGGAACATAAGTAGAGAAAACATGTTGAAAAAGTTCGTAACCGGTATTTATTGTGTAACTAGCCGAAGTGAAGATTTATTTACTCTTTACTTTCTTCTGTCATAACAGTCTGACTTTTTGTTATAGTCTTGTTCTAATCATCTCTTTTGATGAGGTCTAAAGGGTAATCTAAAGTATCCAGTCTTCTGCATAGCCACACTTAGCCACAATGTAATCATATTAGCACTCTTTCATTGCCATTTCAGTGGTATAGTAGGATGGTGATGGCGTACAGTTGTAAAAATGAACCTCTCTGTATTCTGTAGTGTAGTTGGCAGACAGTCTTCAGTGTGAGTAGAAATTTGGCTTGCTTTTGACCAAAAGGACCGCAGTTACAATTGATCAGAGGTATAATTGAGCAACAAATTACAGTGAAAGTGAATTAAACAAAGCAACCTTGAGGCTACATGGCAGAAGTCGTGTTACTAATTTTTCAAGTTATTACCTCATAATGACTGGCATCCTGAAGATGGTTTTTTCTCTTACAAAACTCTTGCAGAGTGAGTTAGTTCTATGAAATACTGAACAACATTTTTCACAATGTGTGATCCATACTGAGAACTTTCTCTGGTAATCAGATCACATTGCACAACATAAATGTGTATTGGTTTAATCAGGCAGAATTTAGAGGAAAATATTTTAATATTTTAATTTTATTTTCAACTATTTAGGAAAAAAAAGAAATAATCAAGCAACTTCCCTGCATGTGTTTAGTGTATCACATCTTACAGACTTCTGGAGATATGTGGTTGTCATAAATTATTCAGTAAAGGGAAAGGCCAATGGTGAATAATTTTCAGTTTTATCGTTTCTCCAAAACACTAGTTTTTATTAAAAAATGTATTGTTATGTTCAAATTTCTAGTGGAATCTGAAACTTATCTCCCAGGCAGTAAGTAAAACATTAATGATTAAAAATTATAGTTTGCAGTTTCTATGATAAAATACAATTGCATTTAACCAGATCTGTAGCTAGAGACCCATCGCAGTGTTCTATGGGTTAATTTATCAGAATTATCTCTAAAAACCTGAAAATATTTAAGGAAAATCAAAGATTTTCAAGCATTTTAGATTGACTGAAGTTAAGTACTTTACTTGTTCTTGAAATTCATCATACTTTACCAACATATTTATCTAGGCAACTGGAAAGAATTCCATTTGATGTAAAAATGAAAATTAGTTTTGGTTTGTTCCGTTTTTAGCTTGTCTGTTTATACTAATTCCATACTGTCAATTGTAATGATGGCTTGTGTGGTAGCTCAAAACTAAATAGAGCCACCAACCTAACTCAGCAAACAGTAATCATAGATAAACAACTTTCTCTCGCTGTTGTGGTTAAGGTAAAATGTAAATGAGGGTGAAAAAGCTTAATATTCTATGACAAAATGTTAGGATGTCAGCTTCTCTCTGTGTTTTCTCCAATGTTGTCAAGGAATGAGGTTTTTTCTGCAAATTATAAAAATGGTTTGTTTTTGTTGGGTTTTTTTAAATCAGCATGTCAAATAAAAATGTCTCCTTTTCATCAGAATGTATAATTTAATTATACTCAATGTAGCCTATGAATAAGTAGTGTATTTACTGTATGCTCTTATAGTAACATTTGCTTGATTACTGACTGTGCTTTTACAGAATTAAAGTGGTGTGTGTAGAGTACCACCAAAGTTTACTTTTGTTAGGCTTTTCCTAACAAGTATTTTATGAAAAAAGAAAGTAAGAAAGTACATAGAACCTCATATTTTCCTGTAATTTGTTAATTAATTAATGAATTAATTAAGTTCATTGTTTAATTAAATTCATTAATTTAGTTATTATCATTTTACACAAAGCTATTTATATTTCTCAGAATGCTTTTATCATTAATTCCTAAGATCACTTTATTTGTATTGAGCTACAGATATCGTAGAATCATAAAGGCCGGAAAAGACCTTCAAGATTATTGAGTCCAGCCTTTGACCAATCTCCACCATGTCACCTCAAGCATGGCACTGAGTGCTTCATCCAGTTGTTTCTTCAACACTTCAGAGATGGTTACTCCACCACCTCCCTGGGCAGCCATTCCAATGTCTGATGATCTCTTCAGTGAAGAAATTCTTCTTGATGTCCAAACTGAACCTCCCCTGGAACAGCTTGAGGCTATGTCCTCTCATCCTGTCACTGGCTGGCTGGGAGAAGAGGCCAACCCCCCCCTTGCTACAGCCTCCTTTCAGGTGGCTGTAGAGAGTGATAAGGTCCCTCCAAGCCTCCTCTACTCCAGATTAAACAACCTCAGCTCCCTCAGCCTCTCCTCATAGGACTTAACCTCTACACCTTTCACCAGCTTTGTTGCCCTTCTCTGGACTTGCTGGACTTGAGGGTGCACTCAATCTCCTTATCCAGATCATCAGTAAAGATGTTAAACAGAACTGGCCCCATTGCTGAGCCCTGGGGAACACCACTAGTGACCAGCTGCCAGCTGGATTTCACCCCATTGACCACCACTGTCAGGACCTGGCCATCCAGCCAGTTTTTAATACTGTGAAAAGTGCACCTGTCCAAGCCATGAGCTGCTGGTTTTTCCAGGATAATGCTGTGGGAGACTATCAAAGGGTTGACTGAAGTCCAAGTGGACAACATCCACTTCATCTGCTAGACAGGACACCTGGTCGTAAAATGAGATCGAGTAGGTCAGGCAGGACCTGCCTTTCCTAAACCTGTACTGGCTGGATCTGATCCCTTGTTTGTCGTGTATGTGCTGTGTGAATGCACTCAGGATGTTCCATAACTGGCCCTGGTACTGAGGTCAGGCTGACAGGCTTGTGCTTTCCTGATCCTCCTTCCAATCCTTCTTGTAGATGGGCATCACACTGGCCAGCCTCCAGTCATCTGGGGCTCCCTCAGTTAACCAGAGCTTGATGATAAATGATGGAGAGTGGTTTGGTGAATCTTTCTGCGAGATTCCTCATTAGTCTGGGGTGAATCCACCCAGCCCCATAGACTTGTAGATATGTGGACTTCTAAGCCCATGGACATCTTCATTTTCCTTGTAGAAGCCAGATGGGCTGTGTAAAAGCATAGGTGTCCATTTGAACCCAGATCGTCAAAGTTCTTGATATAAATTAAAAATTGTTTGGGATATTAAGTATTTTTCTGTAAACATGGTGTATGTCTGGTTTCAACATGAGCAGGAGTATAAAACTTTGTGCTGCTGTAGCATTAAGTTCAGTACAGGGAAGCTACCGTGGTTAGTACTGGGGAATCTGGATGAACACTTCTGTGCCAGAAATTGCAGAACTACTAATAGTTCCATCTCAGTGTCAGCTCAGGGAAAGCTGGTACAGAATGTGATAATACGTGCTGTGATAACCCTTTTGTTCATAGTGGAGGATGTTCACAGCATAGGTCTACCAGTTTTTTAACATGTCTAGTTATGTTTAATATTATGTATGTATATATATAACTGAGTTGTATATACATGTAGTTACACTGTTACTTGATACAGACATCTGTAGAGATATAAGTAACTTTGTGTTCTTGTTTTTTCCCAAAGAGATAGGTATAGTCACAGTTAAGTTACTTTGATACATTTCTCAAATTCTGTTTTCGTACCATTTGGATATGTCATAATTTAAAAAAACGATCTAAGGTATTTTCATAAACATGAATGAGAAAATGTGTATGCAATATTAAAGCAAATTGATCATTATTTTTTACCATGCAGACATAACTGATTATTTTATATGGATCTGCAGAGATCATTTGTAAGTATTTTTAAAGAGCTTAACCTTTTAGCATAAATCAGTATTAAAAAAAATTTAGCCTAAAGATTGCTTTTTCCAGTTAGCAGTTTTTGAAAGTGAGAGTTCATAATGGCAGTATTTCTTGTGTTCCCTCCCCTTACAGCCTTCATAACATAGCTTGATCGCTAATAGGGGCGTTGCTGGCAACCCTAGTACTTAGATGGCATAACTTTACCATTTTAATAGATTCTTACATTCTTTTTTTGATAAGTTGTCACATTTACAGTGTTTGCAGCAGGTCTTTAATTTGGTGTAAGTAAACCTTATAGGCTATAGCTTGTGTTTTGTAACATGAAATGCTCTTCAGCTTTGGCTGATATATAAACTTGAATTTTAGGATTTCCTTTCTTACTTGCAGAATAACTGTGGCCAACTACCAGAATAATACTGCATCAAAATTTGGAGTCAGACCAGACCCTTCAGCCAAAGTGAATTCTTGAGAGCTCTCTGAACTGCTCTATATTGGGAGGGGTGGGACTGGATCTGAAAAAACCCAAGCTGTCCTGTTTTCAGAACTTGGCTTTATCTTAACCCTGACAAAACGGAAGAATGTCTGCAGAAGACATAAAGCTTGTTTCTTATTCCTGGTAAACGTTGCCCCATGTCCAGGCATTTATTTCTGGCATGCAGTTTCCCTTCTTTTCTTCCTTCTTCTCTGTCTCTGACACAAGTACCACATGGACATAACGGTATCTTAATATTCCAACAAAGATAATGAGAGGTAGAGGAGAAAAAGAGACTGGAGGGAGTTTTCCATTTGCCAAAGGCGGAACTATCTGTTTGCTTGTTCCTTTGAAAGAGCACATAGGAACAAATACTATATTAGTTGTAAAGCATACCAAAATCAAGAGATTCCAGATTCTATATTGCCTATGGTATCTTAGTTGCTGCTTCTTTGTGTGTTCATAGTGTGCTATAATTTTTAATAATGTTACAGTAATTTTTATTATTTAGTCCTCAGGATAAATTTGGAAGACTCAGAAATGAGATTGCATGCACAATATTAAATCTGCTGGGTTTAGATTACTGCTTCATTTTGCGACATTAAAATCTTTTGCTCAATCACTCTATGTAGACAAATGTGGTGAAATCTAATCAGCAAATATCTGGGAAAATAATATTTTAGAAATATATATTATGTTAGATGCATTTTATTTTGTTATATGATTGTGAAGGAGTGCTAAAATTTATTTGATCAGAAAATAACTGTTCGAAACCAGTAATGTTTAATGTAGTGTATATCTGTCTTTACCATTGTTGTGTCCATGCATGCAGTGAAGACAAGAATATCTAGTTGTAAAATTCTAATATGCTAAGTGCTATGAATAAAAGAAGATTTAGGTAATATAATAGAATTACTTATATAAAACCAATGTAACTCAAACTCATTATAGTAATGACTACCCATATATTTGCATCCTTTACTGTGTGCAAATTAGGCTTATAATTATCACATGACAGTAGTTACCAAATTTGCATGTTCATTCCATCAAAGATTGCAGACTTCTTCATAGCATAGAGATTTTTTTTCATTTTGTCGAATTCTCTTTGTGATTCATGTTATTTTTGCTATAAATTCTTCTGGCTAATTCTTTTCACAGATCATGTTCTGTTTCTGTTTAGTAGGTCTAAAGAAGCAAACTGAGAAGTAAGAGAAAAGCTTCTGTGGGTTACCTGTCCTTTCTTATGACTCAAGCCCTTCTGACAGTTTTTAGTATTGTAGCATTTTCCTTCTGCCTCTTCAGTTTGCTGAATGTTTGACTTCCATCTTACTCTGTCTGCAAAAGGGACTCCTGTAGCACATATTTAAAGAATATGACATTCTTCCTTGCTTATGCTCTCTTAAATGCTTCCAAATTACTTTTTTGTTGTTCCATCCTTCTTTCCACAAAAATGTTTTGTGTTTTTAAACCTAGTTTCTAAAGGGGGAGAGATAAAGCTGAAGAAATTATGAGCAAGGCAAGATCATAAGAAATGTTAAAGGAGCTGAAATTATTGTGGTGTTGGGTACTACGGAGGAGTGTTTAAACTTGCCCTTAAAGGACTCTGTAACATACCAAAGGGCTAAATAATCAGGAAAACTAGGGTGCTGATGCTTTTTTTGTGGCTAAAATACAGAGTTGTAAGATTTCTCACCAAATTTTTTAAGGCTAATGTGTATTTAATTGTTTCAAATGCATTCGTTTTTTGAAGCTGTACCAATAAGTAAAGCACAAAGGATGCATTTATACTTTACTCTTTACTGTACTCTTTTTATAGCTATCAAGAAGCAGTAACTTTTTACTGTTAGAATCAACAGGGGTTTTTTCGTCTGTTGCTTCTCTGTAAGTGGAAAACTATTTGATGTATAATTATGTTACAGCTTGAGTGAGAAAAAGCAGTTTTTGAAATCTTCACTTACAAAATTAAATTATGTGGGTTTTACAAATGTTGATTTTTGAAAATCTCATATGCAGTCTATATGCTGAGAATTCATGGGGTCTTAGAAATAGTTATGACAAATTTTTATGTAAACTTTTGATTGAATTTCTAACTAAATGATTAAATAAATTTTCTCTAAAAATATTGCTTCTAAAAAGAGGCAACTGAAATGGAACATAAGCAATAACATTTCTTTTTAGAAAAGCTGTGTTACTTTTTGAAAAACTGAACCTTGCCTAAACTTTCATTAGTTATATCTTTGTCCTCCAAATGTAGATAATTTCAATTTTGGATCAACCTATTTTGAGAATTCTTACTTCAACTTTTATTTTTCACCTCGTCAGACACACTGGAATGTTAAAATAAAATAAAAAATTGTTGTCTTGAGCTGGTGTTCTAAGATTAGTTAATAGCCCTGACGAGCTTATAATATATATATATATGTGTGTGTGTGTGTGTGTGTGTGTGTGAGAATTTAGGGTGGATTATTCGTATGATAACGCGGAAATCCTCACAAGAACCCCAATGCTGGATTGTTTTCCACTGTTTAGAGCTGAAGGGAATTGGAAGGTTTCAGAACCAGCTATCATGTGAAGCAAAGAGCAATAAACTTGTTCATATGTATCTGGAAATAATCTGGATGCTGGATGATTTTTTTTTTTTTTATTTGAGCAATGTCCTTTCAATTTTCACCCACATTTCTTTAAATTAAGATGTTAACCACATAAGTTACTATCATAACGGGACATAACTCAGCTTAATATGTATTTATATTTATGTAGTTTTTAATTATATTTGATATTTTTGTTGTAAGACTAAAAATTAAGTATATGTACCTGATTTTCCAAGAAGAAGGCAAACATGCATATCTCTGTATTTGAATACATGGTATTGCCTTAATTTATAAAGGTTACAAAAGTGAACAACATGCACAATAACAACTACACAACTCAAGGCTTGACACGTATGCCTGTCTCTGGTTTTGAATCACTGGTTTGGTTATATTATTGCTTTGTTAAGAGTAATTACTATTTTGAAAAATGAAATGATTTTCTGATATTTCACTGTCTCTAAAAGATTTAAAATAAATCTTGCAAACACCCTTAAAAAAAAAGTATTTTTCACTTTTTTGACTACTTGGTATCTTGAGGGTGTTAAACAATTCACTGTCAAATGGCTTTTTCTTTTGATATAATATTCTCAGGTGTTCAGTCAGGAAAAATAAGGATTATTTCATTAATTCTGAATTTTGCTACTTCTAATATCTCAGTGTAGCTATTCACTTATCTCTCCATGAGAAAGAATGAACTTCAGTTACTCTGTAGATGTAATTTCAACTTGCTGTTTTATAGCAATTCTTCAAATAGTCATCCAGACAAATCTGTTCTTGAAAGCATCTTGAAGGCTAATTATATATCCTATATTGAGATGCATGTTATGTCAATGAAAAAATTGTAAATCAAGACATAATTATGAAGTTTAGTATATCTAGAAAAGCACAGAGAAGAAAATTGAGGATTTTTTTTCCTAATGCAGTTACTGTTCTTCTTAAAGTTCTGTGATTAGGTTAACTGGAATAACCCTGGTAGAGATTTATGCAAACCTATGAAAGATTAATGCTGGTTTCTATAGATTTTTGTATTTGGTAAGCTGCCATAAAATACACAATTCACTAAAAAATTTCCTGTTAGTTTGGTATGGCATGACATGACTTACTCTCACATATAAAATGTCATTGTAATCATATGTAACTGGGATTTATTCTTCCCAATCCAGTCAAAAGAGAAATATAACTGATTGGCACTTTTCCAAAAATAAAGCCTTGGTCTTGAGTCAGGTTTACCCTGTGATGGTGATTGTATAACACTTCTCTTTCAAAACCCCTGCGGTTTTGCATTGCCTCTTGAGCCCGGTACCAGCTGTTTGATTAGGCATTGAATCATCAAGAGGGTTTGCAAATCCCAATAATGGGTGTGGAATGCAGTCCTGAATTTTAGGCTCTTGTGCCCCAAGGAGGAACATGGAATCCACAGCTTAGTCACTAAGCTCCCTGTATAGCATCTTGAGGATAGCTGCCATAAAAAGATGAAATTTATGTTCTGAAGAGGTGCCTCTTGCAATAGGAAATGTGACACATATGGTGTCGTATGGTATCACATCAACTTATATTTGTCATCTTTGGCTTACAAGTCCAGGAAGGTACCCTCATTCACTTGCAGTTAAAAGATTGAAAGATCTTTTTCAGAGAATCATCACTTATCAGTATTCTTTGAACAAACAAAGTTGGGACTTGCTCCTGTGCCAGTGCTATAGCTGCCATCCTCTCTCTAATAAACTAGTGTGTAGAGGCTTTTGGCTAACAAGCGAAAAGTCTAGGTTGGATTCTTTCAAAGAGATCCAGGCTCACTTCTCACAAGAGCCTCCATATGTACACATTTATTCTTAACCTTTTCTACTGCTTTCATGTCAAGTGGGAAAGTGACAACAATGGAAAGAGTTCAGCTTCTACATTTGAGAGGAGCTGTTTTAGCATGATAAATTGGCAGAAGTGTAATCTGTCTTTTCCCTGAACATGAATATAATTTTTTGATTACTTAGTGCATGAAAACAGTTTAGCATAGCCAGATAGAAGGCAAGAGAGGAAAACATTGCAGCAAGAATAAGGCTATTATGGCCCTACAGCTTTGGACATACATTTTAGTTAGAAGAGTGGTGACGTCCTGAAATGGATGCAAACAAATTTACTTACTATGTTACTTGAATGTATTTCAAAGTTTCTTTTATCTCACCTCAAAGCGGAGTTAACATTCATTTCCCTTCAGTGAAATGCAAACTTATAATTGCTAGTTGAAAAAGAAGGCCAAATTGTTACAACAGGTTTATTATAGTATTTTCAGCCCCAAAGAACAGTATTCTATCATTCTCACTTTGATAAATACTTAACACTGCAAGACAAAATGTCAAAATATAATTTAAGTACAGTGTATGTTTTTATTGGGTTTTAGTTTGAAAATATACTGAAAATAATTTTCACAGCACAGTTACTTGTGAACACTTACATTATCAGTTATTAAAATAAATTATAATAGGGTTTTCTGTTGATTACAAATAGAAATGTTGTTAAGAATACATGCTGTTTTAGAGCTTGGTTGGAAGAGTCATGTCAGAAGAGTCAGCAGTCACTACTGCATTTGCCATGTCATTTATTTTTATAAATTTCAAGTACATGTTGGAAAGTAGTTTAATAAAGTTTTTGCAGTAGAAAGACGCAATGTGATGCTAAAAGAATCATAAGTCTTGGGGTTTTTTTTTGGAATGACAACCCAAACAGCATACTCTGTATAAGTAGATTTTAAATGTTACTGCAGCTATGTAATCCAAGCAAGGAAGTCTGCAAAACAGAGCAGAAAGCAGGTTCTGTAGTAATTAGCTCTCAGTTTTCTGTGGACTTTTTTTCCTTTCATCCATGTTGTGTTATAGAGCAGTATCATCAGCAGACTGATACCAGTAGCCTTCAAGAGATTATGATCAATCAAATTTAATACCTACAAAACAGTCTTTATACAGTATGAGTGGATTTATGAAACATTATCATTGTGTTTAAAAAACCTCATTAGGCTTCGAGTAATCAGCATAGCAAAGAAATTAATGAGTGTGTAAGGTGAAGTATTGTGGCAGAGCAGCACTTGTTGAACAAAGATGGGAATTCAGGGTATTTCAGTACTTTGCTGGAACTGCCATTATCTTCTTAGCTTTGGTTTTCATTATTTTATTTAAACTACACATCCTAAATAAAAGGAAAGTCTTAATGTTTATGCTGAGTTGCTCTCTAAATGCACTCATCATTGTAAAATGGGTGAAATCAAAGGTGTCATTCACTAAAAATGCTTGGTTTTGTTTTGCAGTTATCAGTAACAGGGAGAAAGTAACCTTTTCTCCTGAATTGTGATGTTTGCCCTAGAGGCAGTAGAAAAATCAAATGTATTTTAATTTATATTATTTTCCCAAAACTTAAATGCCCTTGATTAATAACAATATATGTGACAGCAAAGGATAGCTCTGCTTTCAGTCTGTTACAAAGATCATAGAAGAAGTAAATTTTAGGACTCTAATATGTTTCCTGAGGGACCAAGAAGTCTGTACATTTCTAAAGACTGACCTATCACCTTGAAAGGCAGGCAGGAAGGAGAGCTGCAAATGCAAGACCACTGTCAGGTCAGCCTGTCGTGGTGCTGACAGGTCTCTGATATAAAACCCAATTTACAGTTTAAGAAGCACATCCATTATCCTTCTGATTTTAAAATATAACATACATCAGCAAAATGATAAAAGAAAGTGCTTAAGAATTATGAAAGTCAAGGACTATTTCATATCAGAAAGTCAAAACCTTTTTTGCATATTACTGATTAAAATTACAGTGAATTTTAATATTCATCTCTGTCTTTATTTCTTCCAGAAAGTTAAGAGTTAGCATCAGTTGAACTTCAATCATTGTAATTCTACATGTATTATGCTGTTTGGATTAGCCAGACATTCTATTACATTACTCTTTATAGGAGTTTAAGAGGTTTTTGGAAGTGTGGATAATTTTAGACAAAGTGATGTGTCAGTTTTTGGGAAAAAGTACTGTCTTTTTGATCCTAATGAAAAAAAACAAACAACAAGCCATATTTTTCCTAGCATTAGGTTTAAGCTTCGTCTCCATTTGTAATTTGGAATAGAATAAAATTTTTATGTTTTCTGTGTAAAGAAGATCTGTAGTGTCTTCTACTTAAAAAAGTTTCAGTTCTTGAAAATGGAAAGTTTAAGGCATTACTGAATGGTCAATAAAAAGGAAAAGCATATTAATTTTTTTTACTTGATTACCTTAATGGATTTCAATGTTAAGTTGGATAACATAAACAAAACACTGATTATTTACTGTAATGTCCACCAAGGCAGATGGAGAAATAAGATTATGGATTTCTAGTATCAAAGCAGCTTTTACTCTTTTGAACTGTTTCCAATGTTGTCTTACTTATGAAATTTTAAAATAACTGTTTTAACTTTGCCTATATTTTATCATGCCTTTTTCTTTTATTGCTAGGTAAAGAGTTGCTTAGTACATAACTCTTAATTCTGCAGAAATATGGGGCATAAGATTGCCTAAGTACATTTTTAAAACTTAGAAGTTCCTTAGGAATAAATATACTATTAGTTTCATATTTTTCGTGTGCTTTTGATTTTTCAAGTGTTTGTCCAGTCTGTTTGTAAACTATTTGCATTTCTTTAAACTAATAGGCCTGTAAATTCCAGAAGGGCTCTAAAATCTTGTCTGCATTTTGGTTTTATTTAACTTCTACTGGTAAGTATTTTAAAATCATTAATCTGTGCTCTGCTCAGTGAGACTCCATATAAGAGACAGCAATCCAGTTTTTAAAGTTGAAATACATTTCATTGATATTTCTAAAGTGTCAGAAGATCTTCGTATGGAATAATTTATGAAGACACAAAAAAGTTTTAATTTCAGCCAATTGGCTCAAAATCTGTTCTGTTCACTTAATATGTGTCTGCTTTTATAGACTGTATTTTCACTAAGCATTTCGTTGTTCTTTGAAGACAGTGAGATATTATCTGATTTATTTTATGTATCAACAAAATTAAGGATGCTTATAATTTAAAAGAACTAAGAAAGACACTTTTTAGCCATATAATCTAAATCACATTTTAGCCCTGTAGTCTCTGGCAAGATTCTTCTTTACCTTATAATGCATATAACTGCATCAGTTTTAATAAGGACCCTGCAATAATTGTCATATAGGTTTATGTACAATGTGCATATCTTCAGGTTAATTGCTTTCTAGGAACAGCTGCTCTAAAAAAGTGAAAGGAGCCTTGTACCTGCACCTGAATTTAGCTAACAGGAGGCAGCCCTACATAGTTAGCCATTTTTGGAAGTAATCATTATGATGGTGAAAGAAGGTCATCTACCACAGATAAGCTTTAACTTGAATTTTACTAAGAATTACAAGGAAACAGACATTCTTTTGAAGTAGGTTTTTTGTTGGTTGTTTTTTGCTTTTTTTTTTTTTGCTTGTTTGGTTGGTTTATTTTGGTTGCTTGCTTGTTTTGTTGTTTTTCTTTGTTGATTTTTTTTTGGTGAAGGTTAAATATAATACAGCTTTTTTGGAATTAATGTAAAAAAATTCTATTTAAAAAAGTTGAATTTGATATATTTTTAATTTCATGCAAATTTTAAAAAATCTGTGTTATTCTTCTAATGATTGTTTGAGGGCAAAAACACTGAGTGAATACTATAATTCTTATAGATGCTAAATTCAAAGTATTGAAATACTGAAATATAATATTTACTTTGAAATTTCCAAAACTAACTCTTCCTATAAAGCAAATTTTGTAATTTTCATTAAGGTATAGGCTATTTGTGGTGATAAAGTTGCTTAGTTTTGTTATTCCCCAAGGCTTCCTTACATGGCTTGTTTGAAGTATTTCATGTGTTCCAAAAATGTATTTTTTTACAGCTCAATGTAAGGTTAAACAGTCTGCAAGCAGGACATGCAGGCCAGATGTGCAGAGTAGTGTCTATGTGTTGTAAAGGAGATATGAAAAAAAATTATCTATTACTATCACGAGGGTGGTAACAGCAGTGGTAAGCAGCAATGAGCTGTGGCCTTGTGTATAATGGACTAAACAAGGCTTGTAGAGACTGTATGTAAATTATTTTATTCATATATAATATCAGCAGTTGGGAAAAGGTCATGAAGATAACTTCTTGCATTATGTGTAAATCCATTATACTGCAATTTGTATTTATGCATGACATATTTAAAGGGAATATTTACCTGATTTTTTTTGCATTTTAGATTTTTCGAAAGTATAATTATTCTAGAAAATCTATCTTTATGTGAATGATCCCCTCCTAGGTGTGTTTCCATATGGACTTAAGGTGAAAGAACTTTAAAAGAAAAAGTTGTTCTAGACTAATTAGTGCGTAATGAAATGTTTTGGAAAATTTCCAGCTCTAGATGGGTGTTAAAGATGTACCCTGCAGACTTGGTCCAGAGCCCACTGGATTTAATTCCCCTTGCTTCAATGAAATTTCTTTCAGAACTACTGAGCCAGCTTTTAATATTTGCTGGAGTAGATAGAGTTCAGGCAATTAGCAATTTTGAATAGGATTTAATGGGGCATTCAGATGATTTATTGAGCTCTCCAAAGTGTTACATGGATTGAGTTTCTTTGTAGTTGTCTTGTTCCAGAGTGGAAGAGACATCTTTCTCATTAACGTGTGTGCACCTTGCAGGAAACATTTCCATCAGCTCCCAAAAGCAGCAGTAAAACCTCCTTTCTGTATGGTTCCATGAGCAGGTGCAGTCATATAACGTTTTGCTGCTGCTTAGAAGTCTTGACTGTTTATAATTTTTTTTCTCCCCTGGCCTTCATTTTGCCGCCTCTCTTCTTGTGTCATCTCTCCTGTTCCTCTGACACTAGAGTAAGGTGATTTGGCTTGCTAAGCCAGCAAAAAAAATCAACTTTTTTCTCTTAGGTTAGTTTTCTACCAAATTATTCAGATGAATCAGCTCAGTGAACACTCACAAACATGTCACCCAGTAAAAGTCAGATGTTGGGATTGTATGTTGGGTAGCAGGGACTGGAAAAAAAGGAAACTTTACCTTTAAGCAGTGGTGAGATGTTAGATGAGCTCATTGTGTAGGAATGTTGTGACGGCAAAGCCACTATTGAAGGTTGCACTTGACAGTGATCTCTTGAAGATACATTGGCAGGCATGATTTCCTGCTTCAGGCAATGGTTCTAAGGGTCCAATGTGTAGGCTTTTCTATAATCACATCTAAAAGTTTTAAAAAAAAGTCTATTAGGATTAGTTCTCTATTAAACCCATTATATTTAGAACGAATTCTTTATCCTCTAGAGGATTCTTGAATCTCTTTCCTTCTTTGTGGTACATTCAGTTTTTACTTGGTGTTCTATTCAGGTGTATTGGGCAAAAATGTTCAGGCTGTGTGTGTATGCATTCTCTCCCTTTTTCTTTCTCATTAAGTTTTACATTCATCATAGTTCTTTTGTGATATAGTCTGCAATATAATATATACTGTATGGAGTTTATCTGTAGTCTATTATTTATTCTATGCTGTGGTCATTATCTAGTTAAATAGTTATCTTTTTATTCTTCCATTGCTAATGCACTGGGGTACATAAACCAGAGTGTTGAACATCATGCAGTATTATCAATGTCATTAACTAAAAGCAGGAAAATTATTACACTGATAAACATTTAATTTATTTTGTATCTCTTCCCCATATTTACTGTTTCATTGATAATTAAAAATTTTTTAGCTTTTTTTCTGTTAGGAAATAATCTATTTCTCGATAGGTTAACATTCTCAGTATTTTCTCTAATATTGCTATCAGATTATTTAAGGCTCTCATATTTTCTTTAGAAATAGCTTTTTCAGAAGAATTTTAATCTGTTGCTTTTGTTAGATTTTACTCATCTCCCAGTCATGATTGGATTTTTAGGAATAACCTCAGGTTAGGTATTCTTCCTTTTTAGCATAAAAGTACTGGCTTTTTTTCTGAGCCATTTTCAAAAAGTCACTGTGAGCATTTCTAGTTCTTGTATTTTTCCTGTAAAAATGTAATTTATTATTTATTAATTAAAATATCTTTAAGCTGTTTTAATAAACTTCCAGGTTTATATCACAATACTATTACAATATTCCATGTTCCCTTCCTGCTTTGACTACAGCAAGCCCCTTGAAACTAATGAATCAATGAAGATGTAGGAGGAGAAGAAAAGGCACAAATCAATCATACCACAATTCTTCAGTCTTGAGTGTTTATCAGAACACCGCATTTCAGGCAGTTTCAGTCATATGCCATCAATAATAATTACTGCAATATTGCTGATTCCAAAACAATCATTGCTTTTGCAATGTTAGGGGAAGATTTCCTTCAAATTTGGGTGCTGGAATGTTCTTCAGGTAGGAAGTGGTCACAGCACCCAGCCTGACAGAGCTCAAGAAACGTTTACACAATGCTCTCAGGTGTATGGTGTAACTCTTGGGAATCGTCCTGGGCAGGCTGAGAGTTGGACTCGATGGTACTTGTGGGTCCCTTCCAACTCAGCATATTTTGTCATTCTCTAAAATTAGTTGCAGCTTTATGCTGCATTTGCCTTGGAGCAAAGATTTGTGGTCACATATTTGATTTTCACAATAATTGGTTTCTCAGCACCAAATATTATTTACAGCCATGTTCCTGTGTTTATTCCTTAGCATGCAGAAGTGCTAAGGTGTTAAACAGCATAAAATTTTACTAATACTTCCCTTGTGGATCAGTTTCTTCCTATAAATGAAAATAAAGCAAGCCAGAGAAAGGGTAACTTCTTTGTTTTCTGAGATTGCCTTATCTATATGGCTTTCGAATCTTTGAAAAATGTGTGTTACTGTACTATTTCTAATGGTGTAATTGCAAATTCATAGCACATTATCACTAGGAGCCATAGTAAAAGTACAGGATCTGCTGATGGCGTTGTACAACACCAAAATGAGAAGCTCAAGGTTATTGTATCTGTACCTTTAAAAATCTTAAATGCATCTTATGCACACGATAGAAATATTTGATGATAATTATTTCACTGAAACACAAAACTACAGAGCTTGGAAGAATGTTCTAGCAGACTATTCTCAGAAAGCCACAGAAGTGGTATGGAAATACATCTACCACAGTGATAATAGCTAACATTTTATTTTCATTTGGTCTTTGTCCCTGTGTGAGAATATTTTAGTCTGAGTCCATTTGTCTGCAGTTTCATTATGTCTAATCCAGTTTATATATTGGTGTGATAGATAATGACCCTTTTCTTCAAGGATTAAAAGAGAAAACGTGGGAAAAAAATACGAAAATATATTATTAAAGTTACTGAGGGGTAATTTCTCTTTGCATTACTTTTAAGCATACTTCATCTTTATTTGAGCAAAAGTTGTTTTGTCACTGAGCTGAAGTTACTGTTAAGATTTTAGATGTCAACACCTCCAGTAATTTTGAGAATAGGTGTTACCTGTCATTTAGCTCTGTCATTGCTCTAATTTTGTTTTTTCTGAATTCACTATGCAGTTACTCAATATGGTTTTGATCTTCATAGAACATATATCTTTATGAATGCATTCTCTCTTTTTCTTCTTATCTGTTGAAACTGGCAAATTCACCAAAAAATTGTACATGGAAGCATATTTTTTGGCATTGGCTTTTTACAATTCTTTTGGCTAATTGCACCTTTTTTGCCTTTTTTCATTTCTTTAATTTTTAAAAATATATGTAAACTTCTTTGGAATTTATTTCAGATTCTTTCAGTAGATTCTGTTCATTGACGATCTAAAGAAATCTGACAACTGAACTTTCAGAGTGTTTCATGTAGGTGCTCTTGAGTTTGATAATCTGGTTGCCTGGTAATGATCCTTGGGATGACAGTTGTTCTGCAACCCATCTAGGGGACGCAGGGAGAGGGTGTGTGGGTTTTTTCCGGATCACAGTAAGAAAGGCCTGACAGCAGAGGACATGATAAAATAGCTATTTTAATAGGACAGAATAAAAAGATGAATACAGATAGCAAATAAATCTTACATCCTTTCAGATGCTGGGAACCCTCCTTTTATTCAGCACTGAACTGGCCTCAAAGTAGATTTTCCACTGGCACCTCACTAGGTTTTCAAAATGCTGGTTTTTATTTTGTATATATGTTTTTCTGTTTCTTTTTTGAGATATTAACACTTCATGTTTCTGAAGAAGGCATATCTAAAGATTTTAGTATATGCCCTCTGATACCTGATTTGTGCCAATATCAGCTGTGATTAATTTGATAATCTCTTATAGCCTCTTTAATCCTTTCTAAGACCCTGTATTATTGCAAACTCCAGTGTCTGACATCAATCTTTTTATTATGCCGGTTACAATCTGGCTGAATTTTGGAATTGAATTAATTTTTTCTGGTTGCGTGCTCTGCCTGTGCATCTTTGCAGTTTTCTTTTCTAGCAACACTGTGTAACCTAAGCATCTTTTGTTGAGATTTTTTTGAAGTTCTGATTTTACCAGTAACCATATGATTAATTTCTTCCTTCGTTTATTACTGGCTGAAAGTATTTTGATTGATAAATATAAAGCAAAAGGTGACTGATCACTTAAACCTGAAATTTTAGAGCCTCATTTTTTTGGGGGATCAAGGAAATAATTCATAGCAAGTAATTTGCTCAATGAGTTTAAATGAGTTTACCTTCTCTTGTTTCAAAATTGTTTATGAGACTATCTGAATTTCCTCGCTCTTATCTACTGTACTGATTTGTTGTGTAAATATTTTCAGCAATTTGGCAATGAATTTTTGATGTGAACATTTGGGTTATAATAAAGCGCAGTTTGAATTAGGTAGACTTTATAAGTGGTCTCTTCAATCCATCCAAGTCAACCATCTATTGGAAGACCATCTTTTCTTTTTAAAAAGAAAGCATTATTCAGAGTAGAATCACTGTACTGAAGACTTCGAAGAGTGACTTACAACTATGCCTATTTTGTACTGGAAAATAAAACGTGAGATTGCAAGTACTTGGGCACATAAAATGCTAAATGTAATATATGATCAGCTGTAGATTTCCATTGTTTTCAGTAATCTCATAAATTCACCAAGAGAGCTCTTGTTAGACTGATGGGTACCAAGTAATTTTTCTTTGCACAAGAGTTCTTTTTCACAGAAAAAAAGTGTCCCAGAAATGTAAATGTTGTCCATACACCTCATTAGAAACCATTTCCATGTAACTGTGTAGAGAATTCAATATGAAAAAAAAGGATAGAAAAATGGAGCTAAATATTTGTAACCAGTAAAATTAAAAACTATCAGCAGGTCGCTTAGTCTGGAGAAAAGGGGATTTAGGGGACACCTTATCATTCTCTACAGCTACCTGAAAGGAAGGTGTACTGAGGTGGGGGTCAGTCTCTTCTCCCAAGTAAGAAGCAATAGAACAAGGGGAAACAGCCTCAAATTGGACCAGGGGAGGTTTGTATTGGATATGAGCAAAACCTCACCAAAAAGGTTATCAGGTCCTGGAACAGGCTGTCCAGGGAAGTGGTTGAATCAGCATACCTGGAAAGTAATACTGGGAAGACATGAAGATGTGGCACTTAGGGACATTGTTTAGTGGTGGACTTGGAAGTGCTGGGTTAAAGGTTGGACTCAATGATCTTAGGTATCTTTTCTTACCTGAATGATTTTTTTTTTTCTATTCTATTATTAGCTGCAGTACTTTATTCTGACTTCCATCAATGTTATTATTAGTTGTTCTCAGTTGACAGCTGAACTGTCAAATACTGTATGATTCAAAATTAAATTCTTCTTAAAAGGTTAATAAATCTGATAAGTAAATAATAGTTACTGCTCACCTGTCTTTCACATTTTTACTCTGCAATTAGCCAGCTGTCTTTTCTTTCTGAGATGGTGTAATTGATATGTATCAAATAAAATTGTCAGATTTTTTTCTCAATTTCTGTTTACCTTTGAAGTTGCGGTTTCTGTTGCAGAGCTGAAGGAGAGCTTCTGTTTTGATTTTGTTTTAGATATAAATTATTCTAATGTTATTCACCCTATCTGCAAATCTTATTGCTAGATTAAATATGTTGATTGCATTTGTCAAGGAAAATAGAGCTGAAAAAAAAAATAACTGTAATTGGTTAGAAACAAAGTTTTTTACTACAAATCTTAAGTATCTTTACAATGATTATTAATGCATAATGTTTCATTACTATGGTCTCTTTTTGTTTATCCTCAGTTCTGCACAGAACTCATGCTTGTGCTTATCTTGTGGTAAGCTGAGTGAGTTCAAGAAGAAAAGATGGATAAGGCTTGATGTTTTACTGCTAGTTTCCAGTTGTCACTCTGCTGGGGTTTCAACTGTACTTTTTACTCTTTACTGGAAAGATCATTTCTTCTACTAAAAAGATGGAGAAAACTATGAAAATTAAAATAAATTTTGCTGTGTAGAGAATCATGCTCAAATCGCCATATCCATGTTAGCTTACTGAAAACTGGCTCCTCTGACAGAAAAAAATGACGTATGTAGCCTTATGACAGCAAACTATATGATGTTGTTCAGAATAGCCAGATACCTTGCAGTCTTCATCCTAATGTCTGTATTTATGTCTAGCAGCAAGATGGACGCTGAAAGATGATTTGTTTAAATGACCCCCAGAAAAATTGCTGTGTATGTTGAAAAAAGTCATAAAGGCTCTAAACTGAGGGGGAACATCACATCTGTTGGAACTCTGTTTTCTATGATTCTTCAAACAGTCCTTCATTTCTCCATATTGGAAAAGGTTCTTTCATAATAATGAAGGCTTTTTTTTCTTTTTTTCTTTTTTTTTTTTTTTTGCATTGTATGTGGAAAAATGGAACAGTGAGATCAAAGGAAAAAAATTTTTGAAACTTCCATATCTCAGAGCCATAATTCTTGTTCATTTGTGTTCATGGAAGAACTGGTTTCTGACAAGCTCTTATGGTTTTTCTAATTGATTCTCTTGCAACGAGTGTGGAGTAAAATTATTCGTATTTCTGTTCTGGCACTTAAAAAGCTAGCTCCTTTTCCCTTAACTCCATCTACAACTAGATTATGTTAACTGTGTTTCTTCTGTCCTTTCTATCTTATGTCAAGAGTCTGCTAGGTCCCGATAGAATTATGCTTTGTGATACTGAAAACTGAAACTTTTACTGGAATTTTGTTTTTCTTTCCTACTGGTTGATTAATTTTAAAATATTGTTTTTTATTACTAAAACAATAGAAATGTTTTTACTTTGACTGGCATGGTCTTTAAAGTATGATCTCTATGTCTTGAAGTTCACACTGGGAGTTTGAAAATTAATTCTCTTCACTAAGAGATGCTGGTCTGAGAGGCAAGCATATATAGAATTAGAGTAGACATAAGTACCTCTGTTAGGAAATGAAGCCTCAAACAAATAATTGAAGCAATTGGTAGTCCAGATGTGTCTCAGGAAAAGAGAGTTTGAGCTTTCTGGCGAAATGTAAATTTGAATAATAAAGCACTTAAAGATCTTTAAAAAAAAAATGCTTAATATACAAGGATTGAATCTAATAGTGTGGTAAATAAATGCTGTTGCATCTGAATTACAGCCTAGGTCACCTGCATTCTCCATCAGTTGCTGCACTGAGACCTAATAGCAAAGCCTCCAGGGCAAGGTTATCAGACGAAGCAACCTATGCAATTTTTTTGAGAAAAATACTGGTTGTGAAACCAAGAATTTGTGATTCATTTAATTAAAGTTCTAGCAGTTTGATAAAAAGAAAAAAAATCAGTCTAGATAAGAAGATACTTACACATACAGTCAAATTATCCAATTATTGCTGCTTATGCCCATTAGTGAAATTATCGAAATTTATACACACAGGCTTTCTAGTATCTGTGCCTTAAGCTGATGTAGTGCTCACCCTTCTACTGCATGTCTGGGATCTGAAATCAGTTGTGCTATTCCTCCTTGAAAGAAAGAATTATGCAAAGTAATCAGCATCCCAGCTTTTTTGATAGGAGGAATGTGATGTTTTGTTGATGATTTTTTCCCTGTAACCAAGAGGTTAACCTTGGGTATGTTTGGCATCAGATTTATATATTAGCTAACACAGCTGACTTTTTCTTCATTGCCACATTGTATCCAAATTTACTGTAAATTATATGGTTTGTATATGTTGTGTACTTGTTCTTGTCTGCTTGGGAGGGTGTTTAAATCGATCAATATACCATCTTTTTTATTCTTTATTGTCCTTACAAAGTAGTGATAATGATTCTGTAATTATGATGAAATTATAATGGAAACTATATTAAGCATACAAAGAATATGATTCCCTGAGACTCTGCCTACTTTCCAAGTTTAGTGAAACTCAAAAAAGATATTTTTTTTAGTATTGTATTGTTCTATGTAATTGTAGCAGTTTGTTTCTCATGGCACTAGATTTTTTGATGTACTCTGGTCCTCCTTAAGGAGCTAAGAGTCAATAAGTAAAAAATGCCCAGTGAAAGTTTCCTATTGCTAATTACCAACATTAGTAAGCAATCTATTTATCACTCTAATGTATAATTTTCAACTCTTAATGTGCCTAGTTGTGAGTTGTGGGGTTTTTAGAACAATTACTTTTGACTAATGTATGGAGACAGTAATATTTCACTTTGATGTACCTGTACAATATTGATACAATTTTGCATTTGGGAGTTTTATTAATAGTTTTATTATTAATGCCCTTTCTTAGATGCTATGTAGAGCAGTTTCATCATAGTTCCACCTTGATTTTTTTTTTTGGTTTTTTATTTCTTTGATAGATTTCAGGAATAACTCGTGTCCTATTTTGGTACCCTGGAGGTCAAGACATGCATCTGTGCTGTGAAACTCTTAGATGCATTTGGGATATGTTTTCAAATAAAACAATGTTTTCAAGGATTCCAGAACCATATACAAGAAGTAAGATATAAATAACTTGATTAGAGCACTCCCCTTGAAACTAGATACCCTCATTCCAGTCCCTGCTCAGAATACCACCTATACCATGTAAAACTGCGTCAGAAGATGCTAGGAAAAAAGCATTCCAGTACACAGATAAGGCATTCTCTTTTTCTCTGCCACACCACTTGTTGTGTAAGGAGTCTGTACACAGTAAATTGGTGGTGTCAGTTTAAACTGAACCGAGTATAAATGTGTATGTTACAACACAAGAAAATAGGATGAATTGGACGTAATTTGGGGGACAAATGGCATAACGTCTAAAAGAATCACTTTTATTCTGCACATTATGCGTACTTTTCAGTTTCTTCTAAGTAAAAATGATACTTGTTAATTTTTTAGAATCTTCAAATCACCAAGAAATGAAAATTTTCATTAAGTTTTATGTGTTCACTGTCTAGGCGGTTAAGGCTACTTTGTTAATAATATATATTGAAGAAGTCCTTTGTCTTTCACCTAAGAGTATCGTCATGCTTCCTGGTAAGCTCAAAACTGGGGAAAGTTGGGATTCTGCTCTGCTAGCACCCTAGCAATCAGCTCTGGAGATGATGAGGAGTACATGAAGAGGAAATAATCATGATGAGGAAAAGAAAATAGGTAGTTGGTCATATTTGCTGGAATATAGAGGAAAAAGCTCTACATCTGCTGTGGGGATGCTTTGAGTGTAAAGAATGAAATGAGCTCTCAAACTTTTTAAAAACCATGTTTTGATTAGCTAGGTAGAATATGCCTTCCTATGCAAAAAAATATCCCTGAGACTATTCCTTTGAACCATAGAAAAACTTAGGTCAATCTTCTATGTTATTTCAAGTGTAAGTGGAATAAAAGATGTATGCAATAATGAAACAAATGATGCCTAGCTGGATCTGTAATCACATAAATGTATAGGACAGGAAGGCTAGCAAGCTGCTGAAGTGACATTTTAAGGCCTAATTATCTTATGTGGAAAGAAACTGAGGAAATTACAACTGAAGCAGTTGGACAGCCTATGGCAGTGAATGATCACAATGCTAAAAAGAATCTGTGTCTCAGACTCCTTTGCAAAATGGCAAAAAAAGCCCCAAAACCCCTGTCAGTACTCTCCAGTCTAATCAGCTTACTGAAAAGAGAGAGATTTGTAATATTTTAAGGCATTTTTGGTAGCATGACAGAAATAATGGATCACAAAAAACAATAGTAAGATTTAAAGAAATGGGGCAGGCTTTGACATTCAACAAGAAGAGTTAATCTAGCTGTACTTCACTACACACCTGAGACATCATGATGTCCAAACAGTTATCAACTCCTTTCAAAACAGTCTATTAAAGAATCATGGTAAAATTCATGGTACATTACTTTCAGATACTTCTGAAGAAAGTTCAGCAGTTTCAGGAAAGAAAAAAGGGGGCATGGCTTCAGTAAAGATCTTAAGGAAAAAAGCAATTAAATAGAGTTCAAGCCGTTTCTTAAGTCATAGCACACATAAATGGAACAATTCTAAAAGAAAAGTATAGGACTTGACGCTGGATAGATTTAAAACTTGTCACTGATGATTAACAAGTATCAACATATGATTGCCAGACTAAAAAGTGCTAAAAAGTATAAATATGATAACTTTATGTAATGAATTTTTTTTTAACAAAAGGGTCCTACATATCTTCTATGCTAAAAAGTATGAATATGATGACTTTATGTAATGAATTTTTTTTTAAGTTAACAAAAGGGTCCCACATATCTTCTAGACCTCAAAGAGACCACAGAATTCTCACTGCCCTAAATATGGGGCAGATTGATTTAGCCTACAGTAAAAATGCTGTATTAAAGATGCTGCTTAAGAGCTTCAGTATGAGGAACAGCTACATTCAAAAAATAGAAATAGTAATAGGATCCTACAAAATAAAAAGTTCAAAGTTTTTTATTTAAATATTTCATATGTTCTGGTCAAGATTAATGTATTTCCATGCAGATTTAGTAGACTTCAATAACAGTATAACTTCCAGTTGTTCTGAAATTATTAACATCAATACAATAAAACTTTATAGTTACTTTTAGGCATGAAAAAGGGTTGCAAACAGTCTAGGTAGTTATGGAGATTGAAAAAAATTATCTGGGGAATATCAGTTACTACAGAAAGTGATTAATCCTGCATTTGCCAATATGAAAAGCATTTCAAATAACAAAATTATGAAAGTAAGAGGATTATGACTTATGAAAGATACATTTGTCCCTCCACAGTAACAACCCAGCTACTGTCAGTGTCTGTGAAGAAATATTCTGTGAGTGCTCCTTTTCACTTGCATCCTACAAATTTGACTTCTGATATGAGACAAAATTGACTTTTTCACCAAGGAAAATTTTACATCTCCTTGGGAGATTTTTTTTTACCTATATGCCAAGCAGACAAGCAGAGATTGTTAAAACCTTTTCAACTGCATACAATATGAAATAAAAACTATTTGTTTCCTACTAGTGTTCCTCTTGTGAGGGAATGATTTGAATTTAACCTCAAAGAAATCAATTGATCAGTTGTCCCTGCAAAAAGGACAGATACCTTAGCAGGTTAATAAATACCTTTATCAACAACAGTAGCACTGAGAGTAAAAAAAAAAACCTGCCATAGAGTGAAATAGCTATCAGGAAAAATTTAGAAAGCTTCCAGATTTAGTGCAATTGATGCACTGGAAAGCTTTGTGAAACTAACAGAGCAAGACTATATCTGGGATGGAAGGAAAGAAATATATTTGTAGAGAAATATATTAGCAGTTGTCACTCTTCTCCCTTTGCATAAAAGGAAATTGCTTGGCAAGCATCAGGAGAGAAATCTAAATTATATGAAATAGTTATCCTATATTCCAATAGAGAATAAGAGATGAAGGACCTTCCAAGAACAAAGTGCTGTAGAGCAGTTTGTAACATAGGCACATCTCTGTCTCATTGAAAAAGCTTATCTCTTCCCCAATCAAAAATAACATTTCTGAGGTGGTGGAATAGAGTAATTCTCCATGCAGCTTATGACTTACTTTCTGTAGTGTCTCAAGGCAATTACGAGATACAGTATCTTTGTACAAAATCACGTGTCTAATTTTTCTTTCAAGTTCTAGTGCTTTGGAAGCATTTGTAATGTTTGCTGACCTATCAGTAGTTTCATTTGGGCGTCGCAAAATTGATTTTTCTCAATTTGACTTTTGAAGCTAGGAGATGGGCTTTGATCTGTTGTCCAGATCTGTGGAATAGCCCCAGAAGCAGTTTTTAAGCATTAGATGTTAGGCACCATTTAAAGCATATCAAGAATGGCACATTTGAAGAAATATCTCCCTGTTTCTTTTTGGATATGAAAAGCTTTTATCTGATACATGTTGATGGATCGTGTACTTTTGATATTGAATGCTTGTGATATTGATATTAAATAAAAGGCATTAATGTGGAACTCAGGAGTACCTACTGGGACATCTTACTGTGCCTCTCCTGTCATTTGAAGTTTCTCATTCAGTTTTTGGTATGACTGCATAACAAAATCAAAACATGATTGCAGAATGTATTAACCACCTAAGTCAGTTTAATCAAACTAGGATCAGTAAATTAAGACAGAGCAGGACAG
Organism: Edolisoma coerulescens; assembly: GCA_013397115.1. Lineage (NCBI taxonomy): Eukaryota > Metazoa > Chordata > Aves > Passeriformes > Campephagidae > Edolisoma > Edolisoma coerulescens. Next base: position 2,318,314 of record VWZW01000879.1, on the reverse strand, counting down.
GCTCTGTTGCTTATTGCCAGTCAGAGTAGACACTCTTGGGGTTGCCTTGTTGAGCTTCTGATTGTTAACACTTGCTAAGATTTTTGTTTCCAAATCTTTACTGCTGCTACTGTGTTTATTCAAAACTCTGTGGCTATGTCATCAAATACTATTATCATCCTATTGTTATGTTGTGTTGGTAGGTAACTGCCAAAATCTTGATGTTTCCTCATGGGTTATTGATGAGATCATCTTGATGATGGGATTGTCTGTGTAACAAGTGTAGAAACATGTAAGTTACTTGTGTGTGTGCCAACAAGCACAAACTGTGGTTCATAGCTTTTGCACCTCAGCCTGTTCAGTGGGCATGAGTTGTACCTAGGCAGTGTTGTGTCAATGCCTGTCTAGCCAAGATATGAGTTTTATCACACTATGAGGATGAGGACCTTGCGGTTGACAGTTCTAGTTAAGTTTTGTATGTCAACATGGCCCTGCATAGTGCTAGGTGTATTATTTGGTCTTTATTCCTGCTAGCTTGAGTATTTCTTCATTGCATAGTTTGACTTATTTCATATATATTGCATTTTGCTTGAGGTTGACGTTAGGATTTGGCCACAGCTTCTGGCTGCAGTACACAAGGAAATGAATACTAATATTTCCCATGCTGAAATAAGTGGATTTCCAGTTGAACTATGCTGCATTAGCCAAGTTTAACACCAGTAAAAGAGGAGGATGAGACAAAGAGTCTGTCAGTGATTGCACAAACATTTCCTTAATGCTATCACTTTTACATCTCCCTGAGACAGCATGCATTAGTAAACTCTATTCTGTGGATGCAGTGCAATTTTGTACACATACATTTTTTAGTTTGAATACAAAGAATGGGAATTTATGTTTTTATTTCTGAAAATTTCGTTCTTCAAGGTGATAATATGGCATTATATTTTCAAGGAAGACTGCCTTTTTTAGGTAAGACAGTTGAGTGGTCATATAACTTTTATCCCTATAGCTTCAAAAATAAATTTAATGAAATATTTTTGTGAGGAGAAAATATAAAAGGCTAGGGTTAAATTCCAATTTTCCTGTAAGAATCTTGGCAGACAAAAAATGGAAGTAATTTCTTTCTTATAAATGCATTAAGCTGGATTAATAAAAAAACTGTATCTTTAACCATTAAATTTGATTAGATCACTTGTCTTTTTTTCTTATATAATACATGAATTGTTATGTAAGAACAGTAGGATCTTAGTCCAGATTTTGTTTAAACTGACAAGTTAAGTTTAAACAGTTAAGTTGGCTTAAACTGCTCATGAAACTAGTGTTTTCACAAACCTGCCAGTTGTCCTACACAGGCATGTGTTTAGGTCCCCGAGTGTGCCCAGTTTGACACTCAGAAAATGTATAAAATTAGGTCTTCAAATATTAATCACTGTTTAAACCTGGCTTCAAATAATTTTTCTTAGTCATTTTCCTAATGTACCATCACTGAAAAGTTTAAGAATGCAACCTGGTAAAATCACTTTCAATGCCCATGAATCAATTAAAGAAATATGGTCTTTCTCTCTTTTTTGCTTAATGGCTTGTATCTTTTATCTTGTCACATAGTTCAGTGGCATAGAATTACAATAAATTAGTTTTGCAATTATCAAACTCTTCAACTTCTCTTTGGCATTTAACGAACCTCAGAATCTGTTTATTGCTTCATATACTTTGCCATCATGAATATTAGCCTTTAATTAACTGGAACTCTAATCTTAATCTTTCTCACTATATTGCAATGAAACATTTTTATTAGCTTGAAGAAGATAGTATTTGTTACTATTTTTCCAATAAATAGAATTCTTTCAGAATGACCTTTTTATCAGTAATTATAACAATATAAAATGTAAGAAGGCAAAACTCATTATACCAAAGAAAAGCTTTGTCTGATTACTTTTTGTGTATTTCACTTAGCAACATAAAATCACTGAGAAGCCTCAGCTGAGAGAGACCTATAGAGATCATGTGGTCTAGGCATAGATCAGGAATTGCAAAAAAGTAAAAGAGGAAATCATACACATGAACTTTTCCTCAGGCAGACTGTGCACAGCTAGAATGACCCAAAGTGGTGTCTGCATTAGAGAATAGTGTTCCGTGGTGGTCTCCCTAGTAATGAAGACTGGAAGGAAAAGAAACTGTTTACAAAAGGTAAGCAGTACTGGCTCAATGCAGCCACACTAGAAAAGGTCTCATAACCTAGGTTTGTCAGATACAAATGAAACAAGTTGTCTTCATGAAATAAAGGGGAGTAAAAGTGCTTTTCAGTCATGCAACATTACTGTATCTTCAATGCAGGGACAGTTCCACTGTCTTCCTGATTGCTGATATTTCTTTGTTCTGGACAGATGTTAGGCTCATTCCTGTCTTGGTCATTTCATTGCCTTGGAGTCAGTTGCTCTTTCAGATATTTAAAGGTCTCTGTACCAATTGTAGACCAATCTGACAAGAAAAGCATCGCTAAGACAAAGAGAAAAACAGCCGCTCTCTCTCTTGAGACTGTTTTCAAGTATTCAGTACACTGCTACTTCTCCAGCTATACACAGTACTTTGGTAGTTATAAAGTACTAGGTGTGTTAGGAGAGTAAAAAAGTCCATGTTGAAATGGAGACAATAATGGCATGTAGTATTGAAATGAGAGATATGATAATAGATGAAATTTATTAATGGGGCTTTTTAATATTTGGTTTCAGGAACAACTTTATTTAATATTTTCATTGAAAAAAAATCAGGATTGCATAATGACATTTATATTTGACATAATGTTTGGAGTTGTTATTAAAATAGATGAAGATCATGGTGTGACACAGAAGTGGAAACCTTTGAGAACTGGTACAATAGAAATGGAATTAAATATTATAGTAGTACAAAGTACAACATAATGTACTTAAAACTATGACAAGAAATTATATTATTAACATTGAGCTCATCATCTGCAGAAGATAGTTGCTGTGGCAGTTAATCAGTGGATAACTATGAGATGCCAGTGTGATGTCTCCATGAGAGACTAAATGTAAGGCTGAGAGATCTACCAAACAGACTGTATAACATGACAGATAACACTCATTGTATTTATGATTACTGATATTAAGGATTTAGTCAACCTGAATGGATTTCTTCTTCATCAACTTTTCCAGTCACAGCTTGAATGCACAGAAACTTTTAGTATTTCCAATACTGACTCTTGGTCAGGAGTTCCATAAATCCACAATTTGCTGCATGAATACATAACTACTTTTGTTTGTTCCAAACTTCTTACTAACTAGATTTTTTTAACGTCCCATGCTTTTACTGAAGGTGATTGTGAAAAATCTGTCCTTATCATCTTTTCCATAATGTCATGGTTTTATACTTCTTTGTTTTATTCCTCCACAGTAATCATTTTCCCACTTTATTTTGTTCTTGTGAAAGCCATTCCATACACTCAGTTGTTATCCTCTTCTAAACCTTTTCTAATTCTACCATACCTTTTTTTGAGATGGCAAGTCAGAGTAGGTGTACAACTTAAGATGGAGCTTCTAAGCCTTCATGTAAGGGCAATGCACAACAGAATGTGTTTGATACCAAGATACTTTTAGTCCTTCCAGCATCTTTGTTCCTGGATAAAGAATAAGAAGAAATTTAATTAACATAAATATATTTTCTAGAAAATTTGTAAAGTGCAGTAGGAAAAGGCTCGTAGCAATTCTGCTAACATGAGTTGGGAAGAAGAGAATGTCTGGTATCAGAGAAGATGTGATTTGGGATTGCATTATCTACCTTTAATTATGATAATCTGCTAGAAGTAATTCAGATTGTATCTCCTGTAGTCAAGACAACATATTCTTTATTGATAATGTAAGTTAAAATCTAGCAGTGACCTCTAATATTGTACAGAAAATAATGTTTTAAAGGATGTGTGCAAGACCTGTTTGTGAAAAATATACAAAAGAACAGAGGTGCTTTTCCTGTGGCCTCAAAGCACAGTGACTCTGAGACTTGCCTCAAATGAAAAAAAAAAAAAACAAAACCAATCCATTAAAAAAAAAAGTGAAAGTACTTATACTGGTAACAAATTGTTCCTCTGCAGAACAGCAAGTGGAGGTTTATTTACATTGGTTAGAAATGCTTTTCTTGGAGTATTGCTCTCAACTGCTGCAGATGTGTTTACTAAGCAAAGTTACAGCTGTGCATATCAAATCTATTTTCACTGGACATGGTCTATCAGGGACAGAAATACGCAACAATAGGTCAGAGTTTAGCAGCCCTATTTGAAGCAATTTGTAGGAAAGCACAGTGTAGGCACATCACTAGTGGACGTCTCTACCTTGGCCAATGGAAAATTATGTGAAAACACTTCGGGGGAAAAAAGTGCCAAGTCAAATTTAGATCTTTAGTTAGCAGAGTTAAATTACAGAGTAATCCAAATGAAACAGAGGGTGTTACAAGTTTACAATCTGTTCACTGGAAAGCTGAATGTACTGCTGGAAACTAATGTAAGGGTCACTGAAGACAAATAGAACAATACAAAATACTGGGTATGGTTTATGACCATTGAAGCTCTCACCTTTTTTTGAAAATGACACATTCTAGCAAATCATAAAAGCATTTTTGACAAAAGAAACACGCAGACAATTGTAGGAAGTTCTTATCCCAGATGCACAGCTAGAGAGTTTCTCAGTGAAGAATCAGTTGTCAAGGACATTTGAGATTAGTTTAGCTCTCTTAGACTCTTTTAGCATTTGAGATTAGCTTTGTTAATTAGCTTAAACAATAGATTTCTTATAAGTACTTGAAATTCTATTATCATAGTGCCAATTGTTAGTTGCTGTTACTACCATGTTTGTCTGAGAAAAAGGTTCCAGCCTGAGCATTTTGGAATTGGACTGTCGTTCAGACAATGCCATATGCTGAACCAGCAATAGCTCAGATAAGGAACTAAGTGGAGCTAAATCAAATTTCCTCACAGGCAGACGAGGGAGGTCTGAGCAAAAGACCTTCATTCTTTCCAGTGCTTCAGCCATCAATACTGAAGGACTAGAAGTCATATGAAAGCTGATCCATAGCATTTAGGGAAGGGATATGCTAAAAGAGATTACCTAATCTCAGTACCTAATGACTAGGGAAAAGCAGTGGAAGGTGCAAACAGAAATGTTAGTTGGAAATCAAGTCAAATTACTTCTAGAAAGAAACAGAAAAAGGAGAAATACCTAATTTACCAACAACTCCTACTGTGTAATGTCAATGCCTTCTTGGTGTTTTATTTTTGCTTAAAAATCCTATGGTAATGGAGAGATCTACTTTAAAATAGATGGGACAATCGGAAAATGGCAAAAATAAAGGGCAATTAACAAAACCTGTAGATCATTACCGAAGTGTACTTTCAAAGAAGTGAAGTGCAGCATGTAAAGAAGAAAGCAAACTATAATTTGGGAGATCAGTATTATTCTTCTTTTATATCTTTTTTAAGCCGGGCTTTAGGCTTTTTCTAAAAATATATTACCACTAAACTGTGAGATTTTTTGTTTTGTTTGGCTTTTTTCTTTTTAAGGTAAAAGGGCCCCCACCTGCAGGATCAGTAAAACAAAGACCAGCAAAACGCACAGCTTTTCGCAAGTTTTATGAGAGAGGAGACTTTCCAATTGCTGTTGAGCATGGTCATGTAGGAAACAAAATCGCCTGGAAGGTAAGTCCTGGCACAGCTGTGACAACCAGCTAAGCTTATTGAAGTGACATCTCTCATTGTCAAACAAAGTTAGCTTGCGAGTAAATACACTGAAGTAATTTCTTAGCAAATGGAAGATGGTGGGAAAGTCATTAGAGAAAGGCCCCTGAGTCAGCTGTCTGCCTTGGCTAACAATTAAATTATATGCTGCAAAAAGGAAGATGACAGAGTTGCTTTGCCTTAGAGAATTGTCTCCTGCCCAATTCATCTCTATTTTTATGAGGACTTGGCAATGCAGCCTGTTTCAGGCAGTCCATCAAATGATGGAAGTGGCTGGATACAGTGAGCAGCAGCCATTTATCTCCCCCAAATTTCACCTTCCTGCAGGACACTTCCAAATAGAAGCTTTAATTACCTAAATGGATAGGTCAAGATTGCCTGCTCCCTGAAAATGCAGAGCAGAATACAAACGAAGGCAGATTCTCATTCCACGGCTGTACTCTCAGACTCCAGCATATGTCAGACAGCGTAATCGCTGTCATACGTGCCTCTGTTACAGGCTGACCTCCACTGCTGAAACCATTACAGCTCCGACATTTCTCTGACAAAAGGTTAATTGGCTTCAAAATAAATGTATCGCCTAATGACTCCATTCTAATGCGGCTGTGTTTCTCTCTAAAATGCTTGGTGATGTTATTTGTAAAACTTGCCAATCTTCTAAGTAACTAGTGCAGACTTTTAAATTTAATTTTGAAAATGAATGCTGATCTTTAACCTGCTCCTACTGTTTAATTATTTTGGTTATCATGAATTACTTTATTTTTTATTTATTGGACTAGAATAAGATTTTGCTGGAAGCAATGATAGTTACAGAAAATGAACACGATATGCATGAACAAAATGTGTCAGATTTGTAGAATGTTTTAAGTTGTTCATGTCAAAAACATGATACCAAATTTAAATGTAAAGCTACGTTAAGTCAACACTAAAAGGAGGGATTTTGCAATCTTATATGATTCTGCCTGTAATGAAGCCAACAGGATTAGCTCTGTAGTGTGGTAAGTAGTACAATATTTGATAGTAACTAAATTTTTAAGGTAGCTCTTTTCCTTATTGAAATACAGAAGAAAGATTTGTGCTACTATTTTGTTGCCTATAGCAGTTTTGAATCAGCACAAGGAACAATTAATAGTTCTTGCAGCAAAGGGAATCTCTATCTCAAAAGACTTTACCCATAATCGAGATGAGATTCCAGTGCAATTGGGCTTTAGGCAACACTAGAAATTCCCTTGCTGGACTAAAACTCACAGGCTTACAACTTAAGCCTGCACTCTGATCTTTCATCACCAGATAAGATCCAAAGGTGATTTTCAAGCAACTGCAAAAAAATCTGCACAAATTATTTTTTATCTTGAGGCTTTGTAATTTCTAATTTCTCAAAATCAAGCTGAGTGGTACAGAAATACTACTGGACTGGCATTCCACTAGATGATGCTAGTGACTGCCTAGTTTACTTAGGACATGAGGAAATGAAATGAAGCTGCATAAGAAGTTCAGATGGGACGTTAGCAAAAGGTTTTTCATTGAGAGGGTGGTTGGTCACTGGAACAGATTCCCCAGTGAAGTGGTCACAGCACCAAGCTTGTTAGTTTCTGAATGATGCTCTTAGTCATATGATTTAGATTTAGATAGTCCTGGGAGGATAAAGGAATTGTATTTGAAGATCCTTATGGGTCACTTCCAACTTGCTAACTTATCTGCAGGCTTTCCAACCACAGATGCATGCTAAAGTGTTTCATTCCTGTGTCTGACAGTTTTAATTATTTGAAAATATACTACCATGAGCAATCACAACAGCAGAGTCTCTAGCCAAAGATGCAGCATGTATTTTTCCTTGACACAATTTGCAGTCTTGCAGACCTAATGTCCACCTACTGCAGGAAAACTCTGGCTTTTAGCTAGTGCAATGTTGGACTGACATGTCATGCAAGAGGTTTATTTGCTATTCTGCTAATCCTTTCTTTTGAAAAAAAAATTAGAACTCCAGTGTGAACTCAAGTGAGCAGCACAGTAATGGACTAGTCCATTCCCATATTAGTGCACGTTCAGATCCTACCCTCTTTCTCTTATTTCATGCCACTCGATTTAGTCACAAATCAATCCCAACTGAGTTCTATGGCAGACACTCAAGAAAACAATACTGAGGTAGTAGAGTTACTTGAGGCTATTGTTTAGTTTGAATGCAACTGTCATTGGTTGTTGTGCAGTTTAAGTAGATGAAGCAGGCAAACTGACGTTTTCCAGTTCAAACTTTGCACTAGATACATTCTGAAGTCTTAGAGGCTGCCCAGAGCTGCAAAAGGGTGAGAATATTGTTCATCATTAGCTGATATTTAAAGGTACAGATAAACTAAGGTCTGTATTTTTCACTTGTTTTAAGGACATAGTCGCACTACCCAAGAGATATCTAGTGGCTAGCTTTCATCAGTTCATCATATTTAATTGTATATACGATTAAAGAAGTTATTTTTTTCGTAATATATTTTACTCAATACTGCTTAAATTCATGACAATTGAAAAGATATTTTACTAATGAAATGTGTCTAGGCAAATAAAAGCTTGGCTGAACTGTACTTATTTGCACAAATCATGTTCGAGTGGAAGGATAAAAAGAAGAAATAAATGGTAATAGTGATATTTTAATCCTTCTGTAATTGCACAATATCAATGTTTTATTTTGAGAGAGGATTTTTTTCTCTGTTTAGTTATAATGTATGTCATGGTTCATTTCACTCTTGTTAGTTTGTCTATCAAGTGGTGCATGAGAGAAAATGCAGGAGAGCCTCAGAAACCTGATTTTTTACTGACAAAGGAAAATACTACAGGATTTTATTCTTTCCTGCAAAATACACACCTGTATTTTATTTGCTTCTTTGTTTGTTTTTATAATTTCTGAAACAAAACTGTAATTGTCAGACATTATTTTTTTTTTTAAAACACTGTGAACACTTGTTCACTATATTGTAGTTCTATGGACAGAATAGAGTCATTTTCAGCCAGAACAGGAGAATCTGAAATGCTTTAATATACACGAATTGTATTTAATTAATATGTACCAAAAAATACACACAAATGACCCTTGATGTTGCGACAGTTCTGCATATCTGTAATTTTAAGCCCATGATTAATTATCTGTAAGGGCTGTTTATGGGTAACTGTGGTTGAAGATGTAGATAAAATATAAATTTAAACTTCAGGAACTGTGTAGAACTATTTCTGAGTAACTGCATGTGTTGAATATTTAATTATGAAATAACAGTGCTCTGCTGTTGTTACATAGCTTAATGGTTTCCAAAATGCACTAAATTTAGAAATAGGCATTCTTGCTCCAAATTAATCCTAAGTATAAACAAGATTAAACTGTGCAGATAAACCATGGTGCTTACCTTGTTGTCTTTTTTAAAAAAAGGGACCAAAGCAAATTAGATCTCACTAGAGGACCATTATAGCAAGATGTGTGTTCTTGGTGAATTCTCAGACTGAGTCTTTAAGTGTAGATAGGCATCTCTTAGAATATTTCTGTAATGCTGTCATTCTAATTGGTGAGTTTTACTATTGTTGCATGTTCAAATAAACCTGTTTCAACCTAATGGAAGAAAAAATGTGAAGAGATAATATTCATTTACAATATATTATGTACAAGAACAGGAAATCGAACCTGATTTTAAATACCATCCAGAGGGGAAAAAAAGGACCAAAAAAATTCTGATAATGCCAAAGCAAAATTATGTGGTTCTAGAGGATATAATTGCATTTATTTCTAAAATAAGAAGACATGATTGTCTTGGGGTTCCTAATGTTTCTTTTCAAATCTGGAGAAAAGTTATCCTTTTGTCATTTGCAAAAACTGAATATAGAGACTGACTTGTTAATTATCTCCGTGAAAACAAGACATAACTTGCTACACAGATTTCTGGCTTTGATTGCAATTGAGCTAAGAAAAAAATTTCAAAATGAATTCCAGACTTTTCATCCCCTTTCAGTGGATGTACTAGCAGTCAGTAGTGCATTTGCTAAATGGCCTACACTCAATATGACATTTTAATATTGAATTTGAAACCTTTTTTTTATCCTTCCTCAGTAACCATAAATAGAACTATATATATATATATCAGTGTCTTAAAATTTCTGCGAATATTTAATGCTTATTTTTCTTTTATAAAGTAGTTTTTAAGATCTGGAAATAAACAGCTTCTTTGGTTGAGTTATTGAGCAAATGTTCAAGGGTCTTTCCAAATATGAAGCATTTGATTTTTTCCACTAAGAGTGAATGAATAATAATGGTATGGTTTGAAAAAGTATTTCTAAAGTGTATTAAACATAAAACTTGGGAACATAAATTGTTGTTAATTTAGAATTAGATAATATTAGAGAGTGATCTTTATATCAAAAGAATGTACTAAAATATTTATAAGTCTTTTGACTACTTTTGTGGGATTCCACAGTTCTTTTTCAGCTTATGTATATTGCAATTTTATTTCAAAATATATTAATACATTCTTTTGCATAATCTCATACCAAGCTATGAATAATAAAAGCTCATAGTTCAGGTCTCAAAAAGGACTTCCATTTTTAAATATATGATACTGAATTAAAAAAGGTCAGAATGCAATTAAACCTTTGACTAAAAATGTTGATAAAACCAAGAAAGTATTTCTGAATTATAAAGTATATGTTTGAAATGCAATCTCTCTGTATCAAACAGAAAGTCATCAGAATGTTTGAAAAATTATTTTTTAGGGAGTGGAGTTAATTATGCAAGTCATTATGCGGGGGTAAAAAAAGCTTCTAGTCTTCAAAAGAATTGTAGCAATTTCAGAGAAATGGAAACCAAATTCAGAAACTCAAACTTTTTAATCAAAATGTCAACATGAATATTATTTCCATCTTTTGGGGTTTATGAGGTTTTTTTCCCAGAGTATCTATGTTCACTAAGGATATGACTTTCACCATTTTATTTTCTCTTCATCTCCTCTTTCCTACACAGTTAATTTTTTTTTTTCAGGAGCTAGTATAACCTACATTAGCAAAATTATTTCTTTGTGATAGAAACTAAATGCAGTGGTGAAAGGAAGTGATGTGCCTTCAACATCATGAATTTGGAATGCGGATACACTTTCTCCTTACACCTACTACTGAAGGTTGTTTTTAGTAGTAGGGACTACAAATAGTTTGAACTTTCCATAGAACTACAATTTTTTTATTAGTATGTTGTATACTATTTTACATAGAATTCTGAACTGCTATGATTAAGCTGGTACCTAAAGTTCAAATCTCCAAATAAATTAAAAGTAGTTGGATGGAGCTCATTTACCCTACAGAATGGCCCCATTATTATACTCTCATCTTGCAATTTGTGTAATTCAATATTTAATTCAAGAAGTTGAGGGGTTTTAAACTTATTGTCATCTAAGGGGGAGGTTCAACTTTGCTTCACCTCTTCTACTCTCTCTTTCTAAAGCATACTTGACACTGGCACTGATGTTTATCAGAGCCCTCTGTGAGTCATTTTATCTCACTAACTCAGAAAAAGAAGGTGAGTGTGTTTTTTCCTGATAAGCAACATGTTCATAGTCCTGGAAACTTTGATTACATGACAATCTATGAGTGCTAATGCTCTATGTTGGTGAAGAAGAGAGAAAGAGTAGCAAAGTACAGTGAAAAATGTGAGAGAGTTGAGGGATTTCAAAACTTTTTCTGTCAGCAGTGATCAACTGCTAGGGTAGTTTAGCTGTTCATGGAATTGTAGCCTCAGATACCTGAAAGCAAAGAGAAAAAACTGCTGTGAAAGATAATACTTCTAAAAAACTTATTTTCAGATAGAGTTATATTTTTTCTGCTTCCATTTTTTGTTAAACTTTATTTAATATCTTCTTAGTAAAAGATGTTAAGAGGACACTATAAAAAAACTGGTAAGTCCCCCACAAGTGTTGTCACGCAGAATGAAAGCTTTTTGCAAGATTATGTAGAAAGAGGAACAATCATGTGTCATGCGTAGACACGGTACAGCATGGAGTGGTGTTAGTTTATATTTTAATGTCTTCATTAGTGTTTTAAGCAATAGTTCAGCTTTCTGCTGCTCTTGACCTCTGTTTATCTTTCCCAGAGGGCTCATTTTTAAAAATCATTCCAGTGATCCTTTATAAGCCTGTCTCCAATACAAATGTGTGAGTATAACAGAAAATTGCAGTGTGGATTCAAAAAAAGACAACTGAAAGCAAGAAGTTATTAAGGCAGAAATAATGCATAATAATTTAGAGAAACTAGAAGTATGAATTGAGGTGAAGAAGTAAAGTCCTGAAGAAGCAAACTTTAAATGCTGCCTGTGGGAAAAATATACCACAATTGTATTAACAGTTGTAGTGTAGTATGGATGCTGAAAAAGCTTTAGCAGAGAATTTCTCCAGCTCTCAGTAGCATTTTGTGAGACCTCTGTCTTTCCCATGCAGACTATCTCAAACTATGTTATGGTTTTGTAAACTTCTTGCACCTGCAGGATGTTTGCCTGATTGTTATGGTTTTAACTAAGAAAATATTTAGAAATAGGTATCTTAGAATTTGACCAATCCCCTCAAGGGATGGATGGCCAGATGGCCAATTGTCTTATGCCACTCAACATACTTCTTGCGAACTAGTATATAAAAACACTTGGAAACTATTAAACTTCCCTCCTTTCATCTTCAGTCCTGGAATTCTGCGTTTTCCTTATTTCACCGTTCTGACTCAACAGCGACAGTGTAGAGGAATAGTTTGGAAAATATTTTTTCTTATTTTGAAGGGAAGTAAAACCCTCAGTTTTCTATGAAGACAGTAATACAGCAAACTGTGTGGCATGGTAGCAAGAAAGAAGTATTCAGCTTTAAACTAAAAATAGCAAGAGCTCTGTTGCATCATCTGAAGTTGGAAGTTATTAATAATCTGTATCTTATGGCTTATTGAAGCAAGCACAAGCAAATACTGTGCAAAACCAGTTGTGTTTAGACAAATGTCATTCATCATTCTTTATAACTGTGATATTAGTACCCAGCTAATACCACTATCAAAAGTGTTGTCTTGGCTGATGGGCATGTGACTTTTTCTTAGAGATTGTTAAAAATTGCCATCACAAGACTGTTCTAGTTTTGGTTTTTTAAATGTAGAATACTGAGAAATAGGCACATCTTAATGACTATGACCTGGTTTTCATTTAATGAAAACTCCTTTAAATTTCTTGAGCAATGTTATGTAGTACTATACATATGCCCACTCTACGACCCTAGGTCATACAAAGAAAGAATAAATGCAGTATATTTTCTAGCAAATAAAACAACAAAATTTCCATTGACTGCAGTAGAATGGGATCCTTATTGCCAGATGTAAGCATTATTCATTATCCTGTCCCTTTTTCTCCCTGTGATATTACAAATTTTCCTGCGGTCTATTAAGTTTTTAGTTGATAATGCTCACAGGAATCCATTTTTGATCAACTATCATAGAATCATGGAACCATACAATTCTCAGTGATCATCTGGTCCAACCTTAGCAAAAGCATAGTCTAGCCAAGATGTCCTAGCAGCCTGTCTGTCTATGAATTATAAAGGCTAAGACAATTTGGATTTTTCAGCCTGGAAAAGAGGAGGTTTCAAGATGACCTAATTGTAGCCTTTCAGAACCTGAAGGGAGCCTGCAAGAGAGATGGAGAGAGATTTTACAAGGGCATGTAGTGACAGGACAAGGCAGAATGACTTTAAACTGACAGAGAGTAAGTGTAGATTAGATATTGGGAAGGAATTCTTTACTGTGAGGCTGGTGAGGAACTGCAACAGGTTGTCCAGAGAATTTGTGGTTGCCCTGTGCCTGGAAGGGTTCAAGGCCAGACTGAGCAACCTATGGTATGATCTGGTGGAAGGTATCCCTGCCCACAGTGAAAGGGTTGGAACCAGGTGATCTTTAAGGTCCCTTCTAACACAAGACCATTCTATGATTCTATGATAGTGTCCCAAGTTATGAAAGTTCTAGAACTTATCATCATCCTTTTTAACAACTGCCAATTCAAATCACTGTCTTAAGTCTAAGAAAGTGTTAGATTTGATATAATTACATTTATATTTAAAAATGTGCTAATTTTATATTTATATGCAATAGGTTTGTGGTTGGATTTTTCCAAAAGTCAATATAAATAGTGACTGTAACATTTTATGTGACATGGCTAAGTTTAATAATCTTTCAGTTTAATCATTTACTGACTAAAATAGGGTACCAAGCTGATGTCCCTCAATTAAGGCAACATTTTATAAGTTGTTGAGTAACTCTGGGTACTTCCAGTTACCATTCCGTCGGACATATAGTCACAGAAAGTATTGGAACAATAAATTTCTCAAGTTTGAAATTTCTTTGTTGATTTGATCCCAACACTAATAACACTGATTCCAAATAAATTTATCATATTCATATCTTACTTTTCAAAAGCACAATTCTAGATTTAATTTTCTGTTGAAAAAATTTCTTAATAATAGTTGGGTCTTAGAAGAAATGTGAGATGTTAGAGATTTAAAAAGATCTTATCAAAATGCTACTGCAAAACCCTGTAGCAAAACACTGTGTTTTAACTAAATCCTATAAAAATCATTCTGACTATTTCAGAACTTACCAACATCCTCACTGGTTGATTTTACTTTGTACATTTAAACTAGTATTTGTGGTGAAACACCAAGTTATGTCACGTTATGAATTAGAGGTTACTCAGTGCAATCCCTCCTTTTTATCACTTGTGGCTAACAAGTAATGTGATTGTAAAATGTAATTCTTTCTAGAATTAGATTTTTTACAGTCCTCTAGTCCTCTCCATTTCTTTCATATTTATAATTTATTAATTAAATGAAATGTTCCTTTTCTCTGTGCTCAGAAAATGTACCATGTTTTTTAAAAGTATGACATGTCCGTTTACTTAACAGCTGAATAATATGTTTTTCTTAAGAAGTAAAGGTTTTCCTGCAAGTGTGTGAGATCTCCTTTCTTTTAACAACATCAATGCTGAATCTGGGGACTAGTGTTGATATGGAATCTAAAAAAGCCTTGCAAAGGATAATGATAGTTTACCTGTTTCCTATAGCACACAGCAGACATATTTCATTCATTGATTCCTCTGTGGCTAATTAATAGTTGCAACTTATCCCGGGATTCTAGAAAATAGTAATGTTGTGGCAGTTAATTTACTGTTCCTTTTTCCCCGAATACACAATTAAAGCCATGCCTTTATTTGATGTAATTTGCCATCTCTTGAAAGTCTATGGAATGAAAACTCAGCCATGTATCAGAAATAACTTTAATTTAAATTTGCTAAATGACCTCTGAAAGCTAGATGAAAGATTTTCTGCTGAATGGGCTGGTGCTCCCTGCCGGTATAATTTATGTGAGAAATTAGTGTGAATGGTTCACTTTTATGGAGCAGTGCTGCTTGTAGTAAGCCTGCAGAAACAATTTTCCCCCAAGCCTCCATCTGTTCTTCAAACCAGGGCATATGCCATCTCATCGAGCTTGAAAGTCAACTGATTTATAGCTCCTGAAAAGTGCATAGATTGAAAAGAAAGGTCGACTGCTGCTGTGTGACAATGATTTGCTAGGTACTTGGATAAAGACAATTCACGTTACTATGGACTCCAGAGGACACAAGTGGTGGTAAGCTTTGGAAATTGGTAAATTGACATGTAGGATAAAAACAAATTGCTCCTCCTCCTTCAGGTAAGCAGATACCTTTCTTCTTAAAGATGGAAGCGTTTTAGGAAGTAAGTAGGTAATATGGCCAAGACTTCTTGTTATACTTGTTATATTCAGGTGCAGAGTAAGCTTTTCCTGGCTAGACCGGTTGCCATCTAGAAGTGCCAGGACTTGTTCCACTTTAGGCTACAAGCAGAAACATCTGTCTTTAAAAGTGCATCTTCTTGTTTTGTCAGAAAGTTTTGTTCAGTGCCACAGACTGATGAATTTTCTCTATCTACCCTGAAGGTGATTTCTGAGCCCTATACAATTAATGGATGACTTGTTCTCTGGACATTAGTTATCAGCTTTCGTCCTTTTACCCAAATATTGCAGAGTTCTCTGGCAAGTGACAAAACAAATGGAATTGACAACATAAAAATCAATGTGTGTTTGATGTTTTCATTTCTAGTAGTCATATACTGTGACCATTCTGTTTTGAGGCTCAGATACTGAATAATTTCTTCAACTACTTTTTCTTATCAATTCTGATTGTTTTAATATCATTTCAAGTAAAAATTGGCATAGAATTAAGGGTATTTTTCATTTAAGAAAGAAATGTAGAAATTATACAGTCTTTCAATATGAAAATTTGGGGTAGATTTTGCCTTGAAAGACACAAAGGTGTAGCATCAAAAGTTCATGTGAATAGCAGGAAGAGTCATCCTCTACAATTATGAGCTTCTTGCTTATTGAGGTATCTGTAGCATCTGTTAGAAAAAAAATGGCTCTGTAGCTTTCCACAATCACCTGATTTTATGTAGCCATGGATATCCTGACCTGGCTCATACAGACAAGTATACTTTCCGAACAACATAAAATTCCGTGAAGAAAAGCAGAGCAGTGCAGATTAACTGGAACATCATTATCCATTATTTCTTTTGTATAAATATAAGTCGTACCCAACATAGGTATGGGTATTCATATATTGTGTATGCTGTTGACAGACTAAAGATGATGAAAATTCTGAGCTAAGAAACTACGACAATTAAATACAAATGATAAATATCTTATTTTGCTGTAAGAGTGCTGAAGAGATATGTTAAACATTTATAATACAGCTTATAAAATAATAAGATGTGTAAAGGAGAATTTGAGGCATTTAAGAAACCGTCATACTGTATGTCTATAAAATTAATAGAGAAAAGTTCACTATCACTGGAAACATATATTCTAAAACCCTATTCAATGAATATCTCTACTTTGGAAGTGTATTTTTTGTGGATGTCTGTTCTCATCAGTTTTGTGACACTATATATTTTGTTAATTTTTCATAGTTTCATTTTTGTTGTCCACTATATATTATGCATGTGCATGAGGCAAATTTATCTCCCTCAGTTCCATTTCATTTCCTATACTACTTTCAAAGCATAAATTAATTCATCATCATTTCAATATCATTTTCTCATCACTAGCCTCGATGAATATTTCACATCAAATTCATGTTCACATCTACTATGCTACTGAGTTCTGATCTGGCTTAAGTACTGCTCTTATTCCTCACATTGTTATTCTGCAAAATAATAGTACCTCTTTGCTAATAATACCTATTTTATTGTCATTTTGCTTTCTTCCATCTTGCTTTTCTCATCTATGTCTCCTCTTGCTTAACTGTGAAGGGTTTGTCTTCATGGGGTTATTCATGAGGATAACTCAGCAGGATCTGGTTTAAGTAAAGAATGCCTTTTACATATTTTCTTAAGAAGTAAGTGTATCATTGGACAGACATCATTTGGATTAAGATTCATGAAAACTTCCTAAAACAGCAAGACCTAAATTTTACACTTTTTTTTCTTTCCCTAAATTCCTTCATCCTTTGAAAGTTGTTGACAACTTGGTTTGATGAAATATAAATTTGGCATGAAAGAGATCTGTTCCTGCAAGTATTTAAGCATTCACTTAATGCCTTGTGATTAAACCCACTGAAGAAAAACTTTTGCCTGCACTATGTAGCAGTGGTGTGAGATGTACCTACCTCTACAATGAGAAAAAGATATTTCCATTTGTTTGTTTTCAATCATAATGATGTAACTTCCTTAAGAAGTGCTAGTTTCAAATTAATATTATTGCATCTTTAAGACATTAAAGATCTTAAAAATCTAGCTCATTCGAAAGTGTCTGATAAAATCTCTATTAAGGTGATTGAATTACACATTTTATGAAAAAAAAGAAGACTGAGTCTATATTTACATTTCAAATAGCACTGTGAATTTTTCACAGTAGTAGTAGCATGTGGTAGTTTATCAGAGCAAAAATAAAATATCTTAAATATTTAAATGAGATCATTCCTCTTGGCTTTCAGCTTTGCACATTGACACTCAGGAAACAGACAATTGTGGGGAATTATAAATACTGCAGTTGTACTAAGTGACAGAATCTATGGGTTGCTGGTATGTTCTACTGTGGCTTCCTTCAATATCATGCAAAAAAAGGTGTCTGACTTTGGTTTTAAAGCTACGAAGTCTCCCTACATTGAAAAAATTTAAATAGTGATAGGACCTGGTAGAATTCTGTATTTAAAATATCAGAGTTAAACCCCTCAACTGGCACATTGTGCTTAAAAATAATTAATTTAGATCTCATGCATTGTTTTCAAATTAATATTATATTCATGTATGAAGGTAAATCCATGCCTTATTTAAAGAACTATTACAAAAAGACAAATGAAAATCACAAATGATGGTCTTTAAAGAGATACAAATATTCATGTGAATATCTTCTCAGGCTATAATGAGGCTAAAAAAGGATGTTGTTTCCAGTGTAATTAAAACTTCAGTCTGAATGCAGATCTGCTTAGAAATATGAGTTCTATTGTAATGTAGTGGATCTTGTCTCATAAGGAAGACTATGTGCACTAAAGTACAGTTCTGCTGTCAAAAAGTAACACAGTCAATATTGCTCTGTTCTCCTCATATCCAAACAAATTCTGCTAGGGTCAGAAGCCAGTGGTGGTACACCTCAGGATCATAAATACCTATATGAGCCTGTACAGTCAGTTATGTTCCCATTCTGTGCTTCTTATCTTGTCCTTTCAGGCTCTTAAAAAGGCCAGTTCGGATGGGAGACCCCTACTTTGCCTTGCCATTTAATAACAGCGTTGGAACTTTGCTGCTCTTCTTATTCCTAGAGTGGTAGACAGGGGCCCTGCATAAAGCTCATATCTGAGGCAGGAACATTCCTGTTAACAAAGCTTGGGCTAGAGTGTCAGTTTTGCACTTGAACTCAGGTGAATTTAAGTTTCCTTTGAGTTGTTTCTTACCTTTTGCTTCCACAGTGTGAAAGACAAAATGCATTAATTTACCTTAATATGATTTTTTTTGCTTAATATGTTCACAGGTCAGTTCAAATGCTTGCTAAAAACCCCCCCAAAACCAACAAAAGCCAAACCACATATTATTCAGGTGAACACTGCCATCCTTTTTATGTCTGTTCCAAAATCTAACCTTCTGTTCCTGCGCAGCAGTTCGGATGAAACCACAAACAGCTACAAATTGATACAAAAGTATACATTTGTTTGGAAATTTGTATTCCATCGCTATTAAGACTACTCTACTCATTTTAGAGTTAAAATAAACGTACCTGTTTAAAATTCTTGCAGTCATACAGCTCTCAAGGGTTGATTCATTTTGAGCTCAAATAATAGTTGCCAATTTTCTATTTTAGCTGGAAATTTCTAGCTTAAGCTAGAGATGAGCAAAGCTGCATTTTTGTTTTCTAGAATTAAATCTTTATGTCTTCTTTCTGCTTTACTATTTTTCATTCCTTATATGCTTTGATGCTTTTCTGAAGAGATTGGAAAAATAAGCTGTCTCAAACTCTTCAGTAATATCACTGAATTTGTCCTTTTTTGACAAACTATAAGAAGCAAATAGCCAGAGTCATGATACTATAAAACCTCCCCAAAACAAGAAATTTCTTTTTTTTTTTAAGATAGAGTTTATCTGATAAGGAAAAACCTTTATCTTTATTGAATTTATGCATGGATTTTTGTTAATCTTTTAACTTGAACTTACTCAAAAAAATTCCTTGACAAATCAGAAATTCATAGCATATTATTTGCAATATATTTATCATCAACTGTGATAAATTTGATCTATTATTTCTGTGAGACAATAAGAGAAGATCATAAAATTCCACCCACCTACAACAGAAGTCCTTAAGCTGTGTGTAACAAGTGTGGAAAGATGAAGTGAATACAACTTCCTGTTCACATAGTTCCTAACATCAGTTCATCAGTGATCTCTTGTCTCTAGACATTTATGATAGCAGAAAACAAGGTTATGTTTATGGGTTCTTGTGTGCAGAGCTGCAGCTAATTAGGACAATAGTTTGCTCTCAAGGGTATGGAAAGTCAAACTTATATGGATTTACCACCTCAGAAGGTGATTAAGACTATCTGACTGATTTTGCATGAAGTTGTCATCAAATGCTCACATGAATAGAATAGAATAGAATAGTTCAGTTGGAAGGAACATACCAAGACAATCCTGTCCACTGCCTGACCACTTCTGGATGCATTAGTTAGACAAAACTAGTAACCATCAGTAATAACAATCATGGAGAGCAGGAGCTTCAGCCCCATACTTTTCCCCCATGTAATTGTTTATTTATGCATTAAGAATCCTAGATTATTAATCTAGTTTCTTTAAACGTAACCAAATGAGGTGATATCATCTAATATGTTGTCAATCAGGTTAGAATAATCTTTCAAGACTATCTTTCAAGAAGTGACTTAATTTTTAGATTTGCACTAGCTGTAGTTCAAAATTCCAGTTACTGGTTAGCATTGGGTTATTTGATGAAAATTTAAAGGTAGCAAATACATGTTGGGACTGCTGGAACTGTGCTGTTCCTCTTAATCTTTTATTTTATCAAAGAAGTTTGCTGATAAGCCTTAGAATGTAAAAGTGAGTTCTCTCTAAGAGTGAAGCATGTTTTCTCTGCTTTAATAATTAATTCTGTACCCATGTATATTTCATTATAAAGTGGCAGCCTTTTATACTGCTGTTACTTCTGTAAGGATGTCAAAACTATGCCATCCTTACACAGAGTAAGGGATAATGTGCACAAGAAAATTAGAATGGTTTTCCTAAGTTTTTATGTTTGAAACAGTATTTTCATATCAGCTAAGAAATGTCTTTGCTTATATTCACGTTCTCACCTGCATGTTATGAAACTGGTGGTATAACAGGATAAGCCTCTGAGATATTATCTAGATAAAAACTACTGCCTTTTATTTCCAAATGGGTTTCTTAAAGTAGTTATGTCTGATCTGATATGATGTTATGTGAAAATTATTTTATTCAGGTCTTCCATATCATATCATGCATATAAAATTTTGCTAAACCAGTAGAAGCTTCCATGGCCTACCTAGGAACTACCAAGAAATACTGTTTACCTGCATGGAATTATTTACAGTTGCTCAGCAATACGTAGTACCTGAGTCACATTTGATGAGTATTTGTTTCAGAATACTTTAAAGTACTTGATGATGTTGCTAAATAGTTAAGTTCTTTGTTTGCTAATTCCTGTCTAAGTCAATCTATTTAAATCACAGATTTAGTGGGCCAAATATTTTATTCCAACTGTACTTACTTTTTACTCCTATTTATTTCTAACTTTAAATGTGTGTGAGGTTTTTTTCTCATAGAAATGTTTAACTTATTCTCCAATAAATGCTACATTTTTATGAAGAACCATGACAAAGCTATTTTCAAGACCTAAAGAAACACCTTCTAGTTAAGGTGTAGTTTACAATATCACATATTTCCCCAGTTGCCTACAACTTTATTGATATTTCAAGAATTTAAATAAGTTCAAACCATTCATTCCTCCTTAGCAAAAAGTGTTATATCTATATCCTATCCAATGCTCATCTTAGTTTTTTGTTTTGGTATGGAGGTTTTTATTTAAGTTTCAATGTTGTTACCAGCTAGGGATGTAATAACTGTTGTTGTATAATTTCTGAAGGTTATCACTTTTCCTGGTCATAAGATCTTTGGGCTAGTTGTTATTATTAATCACTGCACGAATGGTTTCTAGATCATTAGCCACTCTGCAGTCCTTTAAAAACTCCCACTGTCTCGTTTAGTTTGTGAGTTTATTCCAGAATCTTCTGTTCATTTTATTGGTTGGGTTAGCCTAGGCAAGAGAAAGATAATTGAGATCTAATTGCACTCTTCCAGTGCCTAAAGGGGTGTTGTGGAGGAAACAGAGCCAGACGCTTTTCAGTGGTGTGCAACAGGAAGAGAAAAGGCAGCAGTCACAATTTGCAATAAAGAAAATTTCAGCTGGATAGTAGAAAAATAGGTATCCATGTTTGGGGCAGAGAATTGAATGAGATGATCTACAGAGGTCTCTTCCAAAGCAAATTATTCTGTGATTCTATGAAATTAGATGGATGAGCCTATTATTTTGTGTTTCTGCATTACCTTCCTATTGAAAATGTCATAACATACTGCTGCTAATGATTAAGACTTCCCTGTGCTTCTGAAACACATGTATTTTACAGGTAAAGAAAGTGAAGCACAAAAATAATGGTACAACTTTAAATGTGTTAACAGACTTAATTTGTTCTATTACATTCTTAACATTCCTTTAACTTAAAACCACATCTTTACCATGTGCAGTATTTATATATACATATGTATTTTTCAGTACATACTTGGTATCGCTTTCTAGCCATATCAGGTAAATTTAAAACTGCATTCATAAGATGTCTGAGATTTATGTTCATGTTCAGTTTACTATAACTAAATGAAAAATGTAAAAGCACCTCCAGCTTTAGATCCTACAGTCAACACACTAAAAGCTCTCTAAACTTGTGTCAGTTTAATTCTTCTTGAAGGCTTTGATATTGATGTAGCTTACCAAGGAATATCCCTTTTCCATGCAGGAAAGCCATAAATGTTTAAAATTAATATGATTAGTTTATTGACAATGTACAAAGTGCTTTGGGCCTCTAGATTTCGTGTGATTCAAATGCCTGGAAGACTTTTAACAGTACCTGTCATGTAGAATCAGGTTCTAAAAGTGACCGAAGTGGTCAGGCTTATCTGTTTTCTCTTTAACTTAAAAAAACTAATGAGGAAAAAAGTATCTAATACCTCACAAATCTCCTGCTCAGCTATTGAATACCAGAACCTAGAAGCAATATATGGAATAGTAATTAATTTATCTGACAACTATTTTGGTAACCATCAACTGGAACATCTTTCCAGCTTCTCAATGTATTTCTTACAGTGTGGTGAGGAAACAGGACATTGTATTCTACATATAGCATATACATATAGGAAAATATTTTTCCTTTACTTGCTGGCCACATCCTTTTTAACACAATCCAGGATGCAATTTGCTTTCTTTTGACAGGAGCACTATTGGCTGTTGTACAACATGGCAATCACCGCAACCCTCGAGGGAGCAGGACTGTTACTCAGCCAGTCAATTCCCAGCCTCTTCCGGTATAGGGGGTCGTTCTGTCCCAGCTGCAGGGCTTTGCACTTGTGCTTGTTGAGCACCACAATGTTTCTTCACATTTTGAAAGGTTCCTTGAAATTTAGGCTCTAGTATACCTTTACTCGTCATTCTTAGTGTTGGGGTTTGCCTTTCACGTTTTGGGGGGATGTAAAATGGAAATATAAAATCCACATGTTCTAGGAATGTCAATAGTGACTTAAGTGTTGCTACAAAAATATCTTCTCCAAGGTCTGGTTTGGGTGTGCACACATGTACATGCACCAATAATATCAGAAAGGCAGTATGTCATTTTGTAGTTAAAGAAACAAAAGATTGATTCTCTGAACCCCGCATTTCTTCATTTGTTTGTGTTTGCTGTTTTACTGTCTTTGAGTGCTTGAATATATCTATGTTCTTCCCTCCTATTAACGTTTGGTTTATTTTGGTAATTTAGAATGGTCAGTGTGAAGATGAGTTTTCAAACAGAAACTGTGGAAATGACACAACTATAGAAATGTCTCGAAAACCTTAAAGATGTAGTATTGGACAAGCAGGTAACATCTAACCTTAGAGATTCAAAAATCCTTCCAGGCCCTTGGATCTGCCTGAACTCCTTTGACTACAGTTTGTTTCTCTACTAAGGCAAGACCAGAGTAAGGAATATAAATCCAACTGCCCTTTAAGAAGGGTAGCCAAGCATAATTATTAAAGCTGGTAACATTTTGGTGCCTTTTGCTTCTGTGTAGTGTTATTTGCAAGAATAACTAGTGTTTTTAAAAACAGACTGCTCAAGTGGAGTTACTGGGCTAGAAAAACTAGGATAAAGTAAGGGTGGTATTCAAGATTTTTGAGTCTGTATGTTCTAATGATACCACTGGATTTGTGGGAAAATTTCTGTGTTTGGATACTGTTCTGTTCTTCCATTCCCAAGGATGGTGACCAACAGCATATCCTTATTAATGTTGAAATGGTCACAGTTTTGGATTACATATTCTGTCTCTGCCAATAAATGTTCTTCATGCTAGTATGGTGCCACATAAATCTTAAATTTTCATTTGCTTTTTTAATAAACCAGGAAATGCCATACATCACAATCAACAAAAACTACGCTTCGATTCATTATTATGCTCTTCTACTACAGAATCGTGTATTTTTCCCTTAGGATATGATTTGATCTAATATGCAGGGTGGATAGTTCACTTGGGATAGAACTACATGAACACTTGCTGTTGCATCAGAACCAGATTAAAGAAATTCCGTCTGTTATTTCATGTCCTGTGCCACACAGTTCAATGGTCCCTCGGTTGCACTTAGGTTTCATTCTATTAATCAGATCACAATAATGGTAGATCTTAAAACCAGTAAAAAATGCATTTGTGGTGGGTTTGGTTTTGTTTTGGTTTTGTGGGGTTTTTTCCTCTTAGTTTGATTTTTATTTAGGTCATTACAGTAACCTGACAGCAGCCAGAGAGATGTTTGTACTGGTGCAACTGAAAGGAGTGTGACCCCTGGCAGTAGATGAGGAAGCGGAGGGAAGGAGGGAGGGAAGACATCTTAAGTCCATTTTATACATGTTTACAATTTTAAAAGATAAAATATCTAATCAGTGGTCTCTAGGAACATTGCATGAAGAGTATTTTGGTTTATATCTTTATAATCTGTGCTTTTTTATATGGCCTCAGTGTTAGATCACCTCATAAATGTTCATCAGTTTATTTTACACAGTTTATGCTATTAAACCTGTCTTGCAGATAAAGAGAAAGGTCACAGAGGGAGACTTTGTATTAGATTTCTAATTGTAACCTAATCCTGATAATTATTTTAATAATTTAGTGATTAATTAGAAGCTGGTAATTTTATTCTAAGACCTGGCTGTTCAGATTACTTAATTTTATTTATTTTTCTGCTCAGCTTCTGCTGACTTATACAATTTTTATGAGGGCTGTAATTGAAGACTTCAGAAACTGTTCTTCAAATCTTTAAATGCTTTAAAATTGCCTTGAATCAAAGTATGCTATTTCAGTAAAATGAAACAAATATTTCAGTTAAAAACACAGAAAATGTAGTTTCCAGACAGAAATCGAACCAAACCAAACCCTCTTTATTCTTCTACTTGGCAATTCTACAAATCAAATCCAGGTTTCTGAAGTATGGTCCCTGGAAAACAAGGAGTAGACATACAAAAATTTTGAAGTAAAATACTTTATGGCCTTAGGTGTTCTCTTTTTCTCAAGAGGCAGAAAGGGGGCATGCAGAGCCCTCCAATGCATCTTTCAATTATTCTTTCTTTTCCTGAAGTTCTTTCTTAGCAAGAACACATCTTTCAGCCTCTTTAGCCAAAGAATCAAAGGTTCTGTAGACACCAAACTGCTAATAAATTTACAGCATATGTCTTCTCTGATAGGGCCTTTCTACAGAATGTGTAAATCATCCCTGTTGAGAGGAGGAAGGTTGATTCTGTAGCTAAAAACCTGGGGACATCTTTGTAAAAAACAAAAAGACCACATTTTACATTGTGTAGCAAATGTAACAAGTAGTCAGTGATGCAAATTCAGAACTGTCCTGTAATTTTTCACTACGGTATTTATCTGCCTGCCTGTATTTTTGCAATCCTAAAGTTAAATACATAATATTTTCTATCCTACTCAGTGCAGTGCAGGAAAAAACTGAAAGGCCTCTAGAATGAAAGTGAAACAAGTTTCTTTTGTGATGCCATATTTAACTATTTTGTAACTTCGTTCTAGCATCCTGAATATGATAGAAAAATTTTGAAGAAAAGATAATATTTCTGCAGAGATGAATATGGGGTTATCTTATTTAAGAGAAAAAAGAAAACAAAACAACAAAACCTCCTACCTATTAATAAGAAAAAAATCAAAACCCAAAATTGAATATTTCCATCTCTATTAAAAGACTATTTGTTCTATCTTAAACTTTTCATAGGGCTGGGAAACCTTATACATCAATATATATTGAATAAAATACCTTTCAGTATGCAGCTATTATTCATGCCTTTTAATATTTTGAAGCCTAATCTTATGCCAATGGTAACAGTAGGAATGTTTTGCTTTTCTATTTCAATAGAATCAAGAACCAGTACATTTGTTTATGACTAGGTATTCTCAATTCCTTGCATTTTAGTAGGAAATGGAAGTATGCTATGTACGTGATTTCTGTCTTGAATCATACTAGAGGTGGCCAACTTAAAATCAAGTATTCTGCTCTAACTACAGCTCTGTGTGACACCAATCTAAGATTAATCACTATTCCTTGTATACACAGGTCAGTCAAGTGCATTGCCATATGGAGACCCCAAGGAAAATGAGCTAGTTAAAGTCTGATACTAGCATATGACAAAAAAATAACATTGGTACAAAATCTCATTTTTATGGAACACAGGGTACAAAGTAAACAGTACAGTATTGTGTTTGTGCAACCAGAGGGCTACTCAAAAGTATAGGTCATAAATATAATCCCGTGAAATCTGTGGTTTGAGAGAACAGTTTGTCTGGAATAGTTGCAGCTGAGAAGAGACTCAAATAATTAAGCATACATATAAATATTTATGTAAATTTATATACTTATATAAAAATATGTCTACAAAAATTGTATAAAATTATATAGAATTACGTAAAAATATGTATTTTATGGATAGCTCAGAATATCATCTCTATTCTGTTTTTCAGACAAGGCTGCATGCTTTCATTTGGCTGGACTTATATAAGAAATATTACAGAATAATGAAATGAAGTTATCTAAATTTCATCTTACCTTAGTCTTTGTTAATAAACTTTACAGAAAAGCTTTTAATACCAACTGAAGCATTAAATGTTCAGTTGCCACACAGTAGTGGGGAAAAAAGCAGTAGATTAAAAGTGAATCTATCAAACACATAAAGAAAAAATATATTGAGACAGCAGAAACTTTCTTAACGAGCTAACATCCATTTCAGCAGAATTTCAAAATTTGGTGAGAAGGGGATTTGTCGTATAACTCATGACAAGTATCTCGTCTTTCTGAGCAAAGTTAAGCATAGGACATAAACAGGAAGTATCCTTTAACTTCACAGAAAGAGGCATAAGTTTAAGATACTCTTTTCCAAAGTGTTCACAAACTTTGCCAAGATTTTTTGTTTAATGGTTACTGTTTGAATGGAATATGCAAATTCCACCCTACACACTTTTTATATAGATTGCATGGGAGAGGTGCAATCATTCTTTCTTCATATTTTGATGACTTTTGATGCAAAAAATGGTTACAATATTTTGGTGGAATATTGTCATGAAAAATCTGTATGGAATAGGTTATAATAAAATGATCATTCATACGTCCTTTATATCTTATTCCATATTGCTGTAATTTAACAATTCATGTATTATGTAATTCAGCAATTTATGTATTACGTAATGAGCTAAAAGATTTTCTTCCACTTACCACCTTTTAGTTTTAGTGGAATGTGTTCTTACATGTGCTGATATAAAGAATTTAAACAGTTTTTTCTCTAGCGATTTGACAAAACATCAGCCAAATATGGAGGATAAAGTCCTAAAATCTAAATTAAATAGTAATGAGTGACATAAGTCTCACTGAACTGAGAAGAATCTCTACTACCTGTTTCCTTTACAAAATAGTTACTGAAGAGACGTGCTATAAAAGTATCAGAAACTTTTTTCTTTAACTGATCAGCAAAACTGAACCCAAAGAAAGTAGCAACACTTCTCTGAACCCCCTGTCTCACTTGTTAAGTGTTTTGCATATTAAGATAAGGTTTTTTTTCAGCATGATTCTTTGCTGAAGGCAAGAGATGATCCTATAATCTTGTTAGGTTTCCTGTGATGACGTCAGAATACAAATACCCATACAGTGTGTTTGCAGCATCACACCAAGCTGTACCTAAAGGGACGAAAAAGGGATGAAACAGGAGAGCAACAGCTACCATCACAAAACTTTACATTTGTTGTATTTGCTTCCCTGATTTCTCTTTGTTCTAAAGTAATGGGGAAGCCTAAGAGGACAAAAACTTCTGTGTTACTAGATGCCTTTCTGTTGCAGTCTGCTGAATATTGTTATTTTAAAAGTATTTGCTATTCTAATTAAAACAGGACTGTTTTTTCAGTAATCTGGGAAAGATTCTTCAGCATGGACTGTAAAGGGTTGACAGGGAAATGGTTGCTATGGAACTATTTTCTGAGCTAGCATGGCAGAGCAACATTTGGCAGGATCTAATTTGCATCTCTTCCCTGCTGCAGTTTCTTCAGGATGATCTGACCACAGACTTCACCAGTCACCCAGAAAGCACAGCTCCGCACTGAAAGTAGTTGTTTCCCCAGAAACAGTACAAGTGTCAATCCTCCCACCTCCACATTTAGCAAGGTTTCTAAATCAGTGAAGATCAATCTACAAAATTATTTAATATGTGATCTAGTAATTATCCCATTTATTAGTTGCAATAGATCCTGAGATTTCTATTTTTTTTTTTTTTCACAAAAGTGTTAGACTGATTAAGGAGAAAAGCAATTATGTTAATTACAAGAATTAACAATTGCTGATTCAAGAGTGTAAGTGTGAAACACTTGGGCTTGCCATTTCTCCTACATGTGTGGAGAATAAATATATATAATAAATATTTTGTCTTTATCTTCCACTGAAGATATTATTGTGAAATTAGTTTTATGATCATTTGAAGGGACTTTCCTCTTAAATCTTTAGTTAATCTATAGTTTATTATTATGATTAATATTTTTTACTAATAGTGTTAGTTCAATAAAATGTTTGCATGAATAGAATACCATTGCATAGCCTCTCTATTAAATTGAAGGCTCTGGAAACAAGAAATTGTAGCAAGAAAAACTAGTGTAACACATTGCATGAGAAGGTTATAATTCCAAAATTAAATATTAACAAACCTGCAGGCTTGTATGCTATCCCAGGCTCTATTTGCATGTTATTATTTCCTCAATAAATAACAAAAAAAACCAATTTATAGTCATTATACAAGAAAGGCTGGTTTGAGGGTTATACAAGTCAGAATTTCATTCCAGGCCAGAGGTATGTGGCAACTTAAGTAATAATTCTTGTTATTGGACGCTTAGTGTGCCTCTGAGACTTCTTCTTACTGAAATATTGCTAAATATGTTAAAAAGTTAACTAGATCTTCGTGCCAGAGCTGCGGTCGTCAAAATTCCTGTTTTCCCACCTGGCTGCGTCTCCGCCTTGGCAGCGAGCGGCCCCGGCTGTGCCCCGCGCCTGCCCAGGCTGCGTGCCGCGGGCTGCGGCCGGCCGGAGGAGCCGCCGCCGTTAGGGGGCTCGCTGGGAGTGCGGCCGCGGCCGCCGTGCCGCCCCCCGCCCCGGGCTGGGCGGGTCACTTACGGGAACGGCGAGAAAAAGACCCTGTCTTTGAGTTCCAGAATAGGCGAGACCTGGGTCCTGCTCTGGGGAAAGTGCTCCCGAAGTGCAGTGTGAGGAGAGGTCTATTTGCCTGGCGTTACTGTCTGCCCCTTTGTTCCCTGTGTCCTTGGCAAGGGCTGAAAGAGCTGGGCCTGTAATACTTGGGCCCTGCTGTGCCACTTAAAGAAATAATAAGCCATTGTCTTCATTAAGCAAGCCTTGTTTTAGCAAACAGTATTCAAATACTAGAAAGGGAACATTTTTAAGGGGGGAGAATCAGAGACAGGGATGCTTTACAAAATTCCCTAGAGAAGCTGCTTTGTTTCCACTATTTTATTGCTACTCACTGAGAAGATTCATATTCAAATAGGTTGGGGTTGTGAATCGGTCGTTTGCACATTCTCATGCACCCAGGAAGGCTATGATTATGGCTAATTACAATGACGAATGGAATCCTAACAAGAGTGCTCAATCAGATTGCTGTTCATGCATGAAGCAATGCAGACCAGCCAATGGAGGTGTGATTTTGGTAATTACGAACAATGGGGCTAAGTTGAAAAAACCTCCGTAAATCTGCTCGAGACAAAATAAGGTCTAATTAATCACTTTAAGTTTTGAATTCTCCAGATGATCTGCATGCTCAGTTCTCTTTAGCATTCTTTTAATAGACTTAGTGTAAAGAGTAAGAATGCATCCTTTTTGCTCATACTTTCACTAGATAAAATGCAACTGTTTCAAAATATTCTGACTTTCCTTTTGTGAGGGATTGTGTTGCAACCTGTTTTTTCAAGCAAGTAGATAGAATGTTAGAAAAATAAACACACTATTGTTTGCCTTGCTCGCAGTGCCATTATCTATGTTGACAAAAGTGATGAAATTTCTTTAAGTTGTCTTATTATTATTGACCTCATTCCCCAACTTAATTTTATGGAAGTAAATGGGAATTTTAACATTTCCTCCAAAGACTGCAGATTTTAAATCTGTCTTTATAAAGTTGGACTTGGGCTAATGTCAATAAATGACTAAAAATTCATACATTTTTTATTACCTTATTTTTTTAATGAAGAAATATTAGCAGCATATACATGAAGTCAAATGAAGGCTAATCTTTTGGAAATGAAACTTTGAGGGCAGGACAGTTTTTCTTTGTGTATTAATATTCATTCCAAATTTTGTTTTGAACATTTTATTACATGAGCCTCTATTTTCATAGTAAAAAATCCTTCTATTAATCTGTCCATAAATAAGTACTATACTGAATATAATAGCCTGGTTTCAGTACTCTAGGGAACATTTGAGGAACTATTTTTTTCTTGTAGATTCAGTTGGTGTGAAGGGATTACCTGGCCATGTGACTTCAGTGAAACCTTGCTTTGACATAGGCATGTTTTAAGTATGAAGGTATTACATATTCAGAAAACCTATAGAATAAATCCCTTTTATTGAGCTGCCATGTGAAAAAATACAAACCATAAAGTAAATAGCAATTGTTTTGGAGCACTGATGTTTGCATGTATGTCTTCTCTAGTTTTATTGGGTCTTCTACTGTCATTTAGACAAGTCAGCACTTTGTCTGAAGGCCCTTTTCTTATTAGAAGGATAATTCAGTATACAAAATACATCATTGTTGCCAAAAATTTTGATGAAGTTGATGCACAGGATCAGATTTTTACTGGATATATCAGGTTTTGGCTAGACAGTTTTAAGCACTGGTATTTTGTGAGACCTCAGTGTTAGGCTAAGGGTTGTATTCGTGCTTCTTTCACATGATCTTATAGTTTGTCACTAATAGTAGAACTTTGATTCTTCTGTCACCTTTGTACCACAAAATGATGCATTGCCCAAGTTGCTGTATATCTTTAATTATCAGTTGTCTTAAAACACATGATTATAACTGTATGATTTGGCTGTGTGGAGGCCCTGGTGGCAATTAATAGGAACTTTTTGGTGTGCCCTTTAACTAGTTTGGTAGGGATTCTGCCGTGTTATGAATTATGTATGATCCAGCTGTGCACAAGCCTCTCATTAAGGTTCATGGAGCAACTACTTTCAACCATGCCCCAATTTGTAGACTTCTGTGGAGAAAGCATGATCCACAGTGCTTCATGAAATGATTGAGCCAAGAAAATAGCTTGATGCTGCCAAAATGATAATTTGTCCCTGCTGGGTCTTGCAGCTTCCCTTGGGTAAGTCCAACTGCTCAGCTAGACCTGAGACAGTGTTCCTCACTAAACCAACAGTGGATAGTATTCTGTTGGTTTGGTAAGCAGAATTGCTCAGCAAGGGATAAGACAAGACCAGAGCAAGTAGGACAGAAAGACAGTGCAAATTCAAACATGGAGATGGAGAGAGAGAGGAAGTGAGACCTCATTGAGTGTGTCACTCAGCTAGATTGTTTTAGTCATCTTTTGAAATTATGTTCATGCAGGCCTTGATTGTATTTAGTCCTTTTACTTCAGTTCCTTCCATTAACAAAATTGTTCAGGGAGTGTCTCAAAAGCTTTTTACCTCCTTTGCATCTAATGTGTCTTAAATACTTGTGCTTTTGTATGGAAAGCGTTTGTTTAATCTTTTCCTTTCATTTTCCAGTAGTCCATCAAATTAAAGCCATCTAGGTCATATGCCAAATACCTGGATATCCTAAACTTAATTAGATAACCCAGCTGATAGCTCAGTCTCATGCACTGGATTTATCTAACAAAAAGTTTCGTATTTGATGTAATATAAATAAGGAACTTACATGAATATGGCCATGATTTTCGCTTGAAAATCTTATTAAAAGCTCTGCATGTGATGCACATACAGTAACCTCATCTGTGAATTTACCCACTGGTGAGACCAGTTACTTTTCTCCTAGCTTGTCTGCATCTTCAAATCATTACTTCTTATTTTGAGAAAAATACAGGAGTAGGAGTACAAGGAGTATTTAAAACTTTTCTCTCTATGAAAGGAATCTCTGTCCTTCACTGACAGACTATCTTCACCAAGACAGGAAGAAAGGATTCCTACATCAAAAAGTCCGACAATTGAGGCAAGTAGGAATAAGGGTTTTCTGCTGTTCGATAGCCGTAGCTATATTCCAATTGATTAAAATACTTTCTAGCCTCACTAGATTGTGAAATTTATAATAAAAACATATATATATATGAAAAATACTTTAAATTCATTTGGCTTAGTTTTTAGAAGATCATTATTTTTTTGAGGATATCAATAGTCACAAAGGATATTACAATTGGAGAGATAATAATAAAGACTAGTGTATTTGCATTACTAGCCTGCAATTAGAATTTTTTTAAAGTAAGAAACATTTATAAAGTACATAGTGGTATGGTACAATATAGAGCTTTAATTGGCATTCATTTTTTGATGACTTACATATCACCTATAAGACCTTTATTTTCTTAGTGCAATGTTTTTTTCACTGAGCTGTAGTAGGGCAAGCTCAATAGCTCTTTATCTTATCAATAAATGAATTTAGCAAAAAAGCTTGCATAAGATGTTACTTGAAGTAAGCATAAAGAAAAATCTGATTTTATTTGTTTTAACAGTGTGTTACTATAACACAAAAGTGAGCCATATTTTGTTGTATGAAGTTACTTCAGATATGAACTAGACTCCAAAAAAAAAAAACAATCCACAGATTGCTTTGGCTAGGCACTCTGACTTAGTTAATTTATTCTGCTTGTCAGAAAATTTTGGGATATGTGAAACTTAGCTGGTCTCATGGCATCTCTGACAAATTATTCCCACAAGAATCAGCTGGCATATCTCATTTTTGGAACAGGAGGCACTTAATTGTCAAAGTATCCTGAAAAACATACTGAGATTAGGACAGTATCCTGTGGTCTTTAGTGACAGAATTACTTATAAATCAGGGAGCAGTATCAGTTTGCTATCTGCCTGCCTCAATGACACTGAGAGTACTGAGGAATAGGGGACCCTAATATTTCTGTAGGTTAGTGAGTATTATTCATATATTATGTAAAGCATTATATGAAAGACATTCTACAGGTGACGAATAACATGTTTGGTGTTGCCAACCATTTATTTAATAATTTTCTCACTGTTACAGTAACATTGTTTTTACTCTTCATTTCAGTCTAATACCAATTCCACCTTTTTTGTTTTTCCTGGGACCTGTTATGCTTTTGTTTCCTTTTTCTTCAGGTATTTGCAAGTCTTAGTGAGAGTAAAAGTATTACAAAGTTGGAAGGTATTGCTGATGCAAAAAAACCTCAGATAAGAAAAGTTAAGAGAAGTTTCTCAGCTGGAATGTAAGAAAGTGATTAAAATTAATGCCAAAAAGTTATAGAGAGTAATAGTAAAAGTTGCTCATAGTGATATTAACTTGATTCTTGAGGATTTATTTTTCTGTGGTATTGGTGGGAGTTTGTGCTTATCTTACATAAAACTTTTAAAAAAAGTCTGACAATGTCAGTTGAGTGGAAGATGGTTATGGGATACTGGTATGATGGAAATCTAATGCAATTTTGCTATGCATTAATGAATTTAGTAGAAACAGGAAATGTAACATTGTGCAAGGCATTGAAAAGATGTAATTTTATTATTCTGTAGTTCTAGTTACCTGTGTTCAAGAAAGATTGATTTAAACAAGTGTAGAGAAACCCAAGGATGACTAGAAGGATAAAATATCAGTTGTAGAGAGAGATATTTGAGGAGAGTGGTGTATTTAGCTGAGGCAAACAAAACTTGAGAAGGAAATATGGCTACTCAGAATAAATGCATGGTTATAAATTGTGACTAGAAATTTGGTCAGTACTGAAAGTCTGGAATAATCTTCAAAATTGCATGGCAGCAGTCACTTGAAGGGCTTGTGGAAGAATTATATGTCAAAACTGTAATTCCTGGAAATAACAAATTCCGGTAGATAATAAATTATTTTGTATATGTCTCCATAAGTATGATTATCTCAAAGGGGTACTAAAATAGAACTTCTACTTCTTATTTGCACTCTATTTATTCAGTTCTTCAGAGTTGCTTTTTCTTGACAGTAGGAGTGCAAAACAAAAAGCTTTTGGACTGGAAATATTTTTTTCCCTTGTTTTATTTCTTTAATTTTTTTGTTTATTCATTTGAAGCACTTAGCATTTCTGTAGTTAACAGCAAGTTATCAGGACAATTCTCCTCCAGAAGTTTGACCTCTGTTTGTAACACAGAAAGATACTTGTAGCCATGAGTGGTTTTGTCTTCATGAAGCAAGCTAAAACAAGAGAGATACTTGGAATTATTTTCAGTGGTTTTATTCTGTAGATTTATTGAGAAGGGGGAATTTTTAATAATTTCCAGCTTTACCCAGTGGTCTAGAAGGTGTGGCAAAAATCATTCTTCTCCAACTACATTTGTTGATTTCCAGGCTCTTTAGCAATATTCTTGAAACAAATATAATAATAAAATATTAATATGTTGGTTGCAGAGTAAGGTCATATCATGATTCCTCATTTTGCTGATGTAAATTTTCAAAATTGCACAAAAATCAGGGTGTATTCAGTATTGGATCTAAACATACATTGATTTTTTTTGGTGACTGTATCTACATTATAACTTATAGTTTCCAGAAGATTGCAGTACAAATACTGACATATTTCAGTAACTATTTGTTGGTATAAAAATGTTGCCTTTGATTGCAAGCTCAGACTCATTCACTACAGCCTATATTAAAAAAAATAAAATTAAAAAAACCTGATTTACCCCACAATTTTGTTTTAGAAAATATTTATCACTTAGCTAGATGAAGTGAAAATGGGAGAGGTTACATTTTACTGCAGAGGTGAGAACTACAAAATGGAATTTTACTTATTAATATTCATTTTTATTATGGAATTATGAATTTTTATTTAATTCAGCAGCCTATCACATATAAATATATATGTCTACAAAAATTTGAGTTAGGACAGGAACCAAATAGAAAAGCTAAGTTCTCCAAGTACTTTGACGTGTGATTATTTGGTAATCTTTTTAGTATTAAAACTTGATCTATGTGCCATTAATTTATAGTAATTTACAATAAAATGTGCATTGGAATGCCATAAACTATCACTTTAATGTATAAAATAATCAGAACAGCTGAATCCATATCCTATTGCTAAAAAGGACTTTGTTTATCCTTTACATAGTAATGTTGTAAGAACCTATTTGAAAGTTTTCAATTACATATTCTGTGGGGGTTTTATACAGCAAACACAGTTGCAACCTTCAGACAAACAAATGAAGTAGTCTGTAATTAGGTACAAGCTTTTGTCAACTTCTCTCTTTAGGACTTCCTGTATGGTGTCTGTATTATGACTATGGAACAACAGTGTTCCTTTCTGAAGAGTTTGAAAGAAGGAAAATAAGAGAAAGGCAAATAACTGATTTCTTGCTCCTGACAGAGGACCCAGCTGGAACTGATACAAACTGATTGCTGGGTAACCTACAGCTGCTCCAGTAATAATATCTTATGGCAAGCATTCCTCTGGGCACTGATATTTAGGACCATCTCAGGAATTAGTAGAAATGCAATCTAAACACGAGTGCTGAAAAAAATACCTTAGTTATAATGGAAGTTTTATAGGATATATTTATTATTCTGTGGATTTTATTATCATTTTATATTAATACATTTTAATTGAGATATATGTCACCAAGATGTGCCAAATCCATTGTCAGAAGCAATACTGCCATGTAAAAGCACATGGGCATGGCTTAATTAACCTCTTTAAGATAGTGTTAAAATATTTCAAGTAATTACCTAGAACTGACACACGGCAGTAAATTCTACCTTAGTAATTACTACTATACAGTCTAGAAGCTAAAGTAATACATTACAATCAAACCCAGAACTGTGTATCATTTTAATTAAATACTTTTAAATCACAAAACTGCTTTTATAATTAATATCATATTGTGGTTGGGTTTTTTCCTCCATCCTGTTCAATATCTTTTCTTGAAACTTCTGAGAAGATCTTGCCATGAGAATTAACTTCTTAACTGGAAATGGGTGTTACTGACTGGTGAGTGAGAAGAAGAAAGCAGACCTCTACTAGGAAAATGCCTTTGCATTTTGCTTTTAAAATAGTCATTTTCCAGAAGTAGCTACAAAACACTTTCCATGCAACTTGGAAAAAGTTTATAGTACAAGTCTGATTGTGTATTCAGACATTAAACCAATAGATTAAGATAATTGACATTACAAAAATGATCATAACATAGAGAATGATACTATTCTAAAAGAAGGCTTAAATAGAGACACTTTGAAATCATGTGTACACAATTCATTTTGTAATGTCTATATAATTCTTTCTAAAATGTGTGTTCTTTAGTGGAAGCTGAGGAGGCCAGAATGTTTTTAATGAGAATTAAAATAGTCAAGGAGTAAATATCTGACAGGAGAACAGATTTTTAAAAGTAGTGGCCTGCAGAAATGGAAGAATCCATCACTGCCTATTCTTCAGGATACTGCCTTTAGAAAGTTAACAATGCAAAAAAAAAAAACCCTCTTGAAATGAGACTGAGCATTGTAGCGATGCTTCTAATGCCTTTCTGTGATAAATATAGCTGTGTAAAACAAGACTTACTTCCTATTGCAGTAAGTGAGCATGCAATAGTTCAATAGCAAGTGAGAGAGATTTTTGTTTCATACCTAAATTTTTCCCTTAAGCAGTGTTGTATTGTTTTTTGAAAAAATCCTACTGTTCTTACAAAATAGGCTTTATTTATCTTTAAGTAGGGGTATTCTTAATGGTTAAAACAGTTTCCAATCATACTTGTACCCTAGAGATAATTCTGACAAGCTTCTGTCTGGAAATTAAAAACCCTATGTAGTAAGTATTACTCTTAATGAGTTTTGGAGTAAATTCAGTATTTCAACATCATTAATTTCTCCATTATTTTTTCTGTCATTTCTTCTCTAGAATATTTATTCATTTTTTGATTAGTTTCAGAGTGCATGGTAATGAAGTGATGCTTGTGTTTTCTATTAGGGAGAGAGGTAAGTAAGTTCCCTTGGTAGTCTGATGCTACAATCACTATTTGGTATATTGTATCTTTAAAGTTACTTTGACGTGTAAATAGACGTCATTTGCCTAGTTGCAGGGGTAATGTTTTATTTCTACCACTAAATTATATGGAGAAAGGATTGACCTTCTCTTTTTAATTTTTCACATTCAGTTCGTATATTTGACTGACAATTATACATGTCACTTCAAACTGAATTTCAGGCCTTTTGCTGAAGTTGATAAAAAGCCTCCTATTCATTTTTAATAAGCACAATCCCCGGTCCTGAATGAGAACAAAAAAGATTACACTTAAATTCAGTGAATATTAAAAATATAGATTCAGAGATGTTACCCAAAGTAGTTTTAAAATTCCAATGATCATATTCCCCTTTCAATACAGAGCCTAAGAAAATTTTAAATACCTTATTATTCATAAGAACAAGACCTTATCATGCTCAGTCAAAGGCCGTTTTGTCTCATTTCTAAAGCTGATTGGGATGCAACAGCTGGGGAAAGTATAATCAACAAGGTAAATATTTCATCTGTATTCTCCAGTATGCCCTTCCAGTTTCCAACTGTCAATAGCTTAACAGCTTCCTAATTGGGATGTTGAATAAAAATTTTTGCGTTTAGGAAGACTAGATGGAACTTTCCTAATCCTCTTAAAGGTATTTATTAATTGATCTCCACGATATACTTTGTCAATAAACTCTGCTATTTCCTTATGCATTTTATGAAAAAAAAATTCTACCTTTGATCTTAAATTTATTCCCAATTGTTTATTTTTCCCTTGTGTTATGAAAAAGAAAATTGAATTATTGTTATTGTTTCACACCTCTACTGTTCATGGTTTCTGATGTATGCTGTTCAGTCATCACTTTAATCTAAACAGAACAGTTCTAGCCTAAGAAAACTAAGAAAAACTTAGTTTTTTCCACTATGAAAAAATGTTCTTTACCTTGTATAATCCATGCTGCCCTTTTCTTTATCTTCTCAACTTCCTTTACACCCTCTTTAGAGTCATGTGAGCACAAAATTTTGCAGCAACCAACCATGGTGAATTTGTTGTCTGACGTAATGAAGCTTTAGGACCATTACTTAATGTTTACTAATAATTGAAACCATTTTATTTGTCTTTCTTACTGTCCCCAAATGCTGTTCCTACATTTTCAGGTAACTATCTGGGGGGGGGCTTCGAGATCCCTTTCCTGAGTAGAACACTCAGGATTGTATACTTAGGATTGTTTATTGTTTTCCCTCATAGGTATTACTCTGCCTTTACCGATAATGAATTTAATCTATCATGCTATCACTGTTTTCTAGTTATTTTTTGAATATATGGAACAGCATGAGACAGCACATAATCCTTTGGAATCATACTAGTAACTTCTCCACATTACAGAAACTGAATACTCAGTTCTATCCCTCACTACTGTACTTCAACAAGTTACTACTATATTAAAGGACTTTCCTTGTTATCCTGTTGCTCTTTAGTCTCCATAAGAATCTTTTGAAGGATTTGGAGCTCTATGTGTGCAATTTCAGACACCTAACTGTGCTAAATATCCTTTATATGGAGAAAAAGGAAACTTTCCCTGGAACAAACTCAAGCTATCATCACCTTAGTGAACAGTAAGGTGCAATAGAAGCAGGTCTGTAAAACAATCAGTCATGATAACTCTACATCCAGACCATATGGGTTATGGGAGATGTATGTCTGGGTATCTGGGCTTTGATTCTGTGCATTGAGTACCCATTGGCAGTTGGGATAGGCTAAGTTAGTCCTTGGAGCACATCTTTTGATTTAGCTTTATCTGAATGGTATCCAATTCAAGCTCTCCAAGATCACTTTATGTTATTAGTGAGGATGATAGGGAGATGTGTTTCAAAAGCATACTTTCCCTAGCTAATGCACTAACATAGACCTTTCTCACATGGAATAAGCTGGATTCCCATTGAGAGTCACCCCCATAATCACACCCCTGTCTCTTCTGTAGCTCTTCACTCCAGAGATTTTACACTAGGGTCCAACAGGTAGGAATGCACCATTTTATTGGAGGTTTCTAGAAATACCAATACAAACACAGAACCATGCTTGTTCTTGCAGTAGATGCCTGCTATATGGCTTTTAAGATGTTTTGAATCTTTCCAAGTAAATCATATTTACATATGTATCCATTAATTTGGTGATCCATTTCACCCGTTCAAGTGCTGTCATATCTGCCATGTTCTGTTCTGTTGCTCTGAGTATTTGCTTACGTGATAGGATGCACCCTACAGTAGGTGACACAGAAATTTCATAGCTGTATTTACTTTAAGATACATTGTTTTCAGTAGCTATGGTACAAATAAATTATTATTAAATGTAGCATTTAAACCTCTAGAGCTTCTGGAGTATCTTCATACAGTT
This sequence comes from Edolisoma coerulescens, assembly GCA_013397115.1. Lineage (NCBI taxonomy): Eukaryota > Metazoa > Chordata > Aves > Passeriformes > Campephagidae > Edolisoma > Edolisoma coerulescens. The sequence goes on along the minus strand of VWZW01000879.1, from coordinate 2,278,614 downwards.
AACATCCACTTCACAGTATTTTTTCCTTTAATATATAACAGAAGCCCTCCAACAGCAGGGCTGAGCTATAGTTTGTACTTTGATAATACCTCTCACCGATTTTCTTCCTTCCACCACATTTCCATGGAATCTATTTTTCAGTCTCTCATTCATCCCAATACTTAGGAAGGATCTAAGTGTCAAGCAGAAACTAAAGTTTTCAAGTTTAGTGCTTATAATCTCTAGTGCTTCTGAAGATCTTCCCCTCGCAAAATCAACAAATAAGGAAAAGAAGACAAAACACTGCTTTATGTTTCTCTGCTGCTTTGTTTCTTTGAATAAGCATGGTTACTTAATGTACATGAGCCTGTGAATAACTTTTATCCCTCCTACTGCATCCTCTACATTGTCCAAAATTCTGCAGTAATTTTATCTCTCTATATTTGTATTTTTTTGAACATATCTTTTACCTAAGAGGAATATATGATCTTCAGCTTAAATATTAGGACTTGTACCACAATGATGAAACATACGTTGTATTTCCTTAGATGCAAAAGTAGCTTGTCTTCAATGCTTATGAAAATATTTAAGTAAATAGAATATCTTTGTCTGGCATTTTAGTGCAGAATATAATTTTTTGTTCCAAAATACCTGTACAGTAGGTGGCTGCTAGTCACTCTACAAAGAGATTTAGCAATTAGAAACTACTAAAACAAGATGTTTTCTTAAACATGCATGGTCATTAAGTTTTGAAAAAAAAAATTTAAATGTCCTAAATTCTTGGTAATCTTTTGGAATAAATGGTTGAAAAATTGAGTTAGAATTGTCTATATTATGCATAATAATGTGACTAAGGAAAAAATGATATTGAGTATACTGGGACATTGGCAGCAAACTAGGAGGCAACTCTGTATTCCATGGGGAGATAAGCACTAAAAACGGTTCTTTTACTCTGAGAGCGCTGAAGTACAGGCTGAGATAAGATGCTCATACTGGGCTATTATAAAAGTAAATTATGCTTTATGATTGGAAGTGACCTCTAAAGTTTGTTAGGCCCAAACCCCCATGCAGGAAGAACTTGGATCAGGTAGCTCAGGGCTGTGCCCAAGTGAGTTCTTTAAAAGTTTCCCAGTATCGAGATTCTGTAACCTCCATGGAAAACATGCATTTTTGCTGTCCTTCTGCCATGCTTGCTTGACTTTGAAGAAGTCGTCATGCTTTGAAGGGCTTGTTTAGCCCTTTTGGCCCTCTTTGTCCTGCATGGTAATTTTTTCATTCTACTTTATTCTTATTAAAACTTTGGTACACAGTTGCACATGGCAACAACCTAGAGTTGGTATAAATCTTCAGAAGGTCAGATTTTGTTTTTCCCTAAATACCTTAATGAATACATGAAAAGAAAGACTTGTTATTAGCTTCCCTGAAGCATTATTTCTTTGTCCAATTCCTCATCAATTCTGCACCACAACTACTAAATACTGAAACTGTTATACTAGATCAAAGGAGGGCCAGCTGGGACCTGTTACATTCTGAGTTCTGGTTCAGCCAGAACCAGTGGGAAGAAAGGGAAACCTCTCTGCTGAAATGCAGAATTATCTGAAAATTTCTTCTTGTAGTTGCAAATGGACCGGAACTATGAAGAACAGGGTATCCCACTTTCCTAACTCTCCAACATACTTTGTAAAGGATTGACTTTTGTCTTTTGTTGTATTATTAAATTAAGGATTGAATATGTTTTCAATAAGAGTCTAATGACTATCCAGTCATTTGAATCTCTTTACTATTTTGGAACATTATTTGATGAGTTCCATGCATTAATTATGCATTTATGACTAAATATTTAGTGTTTCAATTTTTTTTTCCTAATTTCACTGCCTACCTTGCTGTTTTTTCCAACAGGAAGAACAGAAGCTCCCAATCTATTTTTGCATATACCATTCATTGTTTCATGTACTTCCAATATAATAATATTTATTCATCATCATTTTGAAATAATCAATCACAGTTTTTTAGTTCCCCAGGCTTTTTCTCTAAATCCTTAACTCATCTCACTGTTTCACTATCTCTGAACTCTTTTTAACCCTGAGGTTTCATTTGAAGGGAAGTCATCATTACTTCCTACAATATTCTGGATGATTTGAACTACACTTTTCATTCTATTCCATGTTTTCCAAATTCTAACCTTTTGTTTACTGCTTAGATACAGCTCTCTAGTGAGCACAGTGGTTTTTATTTATTTGTGAATGATTGATGATTTGGCCTTTTTCTTGAGGTCATCTTCGCAATTTGCTGGAGGTTTTTTTTCACCTGTATGGCTTGTTTTGCATTTAGTAACACTCACTGCATTTCAGGTCATGTGTTCATTCAGTTACTTTGGTAATGAGCAGGACACATATTATTGTTAATGTTATTGTTATTTTGTCCTGTCCATTTTGTAGAATTTTTGAGGAATTCAATATGAGAATGATGTCCCTTTTTCTGAAAATTATGTGAGAGTCCACTGTGAGTTGAGCAGGTTAGACTGCTGAAGCTCCTGCATCTAAAAGTGTCTTTATGTGCAAATTGGAGTAATGCTTTGCCATACAGGCAAAACCAGTTTGTGTTAGAAACTGTTTCATTACACAATTCATACCATAATTTTCAGTTTGATGTAACTTTTTGTAATCTTTCTAAAGTAGTGGTTTTCTTTAGCACCTGTTTTGATTATGTCTTTGTTATTATCCATAGAATCATGAATCAAAACTTGCCTAGAATCATTGTTCTTTTGGGAAAAAACCCAGGATGTGTGTTAGGATATTTTGAGTTTGTATTTCTGAGAAAGGCCTGAAACGTACCGATAGTAAAACTGCAGGTCTGTAACCTCATATTACTCTCAGCTGCTGCATTAAGCAATAGAAAAAGTGATTTATTGGATTTTTAACTTAGATCTCATAGATATCTTTCCTGCAATAATGAATGCAGACCATTGTTTACTATCTAAATCAACCTTGTCAGTGAAAAACTCTCCAGTAATATTTTTAAGTCAAAATAAACAGATGAATTCTTTTGTGGTCTGTGATGAAGCAATCATGGATGGCTGTTTTCTTTCTTATATTTGCATGTTGAATTTGAATAAGACACAAAGAGATCTAGACTGAAGTACCTTTTTTATTAAAAAAAAGTATATTTGACTTGCAGTCACTACTTTAATCAGTAGCTACCTAATAAACTGATAGGACTTTTATATTCTGATTACTTTTTATTTGAAAGTTTCTTTTAAGATGTTTGGAGTTCATGTTTATTTTTATTATTAAACTTTACCTTATCTGTAAAGTAGTGGAAAACACCAGAAATGTCAATATATTTTGAGATATTTTCTTTGTGAGATCAAACTACAGCAATAAACAACAGTGACATGGAACTTTATGCCCCCCCCAAAAAAAGAAACAAAACAAGTTTGCCTTCAAGTGACCTTAATATTGGTAGACATTTAACGAAGATATTACTAGGCACTATTGCTCAGATACCCAACTGAATTAGAAGACTTAAATGTATTTTATTGTGGGAGAAAAAATGTCATAAACTCTCAAAATTAGAGTTCAGTAGAAAACAACTAATTTTCATTTCTTAAACCTTGATGTCTAGTCTTTCTTAATTATGCATCCAAATCTTATATACGGAACTTAGCAGTTCTCTTTCTCTTCAGCAACACATGTACTCTCTGATCTGGGGGCTTTTTGCTACAAAATACTTGGATTATCATTAAGTGGAATAGAATTTACTCTCAGGAAATCACTTTTGAGTACAAATATGAGTGAAGAGCTGCATAACTCAAACTCGGGAAAGATGGTTGATGCCTGCCATTTAGACAATGCCCTTAACAATATGCTTTACTTTTTGGCCACCCCTGAATTGATCAGGCAGTTGGGCTAGATGGTCATTATAGGTCCTTTCAACTGAAAGTGTCCTCCCTTCCCTTCCCTTCCCTTCCCTTCCCTTCCCTTCCCTTCCCTT
>VWZW01000879.1:2253739-2274571 GCA_013397115.1 Edolisoma coerulescens | reverse complement strand
CCTTCCCCTCCCTTCCCTTCCCTTCCCTTCCCTTCCGTAAAATCTACCTCACAGTCTTCAGTACTGTCACAACAGTTCCACGGTTAAGGTTCTCTACCAGATCTCATAGATAAGTTTCTTGGCAATTTTTAGCTTAAGACAAAATCACATTATATACTTCATATACATTTTAAAGTGCTAATGTAAAGAAATAATTTGCTATTCCATGATGTAAAATCCCCTCTCTATTTTTTATTACACTTATGACAATGGTACTTCATGATCTTTGTTTAGAATCGTATTTTGTTCTTTTTAGTGAAATGTCCATTTTTCATATGTAGATAGTCAAAGAACTTTATGAGTTGTTACAATATGGAATAATGGAGAATAAAAATTCTGGTACTAAAAATATAATCTCATGGGACTACATATGACAGCTAAAAGAGCATTATTTAAGATGAAGCTTTTAAAACTTGAAAGTCAGGAATTACCAGACTTACAGATGCCTGAATAACTCAAATTCTGATCATTTGCACTTTCTTTCTTTGCATTGAATGTAAGGTTTAAAGTTTGAAAAAGTGTTGAATTCAGTGGTGCAGATATACAGAGAGGGAATTTAACGCTGTGCAGGCAATTGAATCCAGTGTTTTTTTAATGTTGACTCTTCATTCTGATGATTTTCTGAAATAGGTTTAATATTTTTAAAATTAAATTCATAAGGATATGTTTATTTTCTTTTTTTAAGAAAAGAGGTAACATTTATTTTCTAAGTATAACTTCATATGACCTTAGCACTTCTTGCACCCATAAGTCTTCAACAACATGTTACAAACAGTGGTAGGAGGAGAGTCTAATACAGATTTGTTTGTCTGGTCCACAACACCTTTTCTGATATCTCCTAAGTGTGTCTTTTGTGACAGCTTTTTCCCAGACTTAGAAAGTACATACTCAGCTAGATTGGCAGTCCACTAATATTTGCTTGTACTTTGCAAATAAGAGAAAGGAGTTGATCATATATTTTGTGAGTTTTATACCTTGGCTAAAGCTTGAGTTTTTCATCATGAAGGAAAAGCACTTTTCCAAGCTGAGTGAATTCCCTTGCTAAATAACACAATCATAGAATAGTTTGGGTTGGAAGGGATCTTTTAAGGTCACATAGTCCAACCCAGGGACAACTTCAACTAGATCAGGTTGCTCAGATCCCCATCGAGCCTGACCTTAAATGTTTCCATGCACTGGGCATCACCATCTCTCTGGGCAACCTGTTCCGGTGTCTGACCACCCTCATCGTAAAAAACATCTTCCTTTCATCTAATCTGACTCTCCTTTAGTTTAAAACCATTACCCTTTCTCCTGTGTCTGCAGGCCCTTCAAGAAAAGTTCATCCCATCTTTCTTATAACTCCCTCTTAAGTACTGAAAGGCCACAATGAGGTCTCCCCAGAGCCTTCTCTTCTCCAGGATGAACAACCTCATCTATCTCAGTCTGTCTTCATGGGATAGGTGTTCCATCCCTCTGATCATTTTTGTGGCCCTCCTCAGAACCTGCTCCAACATATCCATGCCCTTCCTGTGCTGGGGACCCCAGAACTTGGTGCAGTACTCCAGGTGGGGTCTCACCAGTGTGGAGTACAGGGGCAGAATCCCCTCCCTCATTCTGCTGGTCATAAAAATTCCTATATGACGCAGTCAATGTTCCGGCCTGTATGGTCTTTCATACAACATTCTGTGTTAGGTGTCATGAAGCAAGAAAACGTTAGTCAATTATTATTCATCAGTGATTATGTTCATTAGAGGTCAGAGCGTATTTTCCAAACAAATTAACCTTGCAAAATGATATTTATGGAAAACTTCCGTAGATCTTCAGGAATTATACTTGCAGAGGTGTGTAAACAAGTCAGTTGATATCCTCTTGATATGTCAAGTTGAAGAAGATGGCCATTGTTCATGTAGAGTGAATTTAGAACCTGTTATCACTCAAGATAGATATATGCTACAGATTATGCCCTCTCTATATATAGTTATATGTATATATCTAAAATTGCCACTAATATTTGTTTACTGATTAAATAATTATAAGTTACTGATTAAATAATTGTAGATCTAGTTGTAGGAACAATTTTGAAATGTTAAAGCTGTGTACATTTTCAGACACCATTATCAGACACCACTACGTTATTCATCTTATAAATGGGAGATATGCACTTTAATCTATGGAAAGTAAAAGGAAGTCTGGAGTGGCAGAGGTAAAGGGAAGTCTTCTGTGGGGTGAAAATTACAACAGACTCCCTATTTTCTAATATTAGTGAATATGCACTTCTGTTATTCATATTTGTTCTTTTATCTATCCCTTTAAAAGTTGATGCAGGCCTAAACTAAGAACACGATGAGTAGCCGCATCATAAGGTTAAAATCACACTAGGAAGCCCAAGTAACATCTTCAAAAGTGACAGATTCAGTAGGGGATTTTTATAAAACTTAGACACTAACCCTAAAGTGAATCAGTTTGACAATATCACAGAAGAAAACAGTGAAGGTAAAAAAGCATGATTTTCTCTAAAATAAGTCGTGCTAGACTGCATGTTTTTCTAATTGAAAAACATCTGGTTTAAGTGTAATGAAATGAAACTAATCCATCTTGATTTAAGTAAAGTTTTTTATATAGTATTGTTTAAAAAAGACTAAAACAAAAACATTTTTCCATTTGGTTATTTTGTATACATCTATTTAATTTAACAATAAGAATTAGTATAAGAGTCACAACTTTTTAAATGAGATCAGTAGAGTGTCTGACTGAGAGCCCTTACTGTCTCTTATTCTGTCTCTCCAATGAATGCTAATTATTAAGTTCAATTAGGAAGAAATTACACCTTCTTTACTTAGAGGTCATTACATAGGCAGCTTTGATTCTATAATGTATAATGCTGTACTTTCAGAAGTAACCCAAACAAATTCCATAACAGAATTGTATTTCCTTAGGAAACTGTAGGCACTATATCATAAGGCAATGGGAAATTAAGGTAAATTTAATTTTTAGTTGTTATAGGGAAAGCTTGACGAAATCCAAGTAGTGTTAAAGCAAATTCAAAGATTCTTTATTTGCTCAAATGCCAAAATACTTTTATTTTTAAAAATACTATTTCATTAAATACTGGTCTATTTTTGACCCAAAGCATTAGTAAAGGACCAAAAATAAACCTGGATTTAATATGTTGTTTTCTGCAGGAGTGAAATAAAGAAGTGAAATAAGTTTACCTTACTTCTGTGGTAGACACTGCTCCATATGAGAACAGTTTTGGAAATTATGTTTCAATGTGTCTGGTGGAAAAAAATATTGCATTTCTAGTAGTATCTTTTCTTGTCTATGTAATAAATCATAGTATATATTCAGTAGTTAGATTTCCACAGTAAATTTATTTTGTTTGGAAGACAAAATAAATATATTACTTTTCTAAATAGTTGCATAAACCGTAATGGTGTCTCATTTTCCATCAAACTTGTTAGAGAGTACTTTATATAAAGAGCAATAAACATTTGTGTCTTCTTGTAGTAGCTGTTTGCTTTTTCACAAGGAATTGTTTCTACTCTGTACCAAGTTCTACAGCCCTCGTGACTTGCATGCCCAGGTTAGTTCACTGTCAATGAACCAGTTGAGTGCCTTTATACACTGAAAATTTTTGATGATACCTGGCTATGCCCAGGGGTCAGACTTCCCTTGGTCCTGTTCTAGTCAAGATCTTTTCTTTCTTTGCCTTTCTATATTTCAAGTGTATCCTGGTTCACTCCAGTTGCAATCTACATTTCTGTAGAATGACTGAAGCTGACCTCTCAAACTGGCTGGATGAAACTTCCTGTTTCTGTCCGTCTTTTCCAGTAATTTATTCTGTGGTATCACAGTGTTCCAAGTCAACATGCATTGTTGTTTTCAGGGTTAGTAAGTAGGGTTTTGCAGTATACAAGTCTGGGAAATATGAATTAAAAAAAAATACAAGTGGAAGGCTTCACTGCTTCACTGAGTTGATTAGACAGGAAAAGCATTTTCTCTGCAGAGAAAGGCTGACTTTAAATGGAGATGGTGTGTAATATAAAGGAACGTTTGTATCCTCTTACTTCAAGATTTATTGTATCTATTCAGCTTGAATTTATATGAATTCTTTGATAAGTACATTGCATGATAGTACAGTGTTACATGACTGTGAAAATAACCCTGGGCTATTTAATTTTCTTATGAGTGTCCTTACTCTTCGAGTATATTTACATGCCATGAAAAAATAATTCTGTTCCAGTTAGATACATCACTTGTTTGTTATAGGTTTTGTCCAAAGCAATTAACGGGACTTAAAGGTTTTGCATATCTTTCTAGCTAGGAGGAGGAAGTGTTAATTTAGTTCATGTTTTAATGCAAATTTGTTTATTTACAAGAAAGTGTGAAATCCTACTTTCCTAAATACTAGGGGAATTCAAGGATGGCAAACAGCTTCAACTCATGACACCTGCTTTTTTAGTCTTCACTCTGACTAAAAGTCTAATTTCAAGCTTTCTCTATAGAAGAAGCTTTCTGGCACAGAACGTATACTCCTGGGTTTTTATCCCTTTTCTAGAAGTTGATTATCTCCTTCAAAAACTGGCCTGCCTCATTCACACACAAACATGAAACGTAATCTGCCCAATATGATGCTCACAAAAACTATTAGTTCCACAGAGATCATACTGTTTCTCAGTAAGAAATAGCTTACAAATAAGAGTTTTTCTAAGGCTTGATCCAACCTATTATCTCATCTTTTATTTCACTGTAGTTAAAAAAAAATTATTAAAACTATTGAATGTAATAGCAAGTGAAGAAAACAGCATGTGGATGTATATATATATATATGTAGGCTTTTTTCTTGATTTTTTTAAGCCTTCTAGGATTTGTCATTTATTGTGGGTATAGAATATTTTACTGCAAAAAGTTGTTCGTTTGGTATGGGAATCACATTGTACAAAAAAGCTGTTCAGATTTTCAGAATAATTTCTGGCATTCAAGTTTCAGATGTTTGAATGTCTTAATCTCATAATCTGATTTTTGTCTTGTCACGTTCACTGTTTGCATGCTAATATTTTCAGAAGAATTTTATTACGAGGCATTAAACACAATTTTTTGGAGGCTGTAGGGCTGAGGATATGAAACTCTCTTCTTAACAACTTAGGGTTTTTTTCCACTTTGCTCATGTCAGTGGTTTTCTACTCTCAGCCATCTGGAGAGTATTTTATACTATGATAGGAAATCTGGGTGAAACTATTTTCCTTGCCTTCTGCTTTTGTTCACTGTTGAAAAAAAAAAGAAAAGAAAAGGAAGACATAAAGATAAAGGTACTTACAAACATAGGCTTTTAGGGGCTCCACAGTGTAACAGTCTTCTTTTGTATAATCTGGAAAGTACCATAATTATTACTCAAAATTTACGTTAGTCTTGGATTTACAGAGGGATTTTGTCCAACGTCCTATGGCTTACTCTCTTTCTCTAGATAAGCAGAGAAAAAAACCCGAAAACAACAGAACAAAAAACCTATTTTCCATGTTCAGGTAAATTTAAAAGCTACAAAAAGAGATAAAATTAAACTTTCACATACTGCTACCCACTTTTCTACAAGTCAGAATATTTAAAAACAAATATATAACATTTTATGTTGAATTCTGAAGTGTTCTGAAACATTCACAGCCAGAGCTTATATTGAGGCAGTGTGTACAGGAAGCTATCAATGTAAATATGTTTACAAAGCATATGTGAATGAAGATAGTAGATTACTGTATGTCACATGAAAAAAGTGGAAAATGAAAGTTTAGTAGACGATAGTGTCTTAATTCTGCTTTCAAAATATAATGTTTAAATGTGGAAACATAAAATCACAATTCAGTTAGAAAGGTTTGACATTTTCAATTGTATATTTAAATCCTCATTAATGTATTTCTATGGTGTTATAGTGAAAAAACTCAACCAACCAAAACAAACAAACAAAAGAAACCCCACAGGTTTAGGTGACAGAAGTAGGTTTCCATCTATTTTTCATTATGTAAACTTAACCTTTTGTGATGATCTGAAAAGGAGTAGTTAACTGATGAGATGCATGTGATTCCTTTGATTTACACTGTTAGAAAGAAGTTTTTCTGACATGCTGGTTTGATTCAGCTCTCACAACAGCTTGTAAGAGATAAGGAGGTTGTCAGAAAGCTATTACTGGATGCTCAGGGACTGCTTTTGAAGTTACTCTGAGCTGACAACTAATGAGAAGCTTTTTTTGATAACTTACCCTGCAGTGTAGTTAGATGTTATAGTTATTTTTAGCTTTGTTTGAAAACTTAAGGATTAAGTATGGCTTTGTTTGCTGTCTTTAATATAAAATCTACCCTGCCACCAAAGATAGTTTGTTAATTCCCCATTTCTGTTTTGTGGGGTTCTTTTGTTTTGGTGTTTTAATTACGCATATCTTCCTTACTGTGTACTATGGCTAAACAGCAATGTTTTTGCATATTGAAGATGAGAGGAAGTTTGAATTCAAAACTGAAGTATTAGTGTGATTACAGTGGATATGCTTGGCATGACAACAAGAAATACTTTTTTTTCCCCAAATGATAAGTACATTTTGTAAGATAAGCATACGCTTGTATCTGAGGAACTCATAGGGTTGTGAAGAGGTCAATTATAAGCGTTTTTCTTGATAGAAGTTATTTGGGATGTATTTGGCTGAAGTTACATGAAGAAGGAGCAACTGGTTTTGCCTCCAGATGTACTTTTTAGTAATCCTTGACCTTTTTCTTCTTGACCTGAACATGGCAGTTAATAATGCTGTTGGGAGCTGAAGGCACTGTGACATGGAAAGAGCTATTTTTAAAGACTTAGAATTGTCGTTCTAAGAATCTATAGGAGATAAGGTATTTAAAGAAAGTATAAGCAATGAAAACATAGAATGATGCAATAGTAATAATAATAATAATAATAATAATAATTAGTAATACAAATAGCTTCAGTTTCAATGTTCTTGCCCATTACCTTCTGAAAGATAAGTTGTTCAAAATTTTCTCGTACAAATGATGAAATGTATTTATTAATGTGGTAGCAACCATAAAGAGTTTAAAAATAGGCCTTAAATTTTGTATGTGAGAACATAGATCTGGCTAAATAATTCCAAAAGACTAGTTCTGATACAGCCAGGCCTACTCAGTCAGTTTTGCCACAGAAGAAGATGGACTGTGACTTCTTATTGTTCTGGTCTCACAAAGTGTGAGAGCTCTCAAAATGAAAGTTATTAGATACCATATCTGTTTTCAGTAAAATATCCTGGATTGAACCATGATGGAGTTAGTGCTCATGTAAAATTGTCTCCTTTGTATCATGAAATTGGTACTCCAGGATATTTCATCAGTTTGGTAATAGATGACAATAATTCATTATTTAAAAATTAGTGTAACTAACAAGCCTTTGGAATAAACTGTGGTTTTGGCTTCTGACCAATCAACTTGCACTTCCATAGACTTCACTGGTCACTGAACCAAACTGTCATGAGTATGATGATGAAATCTTAGTTTATCTCTGAACTGTGAAATAAATGCTTGCCACAATATATCCTGGCACACTGAGTGGCCTGGTTTTACAGGGAATGCTTTCCAGCCTCCCTGTTTAGGTGCCTTTTCCTCTGAAAGAGGACAGAGGTTGAGAGAGGAAATGGTTGCATGTTCTCATACTTTCTCCCTTACATGGAACTTGGGAGTAGCTAGGAATTATCCTAGTGCCGAGGAGCTGGAAGCTATTCTTGTTCACACGCAGTTTAAACCACTTCTTGGTCACTGGATGGGCCTTAGAACTTTTTTTTGGCTGGTGATAAGAAATTGAAGGATTGGGTATTACTGTCATAGGCCTGAAGTTTTGCTCTTGAAGTTTTACTTGAGAGCATACTCCACTGGCAGACAAAATATTCCTATATAGTGTTGAGAAAAACTACAATGCTTACAAGTATGAAATTAAGAAAAGATCAAATGTTGATAATACAATTCATAAGAAATCCTCATGCAGTGAAAAATACCTTTACAGGAAACCACTGAGGCTAAGAAATTATTCATCTCAATAATCAGGACTTCAGTTGTTGCTTAAATAAAATTTTGAAGATTTGAATGATGCACTCACCATGCTTATAAGCATCATTCATCTGTATGAGAGAGAAACAAGTTTTTAATAGACTTTTTTGGTCATTCTACTGAAGTATCAGTGTTAGCCATTATGAGATTTGAGATCGTTTGGTGCTCTGACTTATAATGGCAGATTTACATTTCTTTATTTTTTAAACCTGCTAGCCATTATCACTTCATCTTTTTCCATTTTTTCCACTGTCTCCTTCCTCTTTGCTGAACTTGTGCACAAAGATCAGACTTTGTGGGTTACAGGATTACAGAAACCTGTACAGAAATTAACATCATATCCTTAATTCTCTATTGAAATTCCAGACCTTATATATGAGGTAATTTTCAGTTAATAAAATGGAATAGAATATTTTTACACTGGAAATAGTTGGTATCTAAATATTAAAGATCTTATTTTGGTCTCTTTGGGTATTGTCAAGAAGATGTCTTTTGTTATAATGATAATACCATGGCAGATAAAAACAAAACCATCAATCTTAACAGAGTATTAACTCTGAAAGTTTATTATGATCACTTAAATCTCAGTATGTTAAATTATTTTTAGAGTTCTTTATTCTATGACAATATTCATCTTGAATGCTTGTCTGATGTGATAAGATGAAGTTTTATAAAGTTTAATTGATCTTACTGAATTTCATAGTACAGGAACAAAGCTGTGAGTATGGTAGCAGCCCCTGAATGGGCTATCAAATATAATTTGGATTATTTAAATAATGAAAATATTTATTGTTCTTTTAAAAAATTGATTAAGAGGATTTTGAGTTATTACCCACTTAAAACTTACTTGGATTCCTGCAGAAGTTTGATTGTCTGGCTCTTAAGGTATTGTTAGCCATAACTGATACTTAATGATGGTATAGGAAATAAAAAAGAGTATTGTCATAGGTTTTCCATAGTGTTCCAGCAAAATGTGTTCACCCTGTTTTCAAATTTACATTCCACAGCTCATTTGACAGCTATTAATATGAATCTTTATCAGATTCCATTTTCCTTCTTTTTTATTATTTCACTTTTCAGGTTTATCTTATATTGCATAAAAGTGTCTGTTTATATTAGTCTTTATAGTACATTTCAATCGTAACAGAGCTTAAAAGCTGCCTGGAAGCTTGTTGAAATAAGGTGACAAGTAGGCCTTCAGTGACAAATAAAACATACTTCGAAAAAAGAAAATAACGTTATTTTGAAGATTTATTTTAAAAAGGGCACCCTCCATTTACTTTGCATGGATATGCAGAATTTACATTGTTAGGATTTAATGACTTCTGGATATTTCTATTTGACAAAAATTGATTAGATTTCCTTAATGGGTAGTGAACAGATCTTCGTTGTTGATCTCAGCTTTTCAAAACTACTTTTACCTTTAGAGAATGTGCAGGAATGGTTGCGTTAATAGGGTTACCCCAAACTCTACAGCCCTATTAACCAATAAAAAATACATAGGAATTTAGACCTGAGAACATGACTATTAATTGGGCATAAAACTCCATCAACCATAAATCAGCTATGAGTACTGACATGGTAAAGTAGTTCAAAGACTTACACACAAAACTATGTAAAGCAAACCAAATACAATGGTTTATTTTACCTGCATTAACTTCCCTTCTGCCCCTATTATGCAGTTATATATGTGACCTGGAAACCAAGTATTTTTTAAACTTGTAATCTTTCCTTTATATTTGACAATGGTTTTAGTCCATCTAACTTTTATGTTCAACTTACTGACATGACTTACTTATGTATGCTGTTTAACTGTGAATGAGTATAGCTATGGCCGACAAAGTGTTGGGGAAAAATCCCGTATATGTAGGCATAATTTCTCAGGTGTTTTGTGCATAGCCTGTTGCCGTTTATTCTTTTGGCTAATGTCAAAACAGAACAGCATTCCTTCTGAATTTAGAAACTCTCTTAAACATAAAACTCTTTGACGTATCAATCAAAAATCTTATGAAGTAAACTTAAAAAGTTACATACTTAGGTCACATATCAATACTGTAATTTTGAGACACATACAACATGATGTGTTGACCTCCTCAGTGCATTTTTTTAAGGACAGTTTGCAAATCCAGTGACCTGATCTCATTTGATCTAGTAAAAAACTGTAATTATGAAAATCTGTTCATTTAAAATGCAGACTGCAGCACACAGAAAGGCACAGTTCATCTTTCACTGATAAATTGAATAGAAAAGACAAAGAACTGGGCAATGATCCTGTGAAATATACTCTAACTGTGCCGTGCAATACTGTATTTTGTATAATGTAATTCATGATGTTTTCAGAGATTTTAAAGCATTGTGCTAGCAACCATTTTGCTGGTATCTATTTTACTTTATTTAACTGATAGTTATGTTATAAAAGTTCAGTTGACTTTCCACAAATTTGTCTTTGGTTTACAATTTTTATTACCTTCAAAGAAAATAAAAAATCAGCTAGAACTGTCATTGCCATATTTTACAGTTATTATTATGTATCTGAGCTTCTGTGGTAGTTTGTCCTTGCCCATAATTTTCAGAAGAGTTTCATCTAGCCTGAAAAAAAGTTCTTGAATCAGTGTTCTGGATGATTAAAATTTAATGCATTGCTGTGGCAGATTGGTACCATACTAAATAACCATAGTAAACATGATGCTCATTTTTTTTAGTGGGGAGAAGTCTAATTTTGAGCTAAAAATGCAAAATTTAGCTGATTTCTTAGTGGCTTCTGTTTTTGAAAGGAGTTGATTAGGAACATTTTTTAAGTTTGCCAAGCAAATTCCAAATTTTTTTATTTTATATATATATTCATAATATTATTGTCTTATCTTCAATTCATGTGTATTAGTGGTAGGATTTTATATCAGCAACCACTGTCACAATATCTGCAGTATGGTCAGATCTTAAGTACATGTATTTTAAAAAGAATATTTTGGGAGTTTCTGTGAAGACTGTAGATATTCCTGCAAAGTAGATCCACAAAATGAAAGAAGGATTCTGGGATCTTGGGAAAATAATTTGATATAGTTTCTTTATTGTTTCCAGAATTAAAGACCACTATTAAAGTAGAAAAATGCACTAATACAATGCTTTAATTTTTCTTTCTTAAATTTATCTAGGCTCTCAGTAATATGCACTCTGTAAACAAGAAATTAAAAATCTCTAAAACTACACCCTTTCAGCAGTATGGGGCATTTCAAGAATAATTGAATTTTCAAGATAAATTTAGCATTGAAACAAAAGAAGTATATAAATGTATTATGCCAAAGAGAAAAAGACCCATGCTCCAATGATGAAAGCAGGGTTGCTAGTCATGGTTCTAATTAGAAAATAAACCTTTACCAACTTGTTCTGTTGCTAAGTCAGAAAACACATTTTACTATGAGAAATTTCACTCAAACTTAGGCAAATGATCATTGCATTTACCGAGATGACAGAAGCATTTTTATTTTTTAAATTTAAAGGTCAATTTTATCTGTTACTTTTCTAACCCAACGAAATAAAGCCTTTGAGTATTGTAGTTCATTTTAATGTTTTCAATTTTACCAAAATTACTCCATCTTTCTGGGGACTTACTCTGTCTTGATGAAATCAAAACAGTTCTGAAAAAAAGTTTCCTTGAGAGAGCAGATAAATGCTTAATAAAGAAATCAGAACTACATCAGGAAGGATTTCTAAATTCAGTGCTTAAGTCATTTGGGCCACTTGAAGTGCCATATTTTTATACCTAAGATTTTTTATGGGTACCAAACTGAGAAAGATCTTTTGAATTACCTGATTGCTATGAGTGTACTCAGTTATCATAGCACTAACATTGTATCCAATATATGAAGAAAACTTCTGTATGGGCTGGCATGGCAGTGTGCACAGAAAATCCAAATTACTATAGCTCGATAAATTATCACAGGTAAGTGAATAAGCAAATGAATAATTACAATATGTAAGTTTCTGTTGAATTTGTTGACAGTATATTATCTCAAAAAAAAAAAGACTCAGCAAAGGTCATATGGATGTATTGACTGAAAATCATCTGAAGACTCCTTTCCAACTGTTAAATGCCATTTTCAGTTACACTATCAATGTAACAGTTATGTTCAGGTGTCTCGTTTCATAGATACCCATGTCAGATGCCACAAGCAACTCTAATCTCCTCCCAAAGCTGGGTTTATTTTTATCTTTCTGAAAGTAATACTGTCTAATCAACTCAACTTCCTTAATAGTCTTGATTGATGCATCTGCACCTAAAATTTTGCTCATATATGCTTTGATGTATTTAATACAATATTAAAAAGTTATGCAAGGCAACTTCTATTGAATTGTTTTTTCAAATATATCTCTGCTCTTCACTCCATCTAAGTTTGTGTGGGTCATGCCAACATCCACATGTATCCTAGAAAACCAGCAGGGTCATTCATATCACAGTATGGCCTTGAGCATTGACACAGCACTGCTGAGGTACGCAGATAGCAGAGCCCCTGCTATGATTCTGTGTAGTGCTTATTTGCCTAGATAATGCTCATCCATGATTCAGGATGAGCAACTCCCAAGACTATTTACGGTATATAATTTAAAGTCAACTACCTTGTCTTGTACAAAGAATCAAAGAATTTAGCTGTACAGAAATTATCTCTTCCATATTACTGTGCATGAGGCTCAGAGAATGACTCACACCCTGTTTTGGTTTTCAGCGTAGATACAGTTCATGCAAACATCTGTTAGTCGTGCTGTTGTTTATGAGTTCTGAAAACTATGTGCTAGTCTTGAATTTTGACTTCTTTGAAATAGCATGGATTTTTATAAGAGGATTTTGACTTTTCTGTGGTAACACAGACAGTTTGTTCCAAAATCTGACCTTGAAATTTTCAGTAATATCCTGCCTGTTTTGTTTTGTTGTTTGCTCTTGAAATAGAGAGAACACCTTCACAGTGTTTGGTGTCAGCCAGCAGATGGTGCAGTATTCCCTTCCATTTCTGGGCTCTGTCAATATCTGGAATTTGTTCACTTAGTGTTTGATTCACCTGTCTGCAGTTTACCTTTGGGGACCTTTCAGTGTTGCTAGCACATGGTCTCAGGTGTTTCATTCCACCAGGTTATGACTGAAAATATTAAGTAACTTCAGAGCCATCTCCCAGGACTCTTGGAAGCCATGGGACAGAGGATTTCTGGTGGTTGACCTCATATTCTTAAGACAGTCATCTGCTTCAAAACTGCTCTTGGTTCATGCTCTTTCTCAAGCCCACTTGAAGGCGGTGCGAATGTTTTGGTTTTCCTCTGTACTGCTCCTGAAGAATTACATGTTGGGGTCCTGCTTCCCATGTCGGGAAGATTTGACTGTGTAACTTCTTGGTTGGTAAGATGCAAGAGCTCCTGGCCTAGATATACAGCATTCATGGCAATTGTCCCACTGTGTATCTTTCTGGATTCTGGATGGTTATGTGGAAATATTCAGACATTGCTCTTTCTTGGGGAGGAGTGTCATTTTCATCCATGAGATAAATGTCAAGAGTCAGAAGCTAATAGGAGCTGTATCATAGAATGCTTAGTATAGAAAAATCACTATTCTTATTTGGTTTTGTCATTTCTGTTATATGTTTTTTAAAAATTGTGTGTGAAAATACAAATGATGATGTTCAATGAAATGTTTTATAAGCTTCCACAATACCCAACACCATAAAACTGCTAGGTTCTCATTACGTTTATATGTCAAACATGACAAAAATCGGATGGATGGACAATTCTAGTTGTGCATTGCATTGTAGAAGATTTTGTGATATTTTATGCTATAGTTTAATTATTAAAAGAAAATGAATCTTCAGAGAGTTGTATTTAACTTTTCCCACAGACACTTTTTTATATGTGCCTTTGTCCCAATTCTCTTCTTTATCTGTAACTTTTAAGCTTTTTGTTATTTTTATTAAAACCAAATAATTTCAAGTTAATTTTAAAAACAGCTATGCATGAATAATTGGCAAAGAGAAAGGAAAATAATGTCAAAAAATAAAAAACCCAATAATTCGGCCTCTTGTTTCACTAATGGAATACAATCAGTTGACACTCTCCTGATTTACCTTCACAATTCTTTAAAAATATCATGAGATGTTAGGCTTCATCTTATTAAAATGGTAGCAAACCTTCTTTCAAGAAAAGAATATTTATTTCCAAAAAGACAATTTTAAATTAGTTCTTCACTGACGTACTGCACTGTATGTGTTTTGTGGGGATGAACAAACTGGTTCACTCTTCTGATGAAGTTTGAAATGAACTTCATACTGCATGAAGTAAATAAATGAAGATCAGTATATTTTCCTCAGAAGGTAATGGGAGAGTCTGGCAACCAGTTCCATATAGTCCTTCTACCTTCAAACTCAGCCTTGGAGAGGGGGCTCTGCCTAGCCTCCTCCCCTTGCCTGGGAAAGTCTTAGCATCTTTGCTTTCCCTTTGGGAGAAAAGTTGTCCACTGGTGTCTGATAAAAAGTGTCTGCAAAATTGAACATTTCTTCTCCACAATGATAATCCTCTGTGTGTTCTGTAGTGAAGACCAGAGCTTGTCCTCTGCTTCTTGCTGGTGCCTAAGTGCGTCTGGGAGGGGTTCTTAGGTGTTGCAGCTGAGGGGGGAACTTAATCTACCAGTGGGCCATGGACTGCAGTGGAGACCCTAATTCCCATTCACCTCTCAGAGGAGGTGTATATAATTCATATAATATCACATGGCTTTAAAATCATGTATATCATGTAAAACTCATATTAGGAAATTGCAAATATGAGAGATTAACAGAATGTAGAGAAATAATGCTTCTCTGTCTTAATCTAAAGTTTTACATTAGTAGGCTTGTGAAATACATAAAACATATTAATATATCATGTAAAGAAAAATGGGGACAACTGAGTGTCTGGAAATGTGTCAGCAAGCCTTTGAAGAGCAAGAAGAATGTAACTAGATAAGCATACATTCTGAAGTAGCAGAAATACTTTTGTCTGCCACTGAGGTTATCGTGTGGTCCATTGTTTGCTTCACGTGAACAATTCTGAGTCATGTTTACCAAGCCCTTTTCTCAGGGAGCTTCATCTTCTATTTATAATGCTTCCCATCAATTAAAAGAAACCAGTCCTTGAAGTGTAGGGTACAACTATTTGCTGTATTGAAAAAATAGTATATTTTACATGTTTTTTTAGAAATCAGTTGACTCTAATGTGATCAGAATCCAAATAAATAAGAGCAAGTTAGCACTTACTTCCTTTTCAGTTCCGTGTATTCCTATATATCAGTTTGTCCCTGTCATTTCCAATGAGGAATCAATGAGAATAAATTCGATGTATTTTATATTAGGGCAAATTGATGATAATGACAGGTGAGCTCTCATGACTGCCTTGTGTAGTAGCCTTAATGCTTTCCTATCTGTACTAGAAATAGCTCATACATTTTAAATAATATTTAGCCTTTTCATAGCTGCAACATATTGGTGGCTCATAATGATTAATTAGTTGGCTCAACTCTATTTCCTGTCGCACTATTTCTATGTCACAGTGATGAACTCTATACTGTAGCATAAGTCCTTGCTGTTAATCTGTCACTTCAATATTGCATATCGTACTTTAAGACCTATATCCCATAATCCAAGGGTTTACTGTCATCCTGCTTTTTCCTGGGTGATACGCTGACCCTCCTCTATATTTGGCAAGACTTGCCTGTTCTGTATTATCAGTGAGGTGTATATTTTAAAAATGTAAATCCTGGCAGTACAATTAAAAAGGTTTACGAAAATGCAGGATTAAAATCCCCTCCTCCCAGAAATGTGCTAGATTATCTTCTGACTGGCATAGCTCACAGACTTAGAGATCCACATTTCTTTAATAAAAATCAATTCTTAAGTTACATTTATTGGAAGAGATTTCAGGCTGGGTTTTTTACTCTCTCTCTAGCTGGAGAAGATTTTACACAAATTTATATCTTCCTTCTCCTTGCCTCCATTTCTGAGCCAGTCATTGATCCTCTAGTTATTTAGGGAATAATGTGACTTACTTGTTGACTATTAATTTTCCTCACCTCAGTAACCCCAGTAAGATTAGATTGTTACCTTCAGCTGTGGCAACTGAAAAGAAAATGTTTTGGTTATCATATCATGCTGGTTTCAGCTGGGGTAGAGTTAATTAACTTCACATTGGCTGGTATGGGGCTGTATTTTGGATTCATGCTGAACACAGGGTTGATAATATCAAGATGTTTTTGTTGTTGCTGAGCAGGGCTTACACAGAGCCAAGGCCTTCTCTGCTTTTCCTACAGCCACACTGGTGAGGGAGCTGGGAGTGCATGGGAGGTTGGGAGGAGACACAGCCAGGACAGGTGACTCAAAGGGACATTCCAGACCATGTGACATCATGCTCAGCATATAAAGTGGGGGGGAAGAAGGAGGAAGGGGAGGGGGACATTTGGAGTGATGGGCTTTTTCCAAGTAATTGTTGCTTTTGTTACTAACATGGAGGTAGTAGGAAATGCAGTAAGTTCAAAATTATTATGTATTAACATTTCTGTATTTCTAGATTTTGAGGGTTTGGGTTTTATTTTTACATGAGGAGTTATTTCAAAGCTGAATTCAGATAGCCAGGATAGTAACACTCCAATGACACTTTTTATTTTTGCTTCTCTTAATTTATCTGTAGGAGGAAAATATTTTATTTTGTCATTTAACTTCTTGTGGGAAGTTAAATATCTACAGAATATGTTAAAAAGGCTCTAGATATGGTTTGACTGAGTTAAAAGATTTCTATTAGGTCCCTTGCTGTTATCTGTTTCTCTTCAAGTCTGATTATCTTCCACTTGTTTTAAGATAAGTATTTTAGCATTTCATTGCAGAATGGAAAGGAGGAAGGGAACTGGGTTTTTGGGGTTTTTTTTTTTTTTGTTTGGTTTTTTTTTGTTTTGTTTTTTTTTTGATAAGACACAGGTAATAACTTAGACTAAATCTCTTTCAACAGAAAATCTTTGTAGTATGACCCTACTGGAAGGTGAAATACAGCAGACTAAAAGGAGAATATTTTCTTGCTAGAAAACTTGTAGGGACTAAATGCAGCAGCAGAATTGTATTTTGAACCGTAAGCAAAATAACCCTATTGAAAAATCCATCTAGTCAAGTCCGGAAAATACTAGTGAGCATTACACGCTCCATAGTGAAGATTAAAACTAATATGCCATTATGCATCAAATATATTAA
Organism: Edolisoma coerulescens; assembly: GCA_013397115.1. Classification (NCBI taxonomy): domain Eukaryota; kingdom Metazoa; phylum Chordata; class Aves; order Passeriformes; family Campephagidae; genus Edolisoma; species Edolisoma coerulescens. Next base: position 2,257,239 of record VWZW01000879.1, on the reverse strand, counting down.
AAGCAAGAAACCAAAAGCTGTGAAATGCACAGGCTTCATCTTGAATATTTGTACAAGCTGTTGGAAGAAAAAAAAAAACAAGGTTGAAAGAAATCTTGAAATAAAAAGTGTAAAACGTTCAAAACTGAGACTGCTCAAAAATGTTTCTGTTTTTCTCTTTTCATTACCCTACAAAACAGACATGAAAGTAAATATTTCCGTTATTTTACCAAAGAATCCCTACAAAATCTTTACAATCCTTACAAAAAATTCCTGTTTGTCCTTATCAACCGAAGAATTCCAGAATTTCTTTTACTATACTTAATTTTAATGCCTTAGACAAAGACATTAAATGAGTACATACACAGATATAATGTTTCTGGGAGATCAAATCCAATTTTTGGATCATCAGATCAAAGACACAGTATTACGTAACCAATGGTGTGAAATGAGATGGAAAATTAAATTGTTTATGTGGCTTAAACACTACCTTCTAAGATATGAGTTTGTCTTATAGTTTACTAGATTATTTTAAATAAGATTCTTTATGGAAGACCAATGATACCATTACTGGTCAAAGTTCTTCTATATCTTAAGTTCTCTCAAATAATTTGTTTTCTTTATCTATCAGGCAGATTAGCCACAAAGCTAATTTTTCTATTGTCAACATAGAATCTTTATCTGATTTTTCCTTGTCTCAGCAGACTTGCCACTCACTATGGGCTGCTTCATAGGAGCAGATTTTGTTCTGGACAAATTGACTGTGATACTACGATTAATTTCCTCCCATCTTGTGCATTAATTGTATGTAATGATAAAGCAATGCTTATTAATTGTATATTGTGTTTCACCTAGGGAGCTTTTAGAACATAAGGAGCCTGGAAGTTTCAGGAAACAGAAGATTTTAGTCATACTATGGTTACTTGTGTTATTTAATCATATATTATATATTATATATTAATTTTTGTTAGTGCCTATTTACTGAAAGTTCAGGGGCTATGTCTGCAAAATTTACAAACTGCTAGTACAGAAGTTCATAATAATTATTGTGAGATTTCTTCTTAAAATCCATAGCTGCAGCATTATTGTCAGATGTGGACAAGTTTTGCCAAGAATTTGAGCATTAATCAGCATTTTTTGTGGGTGGATATAAAAAACAAAAGGATTTTGTAGGCGTAAACAGAAAAATCACATTTTTCTCTGAACAGCTGTATAATAGTCACTTTTAAAAGCTAAATAGTAAACACAGAAGGAAAGGGTTTCACACCATAGAATGTAAGACAAAATATTTCTGGCTTCCATATTGTGGGAGTTATTATAGAGCAAAAAAAAATTAAGTAAAATTGTCTGTGTGCTTGGACAGCTGACACGTCAAGAAATAAGTTAGAAATCAGAATCCTTTTCAGAACCATGCCAGTTGCCAGCCACTTAGGGATTTGAAACTGATTGAGAAGAGAGGAGTACACACAAATACTTTATAATCTACAGCTTGTCATATGTATATTTAGTAAAAGACTTCTCAATAAATCTTTTGTGCTGTGTGTAAAAATCAGAGTTGTTTTTAAACCCTGAAATCATATTCACCTTGGAGTTGATATGTCATTCCTATGTCTATGTAATGTGTAACCATAGTACAGAGTTGATAGATAAGGATAATATCTTTTATTCACCAGTTATTATCGCTGAAAAACATTGACAGGCTTCTGAATACAGAAACCTTCTTCCTAAAAAGAAAAGGCATATTTCAAGCACAAAAAAAAGCTGAAAAAAATTGCATGGAGTATCAGAAATATCAAATCTTTGAGAATGATAACTGGCAGATGCAGTTAGAGGAGATATTATTGAAGAGTGGAAGAAAAAAAATTAGACATTCTACTATATGTGTTTGGAACAAAATAGTTGCAAATCCTGATTCAGTAACCTAATGTTGATGTGTGTGAAGGATATTTTTTACCACAGAAATAGTTTGTAATTTTGAAGGAGTTGTCAAATACCCATTCAAGGAATACATTCTAAACCCCATCTCAATAAGACATAGTGTGGTAAAGGTGTTTTGCCTTCTGAAGCACTTCTCATTTAAAAAAAGCAAGCCCACGTATTATTAATTGTATCTCTCTCTTCAACATCTAAAGCTTTTTCCAGACACAAGCAGCTGTTAAAGGTTTTGGTTTTGATTTTCTGAAACTAGGACATTCAATAACAAAAATCTAATAATATTATAAAATACGAATTAGACATTAAAAATAAATATTAAAGGAAGTTTTATTGTCCTGTTGACAGAGAACATGAAAAAATTTCTTCTTCTTGGTCCTGATTTTTTTGATGATTATTTGACCTGCTGGTCCCTTCTTACCTGATACAGCTTTCTTGCTGTAATGAACAATTTGGCCTCTGTTTTAGGCTTGTCACCAGAATTTTGTAGTTGCTATATTGCTGTCTTCTGTTCTCAGAGACCTTTGGGGGAGACTTCTTTTGTCATCTCATGAGTATTGCTACTGGAGTGCTGAATGTCGTCAAGAAATACAAACCCCATCAATTTAGGAATTTAAATGTCTTTTAATTCTTGTTATTTTATTTATTAATAATCATATTATTTAATTTTTTTTTGTTACTTCTTTTGTTATTTTTGAACTTTCTCACGAATTGACCCTGGCATATTCATAGAATTATATAATCATAGGATCATTACGGTTGGAAAAGACCATAAGGTTCAGCTGTCAACCCAGCCCCACCACCATGTTCACCACTAAACCATGTCCTCAAGTGCCATAGCCACACATTTTTTGAAAAGTTTCATGGATGGCAGCTCCCCCACTTCCTTGGACAGTCTGTTCCAGTGCTTTACAACCCTTTCTGTGAAGAAATTTTTCCTATTAACTAATCTAAACCTTTCCTGGAGCAACTTGAGGCCATTTCCCTGGGTTCATACTGACTCTAAAGGCATCTGAAAAAGACATTTTTTCCTGTGGAGCAAAAAGGCAATGAGAAAAAAATTACGGAGAAGCAAATAATACATGATGTTGAGAAAACAGGAAATGTGGGTTTCCTTTGTTCCTTCTCCTGCATGATCCACTACTGGGACTTGATTTCATTCACATCGATAAATAGGTATTATGCAATTGCCCTTTTAATCTCCTGTAAGAGATTAACAATCAGTGCACGTGAGACTATGTTAGTATGTCATTGGCACTGTGTCTGCCAATAGTGAGATACTCACAGCAGGTGTATAATACTTACTTTCAAGTATCAGTTCCAGTTAATTTTGATTTATCATGGATTGATCTGTTTCAACATGAAAGATTGAAGTCAGTAGCTACGGTGGGCAAGACCAGGATTCAGATCTACTCAGAGTCAAGCGAGGAGGAAAATGAACCATGACCTCAAACAGAGAATGTCTGTGTGCTACTTCCTGACTGTGGGATTTAGCCCAGAATTGTAAAGTTCAGTTCTTGGCTGCTTTAGTTCAGACTTCCACAGTTCAAGTGAGAATGTGATTTCTGTTCTGAAATCAATGGGTGGTG